>JBAMAV010000295.1:0-600000 GCA_037043315.1 Amiota communis
GTGCGCTTGAAGAGTATAAAAATGTTTTTTGTCTCGTTTTTTCTAACAACTGTAAACCATACAAAAATTAAATGCAATGCCTCAAATAAACAGTTGTCGCTTCTAAGACCACTTCAGACAAAAGTAGTCGTTGCCCGATCGGGCTAAGTCGTCGGTTCAGTATATATGCATAAGAAGAAGAATCTTTCTCTTATGTAAACGCGATTTGAAAAGTTTAGATTAGATTAGACAAAATTAACTCATTAAAAATTGGTATAATAATTTAAATTGTTTGTGCCACGCATGCTTGTGCGTTTTTGTTCAGCATAGCTTAATTTTAAATATCTGGTGTCAGTGAAAAATTTTACAAAGAACCGCTTTGTGAGCACTGACGTCACAACACCTTTTCTGTCCCGGACCAATTGTAACTAATAGCCGTTTTAGACAGGGCCATGATGCAAGTCTCTCATGATGCGACCAATGACTCGCGTCACAATCGATAACAACCACAAGGAAAATTACGTCATACAGGGCTTGTTGTTGTAGAATGCGATGCGCGTCTGTGTCGCATCACGCATTTATACACCTTTGATGCAGACCACGGCTGGGAAATGTCTGATAGTTTTTTGCCATTTCCGGTTAGATATTGTCAGCCTTCTTCTCTTTTTCTGTTTCAAATTTGTATATAAACGTATCAGCGTGCTTGCAATTATTATATTTTAAATAATATATTTTCCATCTTAAAAATGTTTTTTTATTAGTTTTCTTATTTACTGTCTCTCAATTCAACAAACATTTTCTTCTTCTTATGCACATTCAAAACAAAAAACAGTTTTAAATGATACGAAATAGCTTGTCTAAACACCAAAGCGTATCATCGTGATGCAGGGCCTGTCTAAATCGACTATAAGAGGGACTGAATCAACGATATAGGAAAGTCGCGTTTTACATTATCCAACTCTGTGTTCGAACTTATCGTCGATACTTCTTTGTTGTCTGATGGTTGTGTCTGGCCTGCTTATACATTGTCAGACTTTCGTAACAAACAAACTATTTCTCATTTCTCTTCATTTTTATTTTCATATGCTGGAGTATGTTTCATCGCAAAACACTTTGTTTACATTTTTGTTTGTATATACATTTTGTTTAGATTTAAAATGAGTTTTGACGAGGCAATTGAATTATAGATTGTGTGAAATTAATTCTGAACATGGATGAGAGTGATGACGATGAATTTATACTTAAATTAAAGGAGTGCTGGTTGGTTGGTTGGTTTCCAAGGCTGGCTCGCATAAACCACTACGAGCCACAATTAGCACTAGAGTGCCGTTTTGATACCACTTCCTCGCCGAACGCAATCAGTATTACTAAATCCAACCTGTCGAATTTAGGTATTTGAGTAAATCACCCGGACATGTGGCTGAACAGTCCGAGAGATTGTCTATGAAATCTTTGCTAAAGCTGGGCATTGACATAGAAAGTGGGTGAGTGACTCCTCTTCCTCTTCGTTTCCGCAGCTCCTACAATGGCTTCTAAACGGAATACCCAGTCTCTCCGCGTACATACCTACACACCAGTGACCGGTAAAAACCGCTGTGAGCCTTGCGGTATCCGAGCGTCTTCTGTTAATGAGTCTAAAAGACCTATTTTCGTTGTAACAGGGCCAGGTAGCACGTGCCGCTCTGCAAGATTCAAGATCTTTCCACCGTCTGTTAGCCAGCTGGCGGAGAAACAGGAAGTTGCTTCTCTTGACGACCGCCAGGGGAATCGAGACCTGTTCCGCCAACGATACATCAAGAGAAGCACCAGAACGAGCCAATTCGTCAGCCTTCTCATTCCCCTCTATGTTCCTATGGCCGGGAACCCATAAGATAGTGATATCAGCTTGACGCCTTAGCTCGCTCATCGTCGACCTGCATTCCTTAACGAGCTTTGACTTCACAGTGGTGGATTGCAGTGCTTTGAGTGGCAATGACCTCCGCCTGAAAGACTGTGGCCTCGTCGGGTAGCCGGAAAGGGTGGTCCAAGCTTATTTGTGGTGAGTGCACCCCTGCTCCTACACCGCATTCTATCATCGACCCATCCGTGAAGATTGAAATGTCAAAATCACTCTGAAAGCTGTTCTCTTTCCATTCCATCCTGGTAGGAAATTTTACCTTGAAGTCGCTCTCAAAGCTATTGTGCGCCACTATATAGTCTGTTGTTTTCTTGAACATAGGATTGTTAACCACTCCTAGTATATTGCTATGTCCATATGGTCGTTCTGCCCAGCAGCCGGTTTCTTTTAACCTTACCGCGCTGTTGCAGACCATGTTTTTGATATGGAGGTCAATTGGGAGAAGATATAGCAACACATTGAGTGCTGCCGTAGGGCACGTGCGCATGGCTCCTGTGATTCCTACACATGCCGACCTCTGCACCTCGCTAAGTTTGTGCACTATGTAGCTCTTTCCTAGAGCTGGCCGTCAAACAATTGCCCCATATGTAAGAATCGGACGCACTATCGCTGTGTACATCCATGCTGTTATTTTAGGGCGTAGGCCCCATCTCTTACCAAGCAATCTTCTGCAAGAGTAATAGGCCACAGAGGCTTTCCTAGCCCGTAGCTCTATATTGGATTTCCAATTGAGTTTTGCGTCCAGCATAACTCCCAGGTCTTGGCCTTGTTGGAAAGATGAAGCTGTTGTCCATTCAGAAGAGGAAGGGGGAAAGTCGGTATTTTGGTTTTCATTGTGAAAAGCATCAGTTCCGTCTTGCTTGGGTTAACGTTTAGACCACATCCTGGCCCATTTTAACAGTCTCCCCAGAGCTCCCTGCATGATAAAACCTTGAGAATGTTATCTATGACTAACAGCCACAGCAGTGGAGAGATTACCCCGCTCTGTGGTGTCCCTCTACTGACATGTCTGGTTAGAGTCGAGTTTCCTAACTCCGACTGCACTGTTCTGAGACAGTCTTTGTAGACTTGCCAGTTGTTATCCATGTAACACTGATTGAAGAGCTTTCTCGTTTTCTCTCTGAGTTTCGAGAGCTCTTCGTTCCACCAATGTGGGAAACTTTTATGGCTCCTTCTAATTGGACAGGATATCTTATACGCTTTGCTGAAAGCTTCCTCAAGATATTTAACCCTCCTTTCAATTTCGTCCTTGGAGTCAATGTTTGAGCTTGTAAAGGTATTCATTTTCGATTTAGCTACCCTTGTAAAAACATCCCATTTTATATTGCGTGGGTTTCTAAATGGAACAGAATCCGTTGTCTTCGAATTCAAATTGTAGAGTATCCAACTGTGATCCGAGAAAGATCTTTTGTTGGAAACTCTCCAGTTTTCAACCTGAACCTCTGAATTTTCGGACAGAAGAGTTATATCTAGTACCTCTTCCCACCCCGGGAAGCCTTCTGTACTAGGGAATGTGAAGGTTGGAGTATTTCCTCTATTGCAAACTGGCAGACTGGAACTACTAATAAAATTAAAAAGCGACTCACCCCTTTCGTTATCCTCGGTGCTTCCCCATAGCGTCGCATCCCAGAAGTAGGGGAGTGTTGCTGGCTGTCGCACTGGCGGTCAACTGCGCAACCTCATCCGGAGGCGCCTCTTTGTTGTGCGCCATGTACACCGATGCTATAAGCATGGCTTTCTCCTCCAGCACTTCGATTTTAATGGTTGTCAAATCACCTGTGCAGAATTGAGGACAAAGGAAAGAATTTACATTGTTTTTGACTAAAATACATGTTCTTGGCTTGTCACATACCTTAGCGTATAGTATCTTGTAGCTTTTGTTTCTGAGCCCCAGAATGTCAGTGCCTCTGACCCAAGGCTCTTGGACGATGCATATGTCAACGTCCTCCTCGCCTAGGAAGACGGCAAGATTATCCGAGGCATTCTTGGAATGCTTTAGGTTAATCTGCACGACCTTCAGCATCGGTAGTTGGTTTCTTTGGGGTGCTTGTTGCCTCGTCCTGAAGCGTAAGGTCATCCATCAGCTTGTTTGCAACCTGCAACTCATCTGATTCTTTTTCTGATGACCGGAAATTTTTTAGTTTGGCGTACCTCACGCCAAACCGCATTTTGTGGTCAGTTTTCTCCAACTCCTTAACAGAATCTTCGTTTATGGAAAGGAGCAGAGACATGCTGCTCTTTTGTTGACCTTCATCTTTGATGACAATCCAGTCATTCATAGGCATGGTAGGGTTCTGCCACTGCAGAAGCTGTAGCACCTTGCAGTGCTCCACCTTCATAACAGGCAACCAAATGCGAGCTCTCGACCGCCTTGGGATGTCCCGAGCTGGGATAAGCTTAAGCCTTAAGCCCTCCCAAGCATTGCTTATCTTAGCAATGCAATTGCCCAGAAACTCCAAAGACGGGCAATCGTCGCACTTGATCACCCTGCAGCCGCGGAGAACCACAGAAGAGTCGAAACCTGGTGGAGATGAACACAGATCAGAGAGAAGGTGTTCCATCACCAGCTCTGTTAACCTGGGTTCAATCTCCCCCCATTTCTCCAACACCTTCTTACCGCCGTTGGTGACTTCATCAACAAGTGCCACCGTCAGCTCATCCCGAGCAACGTCGCTAAAAAGCATCTTTGCGCTTGTGGAGGGACCTTTTTCGTTGGTTGTTTTAGCAACTTTACTCTTACGAGTATTTGTAATGGTCTCGTCCTGAGAGCGATTACGTTTAGTCGTTTTTATAGGTTTCACGTGAGTGGACATGTACTCCACGTACTTGTCCACCACGGCCTGGTATTTCACCTTGTTAGCTTGGTCGAACTCATGTACCGTCCCACTCTCCTCATTTTTGGCTATCTTGCTTAAGATGAAGAGGGCTTTTTAGTACAGGTTCTACCTGACCATCGCTTCCGACTTGCCTTTCCTCGGCCTTGGTGCACTGTTACTTGCCAATTCTGTCGGTTTTGCGCTATTTCCGATAGCCACCGACGTAGTTGTTGCTGCTGTTGTTGACGCCACAGCCTGCCCGCTCGTAACTCGTCCTCAGAGCTCATACCTAGCTCCACTTCGTCATCTGTTAAGATGTTTACACATTGTTTTTTAATATTATGGTTCATTTTTGGTCCCACGAGTGTAGGGGAGAGTAGGTCCACCGGGGCATAGCCCCCTGTACCCCGACAAGGCTAAAGTTTAAACCGGAGGTCGCCAGGTATCCGGAGTACACCGTTATCAGACACACTCACGCAGTGCCATTCATCCCATGGGCACGGTTGTTATACACCCGGGATTGCGGGTTTTATCAAGTTTACCTCTCTAGATCCGCCATATTCTGTAAACAACAGGGACACCTCGAGCAGGATGTGGTTCCTCACCACTAATGGACGGTCTTGAGCACCAAGCCCCTGGTTCTTTACCAGAAAACCTTGTCCCCACAAAGGAGTGCTACAGAATGGAGTTAATTTTCTAAAACTAAAATTGTTTTCTTTGTTAGACTGGGTCAAATATTTATTTTTTATTAATTAGAACTATATAATATATAATAATCTATAATCTTATTATAGTTATAAATTATAACCTAGTTGTATTTATAAGCAATAACGACAGAGCAAAGCCAATTTCTTCACATTCCGTGCTGTATTTTTCATTTCTCATGCATTCGCATGCATCCTGACTCTACGAACGCAAGATGAAATGAACAAACACACGAAAAAGGTGAAAAGAAAACAACGAAAAAAAAAAAGGCAGCGAAATTTTTGTCCGTGGTACATCGAACACGGCTGCAAGCCAACCCCCGCGCGCGCGTTGCATACAAGCAAAAGTCCGATGAGTGAATTCTGCCGCAAAGTTCGATAATGTAAAAGCGGACTAAGCAAAGTATATCTCAGTGGTGAATAAGGTTGAAATTGAATTGCGTACCAGGAGCTGGGCTGGAAAACCACACTTTTATAAGTGCTACCAGGCTGTTATATTTTCGTTCCCTATTTGTGTTTATATCGTATATCGTACAGTTATCTTAACACACATATACTTTTATAAATTTGTATAAATTAAACTGTATAAATATATAAAAAATTTAATTGAGTATAAGTTGCAGTAAAATATTGACACATCGATTAAATCCTAACCTATATACCTCACGTTCATGAATTTTTGTAATTTAATTAAATAAATAAATAAATAATTTTAAACAAATATACATAGCAACGGCTTTATATACACCGATGGAGTCGGAGGATGACTCTTTACTCCGGTCATCGACAAGTGAAGAGGACCTGGAGTCAACAATTATCTTTATTGAGGACTGCTCCCTGAATTATATTTTCCTGCAGGCGCCCTGTGCCCAGCAGGAAAATGTTAAACATGACCACCCCATGGGCACTTTAGACCCAGTGGAAGTAATAGACGTGGGTACATCAGTCCCAGAAGGCACTGGCGACCATCAGAAGCGTGAACACTTTAGTAGTACACAGAAAAGAAGAATTAAAAGGGACATCCTAAAAAATGGTCTTACATTAGAAGAGGCAAGAGCTGTGTGGCGTTTGCGATATGCTGAAATGCAAGGCCAGTAACACAACAGCACAGTCAGCCCCTTCTACCAAGCGTTGTCGTTTAAACAACAACTCGCCAACTGAGATAGCGAAAAGGATAAGAGCCTACTGTGATGAAGCATCTTCATCCGCAGCCTCAGCAAATAACTCATCTCCGGGTTCGGGAGAAATACAGCATCCACGCACGGCAGGACTGTCATACAGAAATGCAGCCGCTGTTGAAAATGTTGCTATCATTCATACCGAGCATCCGGAGATGAAGTTGTCCAAAGACAACATAAAGCTCATCAAACGTAGCTTACTTGCTGAGGTGGACAAAGTCGGATACCTCATCAGTAATCTGGACTTCTTGAACAGTTTTGATATGGATGGATGATTATCACTGACCTGCTTCAATCAAGAGACCAAATAATGGCTCCGATTGGCAATCAGTATAATTAAACCATTCCCAAATGCTAACATTAAAATGACCGAGGGATCAGAAATGCGCCGTCCATTTACATGCGTAGCATATCTACCACCGTAGGAGGAAATAACCCCAACGGTTATGATACGACATTGTCCAAACAAAACCTTGGCATCTCAACCACGTCCTGGCGAATCCTTAGAGTGGCAAAATGCGATAATGGGGGACAATATGTCACCATCGCAATTGACGAAAAATCATAGAGAAGGATGGCAAACTGTTGCTTAACTTCACACAGATTCGCCTAAAGCTCAAGGGAGAAGCAGAATCAAAGGAACCTGCCAGACCAATCCTTCCAACTACATCTGATGCAATGTTAGCCACTGCACCAGGTAATTCCTCCCCGAGGTGAACGGTACAAACCGAAGGAATCTGCCAAACCACTCATTCCATTACCCCAACAGACAAGTACATCTAAAGACACGGATGTAATCCCCTCGTTTACCAACATAGATGTACCTGGAGCATCTGGTGCAATATTAGCCACTGCAAAAAGAAACACATCCCGAGGTGAACGGTACACAACTGACTCAACACCAAGGCGACCAACAACCACCTGTTTGATCTGGGTCACATGGATGCAGCCCTTATCCAATAGCCATACATCGTAAAGGATCAGGTAAAGAGCTTATGATTCCTGTAATACAGGTAAACCCAGAGCCTGCATTATTACAAGAAAGTGTCTTAATGCCTATCTTATTTCAGAATACACAAATAAAGACCAAGCTGCCATCTGTACATACCAACAATGGCCAGAGAAATCTTTTGCACTGGTGGTATAAAATGGGCCATTGGCTCATTCAAACCATATAAAGCCCCCGGAGAAGATGGTATCTTTCAAGCACTCTGACAGAAGTGGCTTCCATGTATCAACCACGCCCTAACCAGCATATTTAGGGCAAGCTTTGCCTGGGGGGTACTTCCCACTAGAATACAGGGCATAACGGCACTATACATAAATGTATACCTCCCTAAATCATTCAGGCCAATTAGCCTCACCTTATTTCTCCTAAAAACAATGGAGAAACTTATTGATAGGCATATAAGAGATAGGATCCTAACACAGAAACCACTAAATAAAAACCAATATGCCTATCAATCTGGTAGGTCAACAACTCATACACTTCTTAATCTTATCCAAAAGATTGAAAAATCACTAGAAAAAAAAATTTACTCCGTGGGATGTTTCCTAGACATTGCGGATGCTTTTGATAACACAGAATTCCATCATGTAAACGCAGCAATCTGTGCAAAGGTGTTGATCGGACAACGTGTAGATGGATTGAATTCATTTTAAAAATAGAATCATGAAATCTACGATGGGACTAACTAAACATAAGGTCCGCGCTCCTATGGTCGATTGCAGTGGACGATCTCCTTCAGCTATTATTGATGTACAGGGTTATGCAGACGATATTCAGGGGGCGGTTTGAAGACACTATATCAGACCTCCTCCAAATTGCATTAACTCTGATAATAAACTGGTGTTTAAATGTGGGACTAAGTGTAAACCACACAAAAACCAGTATTGTTATATTCACAAGAAAGAGGACTAAGCCCGAATTAGGGAACCTCTTATACTTGGCGAAAGAATACCTTTCTCTAAGGAAGTAAAATATTTATGTGTGACATTTGATGAAAAACTCCTTTGGAAGAGTCACCTAAAATCCATAACATTGGGGACTAAACCCAAAAATGGCACTATGGCTATACACAACTATCACTAGACCAATTATGTCATATGCTGCACCCATCTGGTGCTCTAAATTAATCAGAAGCACATCTCAATCAGAGATTGCTAAAGTGCAACGACTGGCTATGTTACTGGAGCAATGAGGTCAGCTACAACAGCTGCCCTTGATACTCTAGTAAACATACCACCAATCCACTTGTTTATAAAGAAAGAGGCATTGTTGTTTCTAGCAAAACTCAACTTTGTAAATGACAGTGATTCGGTAGGTCTGGGAAAATCGCTACTGAGAGAACAGCTCGATCTGATCATTCATAACTTCATCATTAATGACTTCTGTCTGACTAAATTTAACTTGAAAAAAAATGTTCGTGGTAGTTTCCCAGACAGACAGAGATGGGAACAGACAAGACCCAAGCCCATCTGTGGCTCCCATGTACGGTATACAGATGATTCTAAAACAGACACTGGCTTTGAAGGTGGTGTCTACGTGGAAAACCCTGTAAAACGCATAGTCTGCAGCAAGGTTCCAGGCGAACTCCATGCAATAGAACTATGCCTCAGGGAAGAATAAAGTGCTCTACTGTCAACAAGCACATATACATTCACTCTGATAGTAAGGCTGCATTACAAGCACTTAATGCTTTCGAGTTCAACTCGAAACTGGTTTGGGATTGCTTGATGCTACTCCAAAGACGTGCATCAAGCAACCAGGGTAACCTAGTGTGGGTGCCTGGACATAGTGGATTTCTCGGGAATGAAGAGGCAGATGAACTCGCCAGAAAAGGAACTGCTAAAGTCCTCATTGGACCAGAACCATTCTGCGGCTTGTCTTGGAACTACAAATTCCAACAATGGCTGGATGACAAATAGCTTCGCTATTGGGTGGATATGAGAAATGTTAGAGTGGCTAAAATCTTCCTGCCAACTAGATATTGCAAAAGAACACAGGAATTACTGGGACTGAAACGGACAGGTATTCGAATAGTCTCAGGCTTTTTGATAGGATATTGTAGAGTGATGAAACATTTACATAACATGCTAATTAGTCGTAGTGATCTGTGTAGACTATGTAATGAGGAAGAGGAGTCAGCAGAGCACGTTTTATGTCACTGCGAGGGTCTGATCTGGACCAGGCTCCGTCACCTTGGAAACCATTATCTGGAACCAGTTGAAATTTCAGATATACCTCCGAAGATCTTGGAATTCTTAATGAATACCAGAATCTCGGAGGACTGTGATTACGGGGTTTGTCACAATAGGCCCACTCAAGGCCACAGGTAAGAGGTTACCTGGTTACCGCCTTTTCCCTAATCCAATCCAATATATGCACAATAATGCGTACGTGAGATCGCGTCACCGGTTCGATCCCCAATTTGTACAAGTCAATTTTTTTTATTTCTCGCTATTTGATTATTAAATTTTTTTTTTTTAAAATAGAAATACCAGTGTTGCGCAAGTCATAAATTCATAACACATAGTTCCAACTATTAAATTTGGAAAATTATATAAGTTGATTTGCGGATGTATCTCAAGAAAGGTAGTTGGAAACTTGGCATTTATTGAATATAACGATAATATCTTGATATTTTGAAATTAAATTTAGTAAACAGTGCGACGAAATTTGGGTTTGTAACGGACAACAAACCAAATGTCAAATTTTATCAACATAAAGACCCAAAGCATAAAGCACATATAGTACAGTTATGGCTCCTATACAATTGTGGAAAGTCCTTGGATACACCTGACCAAAGCCCAGATTTGAACCATATTGAAAAATTGTGGGTGCATTTAAACACTCATACACACTCAAAAACATGCACTGTCACATTTGTAAAAAGGGAACTTAACAGTCAAAAACTTGTGTATGTTTCATCTTTGGTGTAATTTTCAGCTTTTTTCCATTAATTACCTAAATTTTGTTGTAAATTCTAATTAATAATGCATCAATAAACATAATCTGCAAAACAAAAAATCAATTTTAAGTATATACTTTTTTTTTTCCTTTTAAGTTGAAAAAAATATTTTTTTCTTGGTGTTTAATGTAATTCTTGACAAAGTGTAGGTATAGATTATTCAGTAAATAACTAAAATTTCCTAATAATTATAATTCGTTTAGTAATTAATTAACTTTCTAAACCGTACTAGGTACTAACTTCCACAGTTGACATAGCGTTATCAATCATACGGCTAAACGCTTCTCACTGCCGGGCTCTATCTCAAGAACGGGTAATTGTATTAAAAATTTTTACAACTTCTACAACTTTTATCTAAACATTAATTGTCATTTAAAGCACAGTAGACAAGATACATATTTACAAATAAATGATTTTCGTGACGTTTGACCCCGCGTAACTTCTTTAGCGGCACATGTATCGCTGTGACTTTTGCGTATTTTTTAGCACCACAAAAGGAAGGTTCGTGCCAAAATTCATCTTTAACGTAACTATTCTGAACTTTGACTTTTTTTGGCTTTATTCCATGGACTTTTATAACATATGTACTATTATTTTAAGTTTTAGGTGCAATTTTGTCAAATTTAAATTTAAAATTATTTTTTTCGGAATGCTACTCTTATTATCAATGATTTTTCATATGTTTAATATCTCTTTATTTTAAACACTTTATTACAAATTATATTTTATAATACAATTTAAAAATAAAACCAATAATCGCTTGGTGCAGTATATCTTCGTTACTCGCCCTTTGACATTGTGTTTCTCCAAATGAATGCAAATTTCTATGATATATTCAATTTGCCTAAAATATTTAACCAATTTATTTTAGTAGAATGAGTTGTTTTAATACAATATGTATATAACTTTAAAATATTTAATTTTGGCGTAATATATTATTATCTCAAGTGCGGGTAAGTTTAAAAATATAGTTTTTGATTTACACACCATACCTTTCACACTCGCATGTATAGGTATAAGTATAATGACTTTGTTTGTAAAGTATAGAACCGAATCGGAGACCCCACTATAAATGTATAGGGAAATGATCATCGTTACTAGAAAAATCGATTTGATTTTTTGTATGGGTATTAATGTAAACCTTAAATTGTGTTTTCTAAACTAACTTTTGAAAAGCGTATGAAGGTTATGTTGTTTATCCTAAAGACAGGATTTTTGTACAATTTTGCACAACATTTTATATATATACTTATATATATATATATATATGTATATATATAATATGGCTACAATACCTTTGATGATTAAAGAGTTTTGTTTGGAAAACTTTTGCATTGAAGATATAGAAGCAAAACAAAAAAATTTAAAGTGACAACACAATATATTCCAAAAAACGGGATGTGAAAGGTATGTAAATTCCGGTGAACCGAATTTTGTTTTGGTTTGGTATTTTTTTATTCTTTATGAAAATGATACGGATGCACTTCGCTGTTTCTAATAAGCATATATTTTACTACGTTTTCCTTATAAATCCTAACTTTAAATTTATTAAATAATTTTATAATTTCTTCACCTTGTTATGTTTAATAATACATACGTTTATATGTATGTTAAATATATAATCATTTGTGTCTTGCCCTTTTTATGTAATACATGCAAGTAATACAAAATGAAGTAACCTTTAAATAATTTAATATTTTAATTGAATATTTATGTAGCTTGAAAGAAGTAAGCAATGAGTATTGCCATGGCAACACGTAATAAGTGTTTAAACAGTCATCCATCTTATCTATGTGGGTCTTGACAAGAGAATTAAAATGTTCAGTGAAAACTGCATATCGTTTATTGTAATAAATTATAAATTTAGTATCTAAGCTAAGCTAAGTTCTGAATAGGTTTACAAATGTAGCATTATAAAATGTTTATATAAAGTTGTCATGGCGAATGTAATTGGCTTTGATCGCAAATTTGAGATATTGTAAGAGCAAGGGGCATAACCTCAGTTCTCTATAACTTTAAATACTTCATTTTCTATTTCACATTTCACTTATTCAATTTAATGTATGTAAATATAATGTTTCATGTATGTGTTAGTGATACCATTTTTTTTATTTTTCCTTCCAAAATGCTATATCGTTTAATAATAAATGTTTATGTATATATGCATACTTGTATAATATTCTTTTTAAATAAACGTGTCGCACGCTAATTCTACCAACAACATTTTTTTGCTTTGTTTGCACACTGTGTAAAGGCATACTGTTCTTCTAGCATTATTGCTTACACGAAAACCTTTGCTAAACCATCTGCTCCTGCGCTTGCGATATATGGTTTTGTAGCGTGAAACGCCACATCAAATATGCTTTCATCAAATTTTTTGCGGTGAGCTGTAATTTCTTGTACACAATTTCTATTGTCAAGATTCCAAAGACGTATTGAGCAATCATGTGATCCAGATAGTAAGTATAAGCCATGCGCATCAACTGCAAGTGACGTTACTGGATCTAAATGTGCCACCATCGACTGCACCAAAGTTCCCGAGGTGTTGTCCCAATATCGAATGTGTCGATCCTCGTGTGCCGTAATTGTGATTGGTAGCGTAGGGTGTGAGACAACTTTATTTATAAATTTTCCCGTATTTGGAGATATCTCCTGGGTCCATTCTAACTTGGTAACCTGTTTCCCAGTTTCAGTGTCATAAATGATGCAATATGAACTGTTGTAAGCCACAACAATATGATCCACTTCGTTACGCACAAAATCGACTGAAGTGGGTATGCCATCCTCCCCTGAAGATGTGTAGGTGCGTAGCAGTGGCTCCTTCGTGTATGGCGACCATAATTTTACTGTACCGTCGGCCGAGCACGAAATAATATTATTGTGCATAGTGGAAAGACCCCAAACGGCGTCTGTGTGACCTTCAAGAGTACCAGAATGAACATTCGGATCGTAACAATCGTATGGATCAATATTTGACGAAGGCAGCTGCCAGCATTCAATGTTTCCATCTAAGCCACCAGAGTAACACGTTTCTCCGGTAGTTGACATGCCTAGACACAATACGGGGCCGGTGTGCGCACGAAAAGTGTACAACGGCTCAACATCGAGACTAGCTGACTTTTTAGCTTGCACTGTCTTCTGCAGATTCCACAGCTTAAGTGTGTGATCTTCGGAAGCAGTGATCAGCACTGGTTCCTCTGGATGGAAAATTAGTGAGCGTACGCCATCAAAGTGTGAACGTAACGTATACTTGGCATTCCAAGTTTTACGGTAACCAGCAACGCTAGTATTGCCTCCTGTCCCATCTTTTGAGTTTGCATCGTAAGCACCATCCGACTCATTATTTACCGTAAGTTGGGCTAGCTCACCAAGTCCAAGTGAACCATCAACTTCTTCATCGCTGACTGCTGTAACAGCCGTAATGAGGTCCCGTTGAACCCTCCTCCGAGCAAAGTTGTTTGTTTGATCGGCCTGACATCCTGCGTATCCTTTGAAAATAAAAAAAAAAATAAAAAAAAATTTTTTCGATCGAATAATAAAGTATTACACAGTAGATATTTAAACGGGTAGGAAGGGGTTGCTACCCTATGTCACCAATCATTTTGAAGCTTAAAGATAGAAAATGATTAAGCAATTAAATGAAGTGAATAAATACTAATAAAAGCTAAAGCAGGAGTGAATTTTAGAGTGCAAACAACATATCACTCAAAATATATACTGTCTATAAGTATATTCTTGATCAGCTCGACGAGACAAGTTGATTTAGCCATGCTCTTTCAGTTTTTAAGCTAGAAAGCATGATGTTTTCTTTTTACCGGATCGGACCTAGGGAGGGGTACCTTCTTCCATACAAACCTAAATTCAAATTAATGTTTTTATTATGAAACCTTTTTTGATTTTTGTCTTGTCGAAATAAAATTTGGACACTATCACTATCTGACCCATATTCACCATCAATATCAAGATCCAATGTACTGGATCGAATAGCTCCAGGTCTCAATGTTGAAATGCAGTATGAATACTGACCCCTAACGTCACAGGGCCCAACTAATTTTTATTAAAATTGATCTGTTGAATGTAATTGGTTTTCTTCTAGCACGTACCATTTAAAAGTTATGATAAATTAAAGTACCAAGTGTATGTTGATATGTACCTTATGGATTCCGAAAATGCTCGCTGTTGTCGACAACATTTTGTATATAAAGCTTAGACATATTTTAAAATCAATCAAATCGTCTTTGTGAAACATATCAGATAATTATAAAAACTTTAACCACCAATTTCCCGATCAGCACTAAACTTTTTTTTTGCAATTAATGCGCCTTATAAGTGTAATCAATAATATAATATTTTAGTATGACCATTCACAGGAGCGTAAAGATTATTACAACTTTGGCATATCCAAAGGTTACCTGCATTTGTTTTCTTTTTAATTATTTCGTGCGTTTCTTTGAATATTCGTCTTCCACTGAGAACATTCGTCAACTTGTCTTCAGCTGATCCTAAATATAAAACTACTATTCTAAGACTTTATTTAAATTCATGGTATAAAGTGGAGCAATAGAATTGGGTGGAAATTACAACTTATACTTAAAAAAGTTTTTTAACTGCGTTTCATAATTATGTTGAAACGAAAGCTGCTGGCACCGCATTGCTTGTGGGTTATTTAATTATTAATCTTACTCTTGAATTGATTGCTCTTTATTTAATTATGAATCTTTCTCTAGAATTTAGCATATTTGCTCTTTCTATTGAATTTGACTACTCTTTGGAGTTGAGCTATAAGTTGTCTTGAATTCTCTAGGTTATCTCACACACATTTTTTTTGAATGATTAAAGGAATGTTTTTTGCCTTAAAGTTGAACAAAAACCGAAAAACTATGATTATGATTCAAACTGCTACTAAATTTTTTTTAAAATAAATTGATTGCCTTATTATTGCAAAAAATTGTTGCTTACATTTTTTAGAAGACCAAATTTGAAATTAACATAAAATTTTCGCCACATTTTTTACGATGAAACCATTAATTTTGTTGTAATACACTGAAAACGGTCAAATTTGCGGTGAATTCAACTATAACTTTTGAACCAGTAGACTTAAATTATAAGAGACCTTTTTTGTAGAGCAGGGGTCTCCAAACTTTCAACCTTGTGGCCATACTGCCAACACCATTTTAATTCGAGTTCGCAAATGAGAATCAATTTTATTTTCAATGTAGCCTACTCGGAGAATAAGTGAAGAAATTAAAGCAACCTACCTCACTTACAGAGCACAATAATTTGTTTTGTTGTTCAAAAGTTATTAGTCTGTCTTGTTGATCGATGAAGAAAAGAATGGTCTGTGAGTAAGAATAGTTGCAAAAAATATTTTTATTCACGGCACGACTACTGGTGAAGATATTTTTAAGGGAATTAAAAATGTCATTAATAAAAAGAACCTTCGATGGAATAAAGTTCTATTTCAACTAATGGAGGTCGCTCTTGTGTCAAAGGTTGTAGAAAATAATGGTGGTCCAAATACGTTAGTCTTACATTGTATCATTCATCAACAGTTTCTGTGCGGAAAATATTTGGATATGTCTGAAGTTCTAAAACCAGTCACATCAATTGTTAATTTCACCAGAATTACAAAATAGCAAATGGCTGTGGAAGTCAGAATTCTCGTCGATTTGACAAAACATATGAACGAACTGCATTTGAGATTGCAAGGAGAAAACCAGCTTCTCCCTGATTTATACAATAATATCAAATCGTTCCGGCAAAAAATAATACTGTTTCAATCACAATTGCGTAAAAAGTGTTTCACACATTTTAAAACATGAAATATTCAGCCACACTAATGAAACTTCCTGTCGATTTTGCATTCGAAGCTTTGAGTGCTTTGAATACACATTTTGATACTTGTTTCTCGACTTTGATGTCATTGCGAAAAAAATTATGATTTTCCACAATCCTTTTGATACCGACATGCAAACCTTAATCCTAGAACTTCAAATGAACTTATTGATCTACAGTGCAGTGATATATTTGAGAACAATTATCAAGACTCATCTTTGTTGAAATTTTATAAGTCTTCCATTCTCCAAAATAAAGTACGTAAAGAATGTTTACAGATCTAAGTTAACCGATGAGAATCTTAAATCTCTTTTAATAATTGGTACAAGTAAAATTGGACAATAAACACAAACTATTGTCAGAGGAAAATCACAATCGTAAATCGTTTATTCAGTGTATTTCGTACTCACGCATGTAAACAAACAATAAATAATGCCTACGATTGGACAGACTTGCCAACTTATAATAAATTCACAAAGTTGGAAGCCCTCAGTATATACGGTTTAAACTACTCAAATGTCGATTAAGTTTACGGCATAGCGTAAACATTTTTGTATGTAGTTTAAACTATACGCGGTTTAAACTATATACACGCCAAATACGGTTGAGTGAAGACCCCAAATATTTTTTGTTTTTTCATTTGGTGTATAAATACATAAATTTTTTGGTGTCCCAACTCTCGAACATGCAACATATAACTGCCCGGGTGAAAAACATGAATTTTCCAAATTTCCTGTGTACGTTGCTGGTAAGATTACCATTTGTCCGATGTTGGCAACGTTTGCATCATTGGCAATTGCATCACGCAAATGAAAGTATTGTCCAACGCGCAGCTTCTTTTGATTCAGCCGAATGAAAAGAAGACGTTCACTTTTCTGATCCATATTCATCAACAATGTAAATTTCATGATCCTAGGGTTACCAGGAGGGGTACCTCCTATACAAACCCAAATTAAATGACAAACTTATAATGAATAAAAGTACAATAAAAGTGCCACTCATACCGTCTGTGTTCTTTGTTGATAATGAAACTGTAACAGAAAGAATATAGTGATGCTAGGAAAAGAAGGTTGGATGCAACCTGGAGAAGCGTGAAGAGTATTACATCTTTGGCATAGCCCATGATGGTTATTTTCTCAGCGATAACAGTGTGCACAAATATTTATGTGAGTCCGTTCCTGCTTAAACCACTGAACCTATTCTGACAAAAAAAAAAAAATTCCAATTGAAAGGTATTTTTCGCTAGATGTGCACTGAAATTTTTTATAAAAACAGGTCCAGAGGTTTAGGGTTAAAAATGTGTTGTCGCGTGGGATATTTTTTGTAGGGTTTGTCCGTTTTTTGTAGCATGGGTGAAATATTAATATTGGGTGGTTCTTTTTTGCCGGTATACTGTATACAAAAAAACATAGGTTCGTCCTGTTAAATTATTGTAATTCTTTAATTTTCAATGCATTTTGAAATTACGTTCAACACTAAATTATTTCAGCGTTCTGTACACTGATATCCTTCAAATTCTTCAATTTTCAATGCATTTTCAATCATGTTCAACACAAAATAACGTCAAAAATTGGGAACGACACTTAACTGTAAAAAATTGGCACCACATCTATTTCTTACACCATGCGTTGAGAATAAGAAAAGTTTTAGTTTTTGGTGTCGATTGAAAAAAGAAGGTTGTGCGGTTGTTTTGTGGCGGGTAGTTGGAGTATTTGAGTTTTCACTTTTGTTCAATATAACAAATATTTATTAAATTAATATTAAATAAAACTCTGTTGGGACCTAGAAATATAAGGGTTCGGCACACGATTTTTAATAACAATAACAATACACAGCCGTTGATGTGTGCGTGTGTGCGCGCAGTAGAATGGAAGAATAGAGAAGTTTGTGTGTGTGTGCCTCTCTCGTCTGTTCTATTGCCGTTGATGTTGTGAACGCAGTAGAATGGGAGCATAGAGAGGTTTTTGCGCCTGTCTCTTCTGTTCTATTGCTGTAAGCTCATTGGTTGTGTGTAGCCGTGTTACAGAGTTTTCGCAAAGAACACTGTTTATAGAGAAGTTATTGTATTAGCACTTTTAAAAAATAAATGCTTTTTCTAGAATGCGGTGATCAGAACTGATCAGAATGCAAACTAACAGAATGTGAGTGTAATGAATTGTAAAACTGTTAATAACACAAGACTGTTAACTAATTGAAAACTGCGCAAAAAGTACGCAGTTATTCGTGTTTTTTTTTTTTGTTATTAATAAAAGTTATATGAAAATACAATTTCACATATCCTGCTGTTTTTTTTTTGTTAATTGGCTGGTTTAAACACCCTTTGTACAGATATGGAATAATTTTTATGTAGAAAATTAGCATTTAATATTCCCACTGGCTGTTCCGGCTCGCGTTGCTACGCCTCGCTCAAAATATTATAGATTCAATTCTACTTTAACTGTGTGTTTTAAATTGATTTTCTTTTGTAGGATTTAAAAAAAGAAAAAAATGAAAAACCATTAGTATACATATTTTATCTTTTTTTGCTGTTTTTTTTTTTCACTCTATCTTCTTTGAGGTCCGATCAACGTTCTACTTTGCATATGCCTTATGCTAGGTCATGCTACTAAGACAACTTTTAGAAATAATGAATTTCTCTAAGCTATAATTCCAACATAACCTATTAGTAGTTTTTTATAGATTCCGCTGGATTTTTCCGATGTGTCATTCTACTATTCGGGTCGGAGACGAATCCAAAAAATTTTACGTCAATAAAATTGGTTCAGCCGTTCTTGAGTTATAAATGGTGCATCACACACGACTTTCTTTTATATTTTAAAATTCCCATTTTCCCATTTTATTGACATTATTCACAGCAGGTAAAAAAAATCTAATAAATTATGAACATCCATAAACAGCCATATTAGGTTTTCACAGCAAGTTAGCACAACAAATCTAATCGGTGGCCTAACTTTTAACTTATTGCCGCAGATATATATGCTGTGTAACTCTATATAGCGATCTTAAGGGACTGGACATTTTACGGCGTTAAAGAAAAGCATTGTATGGATAACAAGATAAACTAACGGAAGTCAAGTAATTTCGACGTTTTAGGGAGTTTTTCATTAAATCAGTGACTTCGAATTAGTAAACAACCACCAAAATATTTCATGCAACAAAAATGTAGTTAGCCAATGTAAATCATGGTTTTTGTAACATACAATTATTTCGAGCAAGGTTTCAAGGTTTTGTCGGACAATACAATATGCAATAATTTCTTTCTTGGAAAATGCACTGGAAAAGTCGGTTTATTTCATTTTTTGTTTTTTTTTTTTGTTTTTGTATTTGGCAAATTAGCTTTTTGCGGTGATAGCAAAAGGCTGATAATGCAGTGATGTGAAATAGCCTAAAATGATATGGGCGTTTGACTGTAAATAAAAGAAATTCCCCTCGACCCTATATATTATTTTAGTGTGATGAATGCTCTAGATTGATGAGAAGAGTGCTGTGCTGACTAATACCTGGTACCTACATAATTATTTTTGAGCTTTTAGTAGATTATCTACATCATTATTTATTATGTTTCCTTACAATAAAACCATTTAACTTAAAAATATTTTTTTACCTATTCTATTCATGTTTAAATGGTTTTTTTTTTTAATTAAACGTTTTGTGGCCCTCTCTATAATGTTGTCAGAATCGCATTATTGATATTATCAGGGTTAAAGGAAAGTAAAAGGGTAATATGCATTATTGAAAAAAAAACACCTATAAAGAGCTGGTAATAGCTATACAAATTTCATAAATTCGATATTTATTTTCCTACCTTCACTTATCATTTCGTTTCCGGATTTTGGGCGTTTTGCCATTTTTACATCTCCATCATCACTATCTGTAGCAAGCATTTCCAGGTCATCTGAAATTTCATCGTCATCCGACATCTCAGTGGGGCCCAGAAATTCAAAGTTAGCCATCACCGCCGCTTCCGTATCCAGTATAATGGCATCGTGAGCTTGTGCTTTTTTTGCGGGAGTATGTCGGCCTAATGTGAGCGAATTATTCAAATCTTTTGATATGTTAATCACATGCATATAGTATACCTTCAGATTCAGAGGCGCGTTTGTTTTCATTGCCATTGATGTTTGGACTGCAATTCTCGCCACCTTCTGTTAGTTGTTCACCTCCACTGATATTGTTGTTTAAACCAAGAATCGAACGCACTCGATTCGATCGTACATCGATTATGTTGTCTGTGTAACCAATTTCTGCGAGGTATTGCCGCAGCATTTGGCGTCCCTGACGCCATGTAGTGTTTGATACAGAACTATATGGGATTTCAGAGTCAGTTGCAACTTCGCTAGTCAAACCACCATCATCGTTCATTGGTTTGTACTCATTTAATTGAGGTGGATCAGTGCCGTATTTCAACCTATAAAATTTTACGCGCTCCTGACGTAATGCATATTCAAGCATTTTTATACGTCGTGTCAAATCCGATTTAAGGCTTTCCAGGCATTTTCGTTCACCGAGTAACATAGCGATGCGTGCCTTTAAACAATTAGAATAAAAAAAAAAAATTATTTTATATTCAGTCGATTCCAACATAATATAGTTAAATAGTTTTATATATCCTGTAACTATGAATGTATATGGCATATGTATATATGTACATAATGGCAAGTATGTAACAAGGTATTTATTATCGTGAAATGAAAGATCAATCTTATCTGGAAACAATTTTCTCGAAACTTATTCGAGCTAAAGCGATATTTTTATCGTTACTCTGTAGGTTCCAAAGCAGACCCACTTTTTCAATTATTTGCAACGCCCGCTATTACTGCCCATTTGAGAAAACCCGTTTAAAACAACTTATCTATCAAAAAATAAAAAAGAGAGATATGTAATACTAAGATTTGTATAACGGTTCTTATCCTAACATCCCCACTCTCAAAGCATCAAAATGGAAAATATATATGTACGTATATTCCCAAAACACGAAAACCTTTAAAAATAAAAATATTTAATTTTGAAATTTTTCAGATTTATATTGCTACACTAACCTGCAGTTCAGCTCTATCCACATCCCACTGTGATCGTTCAAGCTCAAAACGTGACCATTCATGCTGTATGAAATGCAGTATACCTGGTATCGTATAGTGGGGCGTGGGGACCTGTTGGTTGTTTGGCCCACCAGGCGCACCATTACCACCACTTTCATCAGTGCCGATGTTTCCAGCACCCATTCCAACGCCACTGCCCGCAGTAACGTTGTTTTGACCAGTTCCTCCCAGGCCGCTTCGAAAGTCTTGTACTCCTGAACCAGTAGCGCCTCCAGCACTTGCCACAGGTTTATTATTAATGCCAGTGGTGGCTCCCGAATTAGTGCCCATTTGTTGATTTTGAAATTTTGATTTCTTCAATTGGTTTTAAGTGATATTAATCCACAGTTAATTAAGAATGTCTTGGTTTTAATCGTGCTCTTTTCAAATTTATTCAATTTGAGTTACTTTCCTTAATTTATTTATTTTTTTTAAAGAATTTTTTGTTTTTCTTGTTTGAAGTATATAGCTTTTTTTTCCTAATTGTAATTAATACACTTTCTCAGTTGTTCTTATTGGTCCTATTGGTTGAAGATACATTAGTATGTAACAAACAAGGTTACTTAATTTCCATTTCAAGGCAAAATTGGAGCAGCATGAAAAAACTTAGGCGAAAAACAGTAGCAAAGAGAAGACTCGTACAATGTAAACGAATGCTGTTTCTACCCGGTGTGGTTTTGTCATTAGGGTATCACACCCTTCTTTTTTATTCGTTTAACGCTTTCCCTTTTACTCATGAAACAATACACGCACACCCAAGTCACAGCGTGTATTTTTAGTCTAGTATTTAGAATTTATTTGAGTGCTATTTACTATATTTACTGTCAAGTTGTAAATGTTTAGTTAATTTATTTGCTTTCAATATTTACATATACGGCCAGTTTTTGCTTTTTTTCGTTACGCACGGCTTTCACTGGGTTAAATATGGAGTTGGCTTCCTTGCTCATATATAAATAGTTATACAATTGTATATGTAAAAATACACTATCCACATTCATCAAAACATTTACAACAGAAAAAAAATGAAGTAAAAATTACGCGAATATGCTCTTTAAATTATTCTTAACAAAGAACGTAAATGACATGCTCATAAGTTCGTGTGTGTATGGTGGGTGCAAGCCGAAGACAAATTTTACCGAAGTGCACATTGCTACATTAAGGCAGAAATAGTAAATTCGAAACGTACATTGTAGAGAAAAAAAGTTGTATAACTATTTCAATTGCTCCATTTTTTACTTTAGAAAGTCGCTGGAATAAAAAATATTAATTCTACTAATAGTCATACATGCAAAACAGTGAATTAATAAGTGTAAACTATATCTTAAAAATATAACAGAAACAAAAATTTTTCGGTATATCAATAAGAATAGCACACCACTACAACAAATATTAATGGAATCACAAAATGCTTATCTGTTCTTTAATACAGTTCTACATAAAACGTTTACTTTCTATTTAACAATTTTGTTTTCCGATATATTGAACCTTAATAGATTTAGGAATGCCAACTAAACGTAAGGTTTGTATGGTGCTGTCAAACACTTTGCACAAAAGTGTTGGAAAATACACCTGTGCTCTTTGTCAATTTCATAAAAAATACGTATTCTGGCCTTCTGGAAATGTCGAAAGTGCAACAAATTTGCTATGTAGCACAGCAAAGGCCTGTTGCCACATAAAACAGAAACAGATACATCTACGTGTCTGTTTTTGTTCTACCTCTGTTTTTTCTGTTCTGTTGTTGGTGACGTATGTAGCACTCAGCGCAGCATTCGAGAAATGTACATTGGATGCTCAGTGTGAAATGGGTATAAAACGATGACTATCCAACGAAATTAATACTAAAAAATGCCTGAACAAACGATTTGAAATAAAACGTTTGTCTAAACTGTGATTGAGTCACAGACATTTGAAGGGAGAGACACAATTTACATTGTTAAGACTGTGATTGGTAATAACAGTTTAGGGAGCAACTGAACCAAAGTGAGTCACAATCAATCAAGTAAACTGTGTCTCTCCCTTTAAATGACTGTGACTTAATCACAGTTTAGAATCACCGTGTCACTGTTCAGCTCATCTCTACTCCATAGCACGCTTCGGCGCTTTGTATGCGTCGGCGTCAATAGGTGAACTGTATGAAAACGTATGAATCAAAATACACTGATTTTCTAAGAACGCGTGTAAAGTGCGAAGTTGGCCAACTTTTTACTTTGACGCGCTCCAGTGTTGAAAATGGGTAGAAAACTGGTTCGTGAACCAAAAAGGAAATATTCGGTGAAGTGGTAATGATAAAAATCTGATTTGGTGAATAACAATTTTAATTTTGATGTTTTTGTGAACGCCAAACAAAAGTTTTTTGTTTATATGTTTTTGTTTATTTAAAATTATTTGCATGCTCAAAAGGAATATATGGGTTATTAATAACTGTAAGATTTTTTTAAAAATTTTTTTATTTTGTGTTACGCACAAATCATTGCATTTAATGAGTAAATATGAACTGAATATGAAATGAGAAGTTGTTTACTTTTTATTTTCGGATTAATTAATTTATTCATTACAATTAACTATAATGAATTTTGTCATCAAAATAATAAAATGAAAATTTGATCGAACCAACCAATGTATCATTTCGATTTTGTTAAAAAAAATAAATATTTTTAAAACATGATTATTATTCTTCAACTTAAATGTAGTTTGAAATAAACATATTTAAACTAATTATTTGAAAAGATTTCTTCTATTTACTTTTATATCATAATCTGACACCTTCAACGCCCTGTGAGCAACATTTTAAACAAAGAATCAGCAAATATCATCCGTGAAAGCTCAAACGTCTCAATTCCACAAACTGTATTCGTCCCCCACCATAAACTTCTAGTCTCTTGGTGGAATACAAACCTCCAAAGACTGGAACGGAACAAAAATCAACATTGTTATGCCCTCAGACGTAATATCTGCACTGACAATATTTTAAAGTACAAAAAAGCGAACGCACTCTATAAGCGGGAAATAAAAATAGCTAAACGCCTCTCATTAGAATCATACACTTCAGCAATTAACCCAAATACGCCCACATCAAAAATTTGGAGCACAATCCGTACATTTTGTGGATTAAAACCGCATCACCCAATATATGCCTTACATAATCCCAACTCACAAACCCTAATCTCAGAAAAGCACTTAATCGCAGAAGAATTTTGCATAAACTGGTCGAACGAATCAAACGACATCAATTTTACAAGTCCCTTCCATTTACGCAAAGAAAACCTACTTCTTACCCCAATTGCATATTCACCCTCACCTTCAGCAAAACAAATTGAAACTCCAATAACCTCACTTGAACCAACATCCGTGCTATCAAAGTTAAAAGGTAAAACCCCAGGTTTTGACAGAATCTCCTACCCCATGTTAAAAAATCTTCACCCAACAGTCATTTTACGTCTCCTAAATCATTACAATAACATATTTAATAACTTTTTACCACAACATTATACAACGAGTAAAATCATCCCTATATACAAACCCAATTCCGACAAAATTAAAGTAAACAGCTACCGACCCATCTCATAAAATTCTTGCTGTGCTAGAACCCTAGATAAAATTATTGCAAACCAACTATGGTGGTTTGTGTCTCAAAACAATCCAATAAACAGTCGGAAAACTGGCTTTAAGAGGGGAAAATCAGTGTCGCATTGTCTACTGACGCTACTGATCACGTCAGCCCTTTCCTCCAGAAATCATCTTTCTATCAATCCACTGGACTTCACCAAAGCCTTTGACAAAATAGGAATTCACTCCGTCATAGACGAGTTACATTCCTGGAAAATTGGCCACAAAATCATTAACTAAACTAAAAATAGTTGTATACGCCAACAATAATTTCTCCTCAGTTCTCCCACAACATAACGGCATCCCCCAAGGCTCCCCTTTATCGGTCATCTTAATCCTTATCGCATACAACAAACTAAATAAAATAATTCTTAATCACAAACAGTTTGATTTCTACGCCTACGCTGACGATTACCTCATTATTAAAAAAATGAGCAACAGATCCTCAATAGAAATAGATATCCTTTCCTGGTGTGATTATTCTGGTGCAATACTTTCCGTTTCAAAATGCAAGCATTTGCATATCTGTAGAAAGCATCACTGCCAATGCACAATCTCTCCTACCCTTGCTACGATTTCAGACGTAAAATCCCTAATAAAATGTCTCTCAAACAACAAATACAATTGCAACCAACTATCTATTATATCTGTCATAAACCTTATCATTATGTCAAAAATCGACTACGGCCTATACCTCTACGGAAACTCACCAGTCTCTCTCTTAAATAAAATCAAAGTCATTTACCATTCAGCTATTAGATTTGCCCTAGGAGCATTTAGATCAACTCCTATAAATAACATGCTATTCGAGACCCAAATAATGCCAATAGAATTCCGAAATAAACTCGTTACTGCTATGCTTATAAAGCCAATACTCCTCTCAAACGACTCACCTTTAGCAATACCCATCAAAAAGATTTCAAATTCAAAAAAAAACAATACCTAAAATTCCTTCTGCTATACATCTTACTCTGCAACTTATCAAAAACCTAGGGCTCCCAACTAAACCACTACCCTCCATCATAAGCCCAAAACCACCCTGGACGCTTAACCTACCTGACCTCAATACTGACCTTCACAAACTTCCAAAGTCTGCCACTTCTCCTGTTATCTACCAACAAGAGTTCCTACTCCTCAAACAAGCTTTACATTCCTATAAATTCATTTATACATTATTCCAAATCAGATTGCGGTTCATCATTCAGTATAGTAATGAATGGTGTAAATGAGATATTTCTTCTACCTCACCAGAGCTCAACTTTTTCAACCGAAATCATCGCCATCCATAATGCTGTACAGAGGGCTGAATCAGCATTAACTTACTTCGCCATTTGCACCGACTCTCTTTCTTCATTGCAAGCTAGAGCCAACACTTCCAATCAATCATACTACACACTAAGCATCAGACAGTCAATTGTAAGAAACTCCCCAAGAATTAAAATTATCTGGATCCCAGGCCATGCAACATTGCCGGCAATGAAGAAGCCGAAAAAGCTGCAAAAGACACTTTTAAATTCTCACTCATCTTTCACGAAAACTACAATATCTCTGATATCACAAAACTTATCAAATTGCATTATAAAAAACAACAAACCATACTTTTTGCGTCCACCAATACTCACTACAAAGTACACAATACACTCAAAAACCCCATTCAAGACTACGGTCGGCAACAAACTATACACCTCCGTGTCTTATCTAAAATCATTCGGCTTCGTCTTGGACATACAAACCTCACCCACTCCCACCTCTTCGACCGCTCCTCCGATGTATGCAAATTCTGTAAATCAAACACACCTTTATCAGTAAAACATATCCACTCAAATTACCCACCCTGCAAGAGTGCCAGAATTAATTCTCTCTTCCACATTGATCCTCTGACAATCCTCTTCAACCCTTCCAAAGAAAATATTCCCAAACTCATTTATTTCCTCAAATCAAGCAACCTTCTTATCCAATTTTAAAAAAACAAAAAAAAAAAAAAAATATTAAAAATTGTTTGTATAAGTTTTACTGTAATTATTAAATAAGCTTAAGGCATCATAGCTATAGCTTTAATCTAGTTTATTTATAATTTTCTATTGCTGTATATAAATAATAAAAATAAATAAATATATATTTTTCAATACATATATGTCATTACTAGTAATACCCGGCGTGCTTTGCTACACTCCCGACGTGATGTTTATGCGTGATTCTGTTCCCTGTTTAATTGTAGTAGGGGAGGGGGCCCAGTTGTGACGCGGGTTTTAAAAAAAATTAAAATTTTTTCCTCAGTTCCGGAAAATGAAAAATTAAGAAGTTTAACATTTAAATATTATCCAAACGCAACTTTTTTCCAAAGAAAGTATGTTTATTTGAGTTACTCAAAATATTTTGGAACAAATTTATTCAGGATAACTTTTTTTAGGCCGAAAAAAAAGTGGCCCAGTTGTGACGCACCTCAAGAAATTCACTGAAAATGAGAAAATATGAAAGGAATGTCACACCAATTGTTGTGATTTAATGATTTATTTATTATGAAGGCCTTCAATGGCAAAAATAATGAAAAATACAAAAGAAAATGGCCTTCAATGGCCATAAATGACAACGATTTTTATTCATCATCGTCATCGAAATATTCCTCGTCGTCGTCCACGTCACTTTCGCAGTATTTGCAAGTGAAATAACTTGCCTGCATGTTGGCGCACTTCAAATGAACTGAACGCTTGCATACATTGCAATTGATCGAGTTGGCAGCGGTCAATTTCTGCGGCAACAGCTTTAGGCAAATGATGCAAAAATCTGTTTCTTCATCAGATGGTGGTGATGTTGGTTTGACGCGCTTGGCCGCTCGTGATGGTGTTGCTCGCTTCGTTGTTGCCTTCTTCGGTGTTGGCTTCTGCGGTGTTGGCTTCTTCGCCCCTTTCATCCATATTATAGATGGAACAACTGTCAAAGTTGTGTACATCGATCAACCGAGACAAATTTGCGAAAAAATTGTCTACATTGGGTTTGCAGAAAGCTTTAACTCGGTTCATGGATGTTTGCTCCGGTGTTCTGAGCGTCAGTTCGCTATGCCGTTGCATGAAGAGTCTGTACCACTTACGATGCGCTTTACAATCGTTATCCCATTCCTTGCAAACTGGTACGCCAGCTCTTTCAATTCATTGATGCTCAAACCATAGTAGTGACTGACACACTTCAGGATGTATCCAACGAGATCTTTCTCTTGAGCGGGAGAGAAAACCATGTTTGATGGAGCTCTTGTACCAACACCATGAATGAATTCCAACAAATCCTCATCTTTCAATTTCGAAATATCTTCAAAATTATCTTTCGTTTTCTGTACGTATCGCGATAAGGTCCTGTCGTTTATACCATGCTCTCTCGCACTTTTACGGATTGCATTTTCATCGATAATGCAAGATTTGATGGCTTGCAGCACCACATTATTATCGGTTTTCTTAGCCGCGGGAGATTTCTTTGGAGGTGACATGGCTGAAAACGCAAAAAAAAGCAAAACACGAATTAAATTGCAATTAAAATGCGTTTCGACAACTGTTTCATGCGCTTTTCGAAACACTTCGGTATACGGCACGATTCGGATGTTTACTCAACCGCGGACAATTCTCAACTGAACTGAGCCCTCCCCGGCGCCTCAATTTATACCTGAGCGCGAGGTCCGAGCGCGAAGATTCCAGAAAGTTCCATTTCTCAAAAGGTTCTTATCGATCGTTAATAATCGTGTTTTAACAATTAGATCCATTGAAATCAAGAGTTAAGTATAATTTATAATGACTTACTAATCAGTGTTTTTACCAAATGGAACATTCCCGAACCTTCCCGATCGAGATCTTCCAGACTATTCTCGGACAAACTGGTCTCAATATGTAAATTTCCTTTCCTTTTTTTTTAAACAACAACAAAAATGTAGGAATTTGACAGTTCTACATGATCCTAGTGCAAAAAAAAAGGTGCGTCATAACTGGGCCACCCGCTCAGTCACAACCGGGTCACGACGCCTTTTTGCAAAGCAAATTTTTTATAGACACCACATAATCACATAAATCCATATAGAATCACAAAATATACGGCAAATACAATATTTTGATGCCTTACACTCACTGTTAATTTCACAAAATTTTGGTACTTTGAAAAAAATCAAAATAACTTTTTCGCACGATTTTCAACACGATGTTTGGTGCGCGTATACACAATGCGACTATTAACGTTGGTGTCTGTCCAAAAACTGCAGAACGTCAAACGAACATGATTGGCAGTGCTCAAACTGTCATTCTCATACCGCATGTCAAAAAGGGGCGAAGAAGCCAACACCGCAGAAGCCAGCACCATTAAATCACAACAATTGGTGTGACATTCCTTTCATATTTTCTCATTTTCAGTGAATTTCTTGAGGTGCGTCACAACTGGGCCTGCGTCACAGCTGGGCCTAAAAAAGTTATCCTGAATAAATTTGTTCCAAAATATTTTGAGTAACTCAAATAAACATACTTTCTTTGGAAAAAAGTTGCGTTTGGTTAATATTTAAATGTTAAACTTCTTAATTTTTCATTTTCCGGAACTGAGGAAAAAATTTTAATTTTTTTTAAAACCCGCGTCACAACTGGGCCCCCTCCCCTACATATAAAAAATGTCATCAAGATCGGTTCAGTAGTTTCGGAGTCCATAAATGACAAACTCTGTGACACGAGATTTCTATATATATAGAGATATTTTATTAATAATGTAATTTGTAGATGCAGATGCACCCCCTGAAAGTTATCCTGCCGGCACCCATGAGTTCAAAGATCACAATTAATGTATAGATAATAGTTGTAGAGCATAAAATTCTCTATAAATTTAGTCTATGCCATTTTTCTACTTCATCCATCAAAAAGTTGTTCCCCTAGTTAGAATATAGGGTCCCATAGCGAAGTAAGACCAGATACGAATATTTTCAAGCTTAAATATGTAAAAGTCACGATATTTACACATTTTTGTGTGCCACTGTATATACGGCTATGCCCTATCCACTGCTCGCGCTCTATCTCAAGAACGGTTAACTGTACAAAAAATCGGCAATGACCAAATTTGGAGAGAATTTTATGGTCTACAACTTTTGTCGACATTAATGGTCAATTAAAGCATAGGAATCAAGATATTTACAAAAAACCGATTTTTGTGACCTTTGACCTTGAATATTGTGAAGGCGTACACCACACAGACCTAGACTTTTGAGGTCATATATAAAATGCTAAAACAAACGTATACCAATTTTCAGCTTATTTGGTTTCATTCCGCATATAAATCATTGTTTCACATATATACAAACTGTACAGCCGGCAAAATAAAACAATCGAAGACTATGACTATGTATACAGCTACGAGGGGACAGAATTGAAATAAAAGGCTTTGCACTACAATAATCTCGTTACTTAACTCGGTCCTCCAAATAAAATATGTGAACTAATTAAAATGTGTTTCAATTTTTTTTTATTTCGTTTATACTAACCCTATTAAGTTTAATTTAACCAGTTAATAAAATATTAAGGTTATTTTAACTAAAAACTCGGCTGAAGATTGGGTTGGAATGAGTTAGTTCTTCTATACCTCTGCACACAACAGTTTCATTGAATAGCATTTGTCAACATTTGGAAATTCGATCTCGAGAAGTATAAAAGATTCTGATTACTATATGCTATACAAATTTATGGTGTAAATGAAATATTTGTGATTTTTCTTGAACACTCAAAAGCCAAATTGCTATGTATATGTGTTTCATCTCTCTTCGATGACGAATTATTTTAAAATGTACTTTAGTTGGCAATTTGTTAGAATTTTGTTTGCAATTGGTTGTAGTACTATATATACATATGTTGAACACATTATACGTTATTACTTTAAAAATACAAAATGTTTTACAAAATTATTGCAAAAAGAATAGTTTGAATATTAAAAATACGTTTGTTCCCTTTCCATACTTCATTGATTATGATCTTTAAAGGAACTCCTCACACCAATCGTTCAAACAGTTGTAGCAATCTGATGCCTGTTTGGAGCTGGCGTGGCACACATCCTTCATCCACTCCTTAAATAAGTCTTCATCCTTTTTAAGTATTAAATATTGGCCAAGAACTGTGTAGGCCTGTGTAGTAAAGTAATATCAACTGGTGATGTCATTATTTCAAACAATTGTTACCTTATCAAAGCCGCTTTCCACCAATCTGCCACCAAGTGTCTCGCCAATGCCCGCCAACTCAGTTACAGCTTTATCACCCATCGGTTCTGCAACGAAGTTGCGATATTTCTGAGATGTACCTGACATATTTTTGGTTTAACAAGAAGTCTTTAAAACTGGCCGCTTACGTTTGCTTTTGACAAAAAAATAAAATCAAATTTGAAGCTATGAAGCAAAATGACGCTCAACAGTACCCACCACTCAGTTTTTGTCGATACTTAAAATGTCAGATCTAGGTAGATCGTCCACTACTAATTGTAAAGCGAATAATACTTGTTCAATTAAAGTTGTCCAAATGAGTTGTACAACTAACTTTACGTATATTGAAAAATTTATAATGACTGCTCTATACAAGTAATATATTTTTATTTATTTATTTATTAACCCATAAAATCTTATTAAAGTTTAAAGTCAATTTACACTGTAGGAAAAAACATTTTATTTAATAAACAGGTTGAAAAATTGATTATTTTTACAACTACAGGGAAAAGTGACGTCACTGATGGTTGTTGCTATGGAAACCAAAGTTGATTATAATAAGATAGAAAATCAGGTTTATAATCAACTGTCGATTGGTCTTCTTAGTAGTGTTGCGAAATTTTTGCCTTATTTTAGCTCATTTTGGCTCTTTTTCTCCTTTTTCTTTCCCCGCCAAACATAACAAAGCTGATAATCGCCAAGTGAAGCGTAAGTGAATTTTATATTTTTGACATTTAAATCAAATTATATAAAATTTGAATAAAACAACAACAAAAAACAACGAAAAAAATATCAGTGTAAGCACCTGATTAAAAATCAGGCAATTTTAAGCAGTCTAAACCGACAATAATAGTGCATTCAGACAGAGCAGAATTCGAGTTCTGGCAGAACTCGCACGAGAACTCGAGTTCAAATTACAGGAACTACAGGGAATATTGACGAAATTTGTATTTGGTGCTGCAACTCAGAACTCGAGTTCTCGTGCGAGTTCTGCCAGAACTCGCTGCTTTGAAATGGTCAGTCTAAAAAGTGTTGTTAAAATTTGGACTCTTTTAGGTGATTGTCGATAGTCTTGTTTTATCTTTTTGTTGCGCGGCAATAAACAGCTGATGATGGCAGATAATATATATAAAGAAAATATTAATTGTAATTTTTTTTTGTAATCTATTAACAAAATACGTAGCAGGAATGAAAAAGGGAAATGCCAGAACTATGTGCATACACAGCAAAATAAAGCGTGCGCTTGTCGTAGAAACAAAGTTACTGCACGTTTCATTTCTAGTAAATCGCGAGTTATAAATCGACATCAAATTTTCAAACCACCTTATCCTCAAAACATCTAGCTGAGGCCGTATAAGCAGCAATAATTAAGTGACGCATAATAGTGTGTTGAGACAGTGAGTTCTGATTGCACAAGTTCTGGTTACCCGTTTTTTTTCACCTAGTTCTGAGTTACGAGTTCTGAGCAGCTGCTTTTTGTTTTGTTTTTGTTTTCATTACACACACAAATGGAACGTTGCGGTAAAGTTACTGCACTTTTCGTTTCTAGTAAATCACGTGTTATAAATCGACATCAAATTTTCAAACCACCTTATCCTCAAAACATCTAGCTGAGGCCGAATAAGAAGCAATAATTACGTGACGCATAATAGTGTGTTCAGACAGTGAGTTCCGATTGTGCGAGTTCTGGTTACCCGTTTTTTTTTCACCGAGTTCTGAGTTACGAGCTCTGAGCAGCTGATTTTTGTTTTGTTTTTGTTTTCATTACACACACAAATGCACAAATGGAATGTTGTGGCAATTGTGAGAAATAAAAATTAAAAGTTTGTGAAAAATACATGATTTAGAACATTTTGCAGTGTATGAACATAGTTCTGGCATTTCCCTTATTCATTCCTGATACGTACTTTGTTAATAGATTACAAAAAAAATAATACAAATAATATTTTCCTGAAATATATTGTCTGCCATCATCAGCTGTTCATTTCCGTGCAACAAAAAGAAAGAACAAGACTATCGGCAATCACCTCAAAGAGTCGAAATTTTACCAACACTATTTAGACTGACCATGTCAAAGCAGCGATTTCTGGAAGAACTCGCACGAGAACTCGAGTTCTGAGTTACAACATCAACTAAAAATTTCGTTCATTTTCCCTGTGGTTCTTGTAATTTGAACTCGAGTTCTCGTGCGAGTTCTTCTCTGTCTGAATGCAGTATTAGTCTGGCGTTCTTGGCGCACTAGACAAAACGAAGATGCCGCGTTTGCACAAAACCAATGTTGATGATGGAAATGGATCTAGCAAGTGTAACGTTGTCACATTATGCTCTTATTACGCTGGTCCACAAAGTCTTCGCTATGCGCAAAAAACGACTCTTGCCGCTGTGCCAACTGTAAAGGTAATCACCTCTCCACCAATCTAGCATGCCTCTGTCGTGCTTCTTTCCTGTCGTTGCTAAATGGGAGAAGAAAAAAGTCAAATGGTGCTTTAAAAACAATAGCAGTGTAAAGATATCATCAAAAGCACCAACAGCATTCACAGCAATTACTATCCCGTTGTCAGTCAGTAACATAAGCACTCGAAATAAACAACTTTCAAAGCTACAGACATGCTCTTTTCGGCAACGACAACTCCCGTATGCTTTGATACTCAATGGGGACACCTGCAAGTTAGTCAGAAGAACGCTCTGAGACCAGTGACCGGTTGCTTCCAGATGGCCAGTATTGACCATCTCCACCAGGAAGCAAAAGCATTATCGGTTCGCCAACATAGTGAATTACTTTCTAAGCAGTTTTTGTTGGCTACACATTTGAGTGCACATCCCAACTATAGCACTATTTCTGGTGTTATTTCCCCCAGACATATATATATGGAGCCATTCGGCATACGAGGGAGACAGCATTTTTATTAGGCAACATTCTTCACAGTGGTCGCTATAAGCCGGGTCGTGATGAATTACATCGGAGGGCAGTTGAAAATGCTATTGAGTCACACCAGAACAATGTTGTCCTAGGAGGCAGCCCTCCACCTGTTGAGGATGGCGAAATGATACTTCCTCGTAGCATTCGGACCACCTTAGCTAGGTTAAGGTCGGGTTTGTCTCTTATCCTTCAGTGCTATGTCCGCAGTGTGATGGTTCTTCTCACAGCACTGTTCACATTTTTAACTGTCCTAAAAACCCGACCCAACTGTCACCAATTAAATTATGGTTTCAACTAAACTAGAACTAAACCGAATATATTTTTTTTCTATACTAATTTTTAATGTAACGTAATTAAATTATTTAATTCTTTATTTTTTTTTTTATCTTTTTTATCTGTACCATTCCTAATCCTTTTTCTTTTTCACCAGAACTATTTTGGATTAGTAGAATCAATCAATAGTTATAGAAGTGGTATTAAACACACACAGATTACAGAATTGAGAACGTCGGCATTCAGAACAAGATAAATCACTATTTTAAAATTTTCACCATTTCTTTTCCAGGAACTTCTGCAAAATGTTAGACGAATTCTTGCTGTCTAAATGATGATAAAAAAGAAATCTTTAGATCAGATTTACTAAAGTTACATTGTATCATTGGCAAATATTGATTTGGTGGAGATCTAAACTGCCACAACCGACCAGCTACCTTTTATAAGAAAAATTAATTCCGCCTCAATCACTTCATGTAAGTAAACTTTACAGTTTTCTAAAACCAACTGGGAGATTTAAATGCGTTTGCTTAACCACCAGTTCCAAAACAGCAGAATTCAATTTTAATAATACATTCACTGTTAACAAAATAGACGCCAACTGATTTATTGACATCTTGCGTAAATGATGCAATTGATCAAGCCATACCAAAAAAAAATATTAGAAGTCTTCAATTTTGCTCAAAAATTCCTAATACCAAATTAGAGCTTATAAAAATAAGGTACATTAAATTCAAAGCCAGATTAAATCATTTCAATCATCGAATAAGACGGCTATTGCTTGAATTAAAAAATGCTAATTGAAATAATAAACTCTCCCATTTAGATACAAATACTAAGCCGTTTTGGAAAATAGATAAAATAACAAAAAACAATTTATTCCTAGTTTCTGCTACAAAAATCCAATTTTCAATACAAGGTCAGCATTTCAAGTAAAGTATTCGAAGAAAAGCAGTATTTGGCTGATTTGCTCTCAAATGCAACTACCACTGACTTTGCAAACAGCTCTTAAAACACCTGCCTGTCACAGTAGCAAATATCAAGCAAGTGATTGGATTCCTTAAAACGACGAAGTCTCCAGGTCCAGATAATATATTGTACCGAACATTTGCCTAAAGAATTTACCTAAATATGCACTTACATTTTTGTACCTTTTATTCAATAAATGCTTAATCATAGGCTATTTTCCACTAAAACCCATTTCACACTGAACATCCAATGTACATTTCCAAATGCTGCATTGAATGCTACATTCGTCAACAACAACTAGGAAAATGAAGTAATTTTGTAGTTGTTGTTGTAGTAGAAAATGTACATTCGATAAGAATGCAACTAAAATGCTGTTGTGAAATTAGTTACTCTACCCAGTGCTGGGTAATTATTGCATTTTTTTAAGTTATTTTCAGGAATGAAAAGGGAGCTGCAAGAACTATTTGCATCCATTGCAAAATGTTCTAAATCACGTATTTTCCACAATTTTTTTGTTTTAATTTAGCCAAAGTTCCACGTGTGTGTATAACCAAAACAAAAAACAGCTGTTCCGAAAATGCAAAATGTAATATGAACACTTTCTGTGAATGCTGCATCGGATGCTCAGTGTGAAATGAGTATAACATTATAGCGATCCCCAATCCTGGAAAACCTGCTGACTGTCCAGAAAATTTACAACCAATCAGCCTCTTGTGTAGTTTCTCAAAACTCTGTAAACGAATCTTAAAAATAGGATTAGATACGCATATTGATGGAAATAATATATTTCCATAGGCCCACTATGGCTTTGGAGCGAACTATAGCTGCGTACATCCTTTCAACAAGCTTAAACTATTTATTAAAAATAAGCTAGACTTGAAAAAATCCGTCGGTATGGTTACTTTGGATATGCATGCGGCATTTGACACTGTGTGGCACTAAAGTCTTAAGCACACCCGACACGGTGCTGCATGCTTGATTCAGCATAATAAAGTGTCATCATAGTGTTAGTGAAATTTGTATGAAAGAGATAAATATATAGGGTCTTCACTCAAACGTTTATTTGGCATCTATATAGTTTAAATAACGTATAGTATACACTGTTTAAACTAACTCGATACAAAAAAAAGTTTACGCTATGCCGTAAACTTATAATGGCTTAACAGTGGCTCGCATAACGAAGATTCGGTTTTGAGCTTTACAGTGCTATTTTAGCATCACGAGCAGCTTTTTTTTGTTTTGATTATGTGTGGCGCGCAACAAAAATGGAAGAAGAAGACACCTCACAATCATAAAAATGGCGAAATTATCAAAATGCTGCCAACTTATACGGAAAAATTGTACAACACTGCTTTGAAAAAACCGAATCTAATGGCGCGGTGTCGCATAGACCAGAAACGGCAACAGAACCCTATTTCAGTACATTTTCACCAGAAAACGAAAAAAAGCAGGGTCGCATTGGGAAAACAGTACGGCCATGTTGCATAAAGATAGGCACCAGATTTCAGAGCTTTAGCACCAGCACCAGAAACAAGTTTTTTCGACTTCTTTTCGATTCCGTTCTTTCGTTTTGTTTTGATTGCTCTGCCTTATTTTAATATACTTAAGTTTTAAATATGAATTGTTATTAGTTTTTAAGTTTACTTATTATTTTATTTTAATGTTTATATTATTAAAATAACTGAAAGTGCAATGTTATTATTTTGTTTGTTAATTTTTGCAATATATTTCACCTTAAATTTTATTTATTTTAAGCTTTTATCACTTCACTTTGCTTTTTCACTATGATCAAAACAATAATCATTTCTGGTTCCTTTCTATGTGGCACAGTCTCACAGCACCAGAAACTGACCAGAAAAAAACGGTGCCAGAAAGTCATTACTGTTTTCTGGTTCTGGTGCCGTTTCTGGTCTATGCGACACCGCTCCATTAGCATATCAATTTGAGATTAGAATCTCTCAATCGAATCACATCTACAACTACAACCCCGCAATTTTGTCATTTTCTCTGTTGTTGTTATCAAATGAAACACGAATCAATAGTCGCATCTTCATAGATTCGAAACTTATAGCCGATTTAGACAGGCCCTGCATCACGATGATACGCTTTGGTGTTTAGACAAGCCATTTCGTATCATTAACAACTGTTTTTTGTTTTGAATGTGCATAAGAAGAAGAAAACGTTTGCTTAATTATAAATAAGAAAAATAATAAAAAAAAAATTTTAAAATGGAAAATATATTATTTTAAAGAATTATTAATAATTGCAAGCTTGGTAGGTTTAAATCAAATTTAGAACACTAAAGAGAAGAAGTTTGACAGTATCTAACCAGAAATGACAAAAAACTTGGCCAGACTATCAGACAGCCCTGATCTGCATCAAAGGCGTATCAATGCGTGATGCGACACAGACGCGCATCTCATTCTACAACAACAACCCCTGAATGACGTCATTTTCCTTGTGGTTGTTGTCGATTGTGATGCGAGTCATTGGCGCATCATGAGAGACTGTTTGTTTACATTTCTGAATACGAAATACTCTGAATAAACGATTTTACAGTTATACAGCCAATAATCAAAACAAGGCTTTCACGCAATTGAGTGAAGATCCTAATAGACAAGTGTACACTTTTTCGAAATACTTGAAGTGAACGCTAGTAGGAAATATTTTCAAAGGGCCGCCGGCTAGTGTGACATATTTGTGAATTACCGTCAGCTTGTAAACGATTGAAACTTCACGCACGACGTACCTTCAGCCACTTCAATTCACACATACACAAATAATGAATCAAGCATGCAGCACCGTGTCGGGTGCCCTTTAAGGCCCTACTTTTTCTACGCGTTTTAGACGTCAAACTACATAGCTCGCTTTGCGCGCTTCCGTAGGTAAATAAAAAACAGCTATTGTGAAATAACAATATTGAAATTGTTAATTGTGACCAGGTTTGGTTTGGTATTGCTAGTCATTTTTTTTTAGTTCGCAACAGTTATAATAATTACATATGGGCATTTCCACAGAAATGTCAACCGCGATCGAAAATTTAAAAGTTAACAAACAATAGTTTTTTTTAATATTATATTAAAAAAATGTCCGAATATTTATAATATAACGAATTTACATTTTATCTAATCAGATATTCTGATATAATTTGCTTTGAAATTTTTATTACATTTTTCTTGCTCTTGGCTACTTTTAATGGTATATTATGCTTAATATTTAACAATAAACAAATAAAAAAAGGATGACGGATGAATCAAAGCTCGATGAACAGTAAATTTTCATTTTGCTTTGACTGCTGTTCTAGTGTAATGTTCGTGTAGCTAAAACATCATTTGTTACCAGTACTTCGCGATCGCTCGAAGAAAATGTTTGAAATTAATAATGTATCGTTAATTTGGTGGCCTTTATTAAAAAAATAAATTTTTTTCCTTAATTTGCTTCCAAAATAATTTTCATTGAATATCAAAAAGTGTAATGTTCGCTATCGTTAGTGTTTATTTTACAAAAATAGCAGCTCAAACGGCATATTTAAAAATGTCAATTTTTTTTCTTTGTTTGTTCTTATTACTATTATTATTAGAACTAAGATTATAATTATAAATTATAATTTAGTTATTTTTAATATGAGCAATAGCGATAGAGGCCTTCAGCTTAGGGGGAAAGTTAAGAAGGATAGGGGGAAGAATTAGAAGACACTTGGGTCAGCCTGACTCAATACACATGCATAAATTGATTTTCAGTTCGGTTTTAACACGCGAAGCTACTTCAACAAGCGCACATTTCAAACCCGTCGTTATTTTCTGGAACCGTATTTATGTGTCTTATAAATGCAAAGCTTATTGCAGACGTGTTGAAAATCAGCTGTTCGAAAAATGTTGGTTTGTGCAGTGTTGCCATATGGTGCAGCTATAATCCTTTATTATAATTTTCTCAATGATTTTGTGAATTATAGATTTAAAAATCATTGCAAAATGTTATTAAAAATCAGGATAAAGATTATACATTGAACATTTTTCTTGAACAATGTGATTTTGAAAAAAACCTTATTTTGATAGGTGAGCTACATCATATTTTATGCATATGGCAACTTTAAAAAATACATATTAGTTTTCAAAAAAAGCACAAGACGTCGCACGCAGAAAACAAAAACTGTTCTGAGTCAGGCTGACAAGTGCAAGTGCAAACCGTTTCGGGCGTCTTATAAACGTACTATTACTCTCAATGTATATACATACCTATAATAATAAATTTGACTTTTTTGGCATTATATGTGATCTTTAGTTCAAATTACTTGAGCTAATCCATAATAAAAACGTGATGTACAAATATGTAATGTTCTAAATAATACTTAAGCGTACAAAAAAAAAAACCCATGTATATATTTCAACGTGACACATATCAATAAAAAGCTACATTATTCCATTTTAATCTAAAATTAATCGCATTAAGTTATTATGTTGTAGTTCGCAGATTATTGCATTTTTCTAGATGAAGTCAAAAAGCAGTTCCATTGCTAATATATTGGAAAACTTAAATCGACGGAACCTCCTTTTTACACTAATATAGAGCTACTATAATAAAGGATTTTCCAATAAGAGGTGTTATTTTGAATAGCCCGCTATTTCGGTAGATGTCACTTTTGATATTTGACAAGTATAAACTACGCCATTAATAAAAATGGAACGATACACGCTTCAACAACGCATTGAAATTATTAAAATTCACTATAAAAATGGTGAAAATTTGGCAGAGACGGTTCGTAAAGCTAAAACATTTTTGGGTCGTCGTGAAGCACCTTGTCGGACAGCAATACAGTAATTGGTGGATATATTCGAGCTGTTGGGACAAGTTAGTGATGTGAAGAATAAAACCCGTGCGTGTCGTTCAAGAATATTGCTGCTGTAGCCCAAAGTGTTGAAGAAAACCTAGGTTCGTCCATTCCTCATCGTTCTTTGGAATTGGGCATTCCACAAACGTCATTATACCGTATTTTACATAGACTTGGGTCTTAAAGCTTATAATGTACAGATAACACAGGGGACAAGGTTTTCTGGTAAAGAACCAGGGGCTTGGTGCTCAAGACCGTCCATACGTGGTGAGGAGCCACATCCTGTTCGAGGTGTCCCTGCTGTTTACAGAATATGGCGGATCTAGAGAGGTAAACTCGATAAAACCCGCAATCCCGGGTGTACAATAACCGTGCCATGGGATGAATGGCACTGCGTGAATGTGTCTGATAACGGTGGACTCCGGATACCTGGCGACCTCCGGTTTAAACTTTAGCCTTGTCGGGGTACAGGGGGCTATGCCCCGGTGGACCTACTCTCCCCTACACTCGTGGGACCAAAAATGAACCATAATATTAAAAAACAATGTGTAAACATCTTAACAGATGACGAAGTGGAGCTAGGTATGAGCTCTGAGGACGAGTTACTGGCCTCGAGCCAGGAACTAGTCACCGCTGACAGCGGGCAGGCTGTGGCGTCAACAACAGCAGCAACAACTACGTCGGTGGCTATCGGAAATAGCGCAAAACCGACAGAATCGGCAAGTAATAGTGCACCAAGGCCGAGGAAAGGCAAGTCGGAAGCGATGGTCAGGAAGAACCTGTACCAAAAAGCATCTTAAGCAAGATAGCCAACAATGAGGAGAGTGGGACGGTACATGAGTTCAATCAAGCTGACAAGGTAAAATACCAGGCCGTGGTGGACAAGTACGTGGAGTACATGTCCACTCACGTGAAACCTATAAAAGCGACTAAACTTAATCGCTCTCAGGATGAGACCATTACAAATACTCGTAAGAGTAAAAATGCTAAAACAACTAACGAAAAAGGTCCTTCCACAAGCGCCAAGATGCTTTTTAGCGACGTTGCTCGGGATGAGCTGACGGTGGCACTTGTTGATGAAGTCACCAACGGCGGTAAAAAGGTGTTGGAGAAATGAGGGGAGATTGAACCCAGGTTAACAGAGCTGGTGATGGAACACCTTCTCTCTGATCTGTGTTCATCTCCACCAGGATCCGACTCTTCTGTGGTTCTCCGCGGCTGCAGGGTGATCAAGTACGACGATCGCCCGTCTTTGGAGTTTCTGGGCAATTGCATTGCTAAAATAAGCAATGCTTGGGAGGGCTTAAGGCTTAAGCTTATCCCAGCTCGGGACATCCCAAGGCGGCCGAGAGCTCGCATTTGGTTGCCTGCTATGAAGGTGGAGCACTGCAAGGTGCTACAGCTTCAGCAGTGGCAGAACCCTACCATGCCTACTAATGACTGGATTGTCATCAAAGATGAAGGTCAACAAAAGAGCAGCATGTCTCTGCTCCTCTCCATAAACGAAGATTCTGTTAAGGAGTTGGAGAAAACTGACCACAAAATGCGGTTTGGCGTGAGGTACGCCAAACTAAACATTTTCCGGTCATCAGAAAAAGAATCAGATGAGTTGCAGGTTGCAAACAAGCTGATGGATGACTTTACGCTTCAGGACGAAGCAACAAGCACCCCAAAGAAACCAACTACCGATGCTGAAGGTCGTGCAGATTAACCTAAAGCATTCCAAGAATGCCTCGGATAATCTTGCCGTCTTCCTAGGCGAGGAGGACGTTGACATATGCATCGTCCAAGAGCCTTGGGTCAGAGGCACTGACATTCTGGGGCTCAGAAACAAAAGCTACAAGATACTATACGCTAAGGTATGTGACAAGCCAAGAACATGTATTTTAGACAAAAACAATGTAAATTCTTTCATTTGTCCTCAATTCTGCACAAGTGATTTGACAACCGTTAAAATCGAAGTGTTGGAGGAGAAAACCATGTTTATAGCATCGGTGTACATGGCGCACAACAAAGAGTCGCCTCCGGATGAGGTTGCGCAGTTGACCGCCAGTGCGAAAGCCAGCAACACTCCCCTACTTCTAGGATGCGACGCCAATGCACGCCATACGCTATGGGGAAGCACCGAGGATAACGAAAGGGGTGAGTCGCTTTTTAATTTTATTAGTAGTTCCAGTCTGCTAGTTTGCAATAGAGGAAATACTCCAACCTTCACATTCCCTAGTACAGAAGGCTTCCCGGGGTGGGAAGAGGTACTAGATATAACTCTTCTGTCCGAAAATTCAGAGGTTCAGGTTGAAAACTGGAGAGTTTCCAACAAAAGATATTTCTCGGATCACAGTTGGCTACTCTACAATCTGAATTTGAAGACAACGGATTCTGTTCCATTTAGAAACCCACGCAATATAAAATGGGATGTTTTTACAAGGGTAGCTAAATCGAAAATGAATACCTTTACAAGCTCAAACATTGACTCCAAGGACGAAATTGAAAGGAGGGTTAAATATCTTGAGGAAGCTTTCAGCAAAGCGTATAAGATATCCTGTCCAATTAGAAGGAGCCATAAAAGTTTCCCACAGTGGTGGAACGCAGAGCTCTCGAAACTCAGAGAGATAACGAGAAAGCTCTCCAATCAGTGTTATATGGATAACAACTGGCAAGTCTGCAAAGACTGTCTCAAGACTTACATAAAAAGCCATCAGGAACGCCAAAAATAATGGTTGGAAGGAATTTTGTGAGTCGATCGAGTCTACTTCTGTCTCAGCAAGATAAGGAAAAGTTCTGGCCAAGGAACGGGTAAATCCCTCTTTCTTGAAAAAGGAAGACGGAACATGGACGGAATCATCTGCTGAGACACTTGATCTCCTACTAAAAACACATTTCCCCGACTGTAAAGATACGACAACTGATTCGGAAGTACCCGTACGGTTACGGCAAACTTCACGAGACGTTGACTCGATCTTCACAGAGGACAAGATCACACACTCAATCAATACATTTTCGCCCTATAAATCGCCTGGCATAAACGGAATTCTTCCGATAATGCTACAGAAGCTACGGGACAGGGTAGTTCCGTGGCTAAGGTTGATTTTCAGGGCATGTATTGGTCTAAACCACATACCAATGAGTTGGAGAAGAGTCAAGGTAGTCTTCATACCAAAGGCTGGGAAAATTGGTCATGAGTCTGCAAAAGATTTGAGGCCAATCAGCCTAACATCGTTCCTCTTGAAGACGATGGAAAGGGTATTGGAGCTCCATCTTCGATCCATTATTGATACATTTCCTATCTCGACTTGCCAGCACGCATACCTCAAGGGTAGATCCATGGAAACGGCTCTACATGAGGTTGTCCGCACGGCAGAGAGGGCGATTTACTATAAACAATATTCTCTCGCAGCATTCTTAGATATAGAGGGTGCATTCAATAACGTTAGTACACGTGCTATCCAGGATTTTCTAGCTAGGATTGGCGTAGAGGAAGACATTGGGGAATGGATAGTTAACATGCTTAAAACCAGAACAGTGCAGTCAGAGTTAGGAAACTCGACTCTAACTAGATATGTCAGTAGAGAGACACCACAGGGCGGGGTAATCTCTCCACTGCTGTGGCTGTTATTCATAGATAACATTCTCAAGGTTTTAGAGGAGACAGGGGCAAGGGTAGTCGCCTATGCGGACGACGTTGTGATCATGGTATCAGGGATGTTTCCTGTGTGATAAGTAACATCATGCAGGGAGCTCTGGGGAGACTGTTAAAATGGGCCACAGGATGTGGTCTAAACGTTAACCCAAGCAAGACGGAACTGATGCTTTTCACAACGAAAACCAAAATACCGACTTTCCCCCTTCTTCTGAATGGACAACAGCTTCATCTTTCCAACAAGGCCAAGTACCTGGGAGTTATGCTGGATGCAAAACTCAATTGGAAATCCAATATAGAGCTACAGGCTAGGAAAGCCTCTGTGGCCTATTACTCTTGCAGAAGATTGCTTGGTAAGAGATAGGGCCTACGCCCTACAATAACAGCATGGATGTACACAGCGATAGTGCGTCCGATTCTTACATATGGGGCAATTGTTTGGTGGCCAGCTCCAAGAAAGAGCTACATAGTGCACGAACTTAGCGGGGTGCAGAGGTCGGCATGTGTAGGAATCACAGGAGCCATGCGCACGTGCCCTACGGCAGCACTCAATGTGCTGCTATATCTTCTCCCAATTGACCTCCATATCAAAAACATGGACTGCAACAGCGCGGTAAGGTTAAAAGAAACCACCTGCTGGGCAGAACGACCATATGGACATAGCAATATACTAGGAGTGGTCAATAATCCTATGTTCAAGAAAACAGACTATATAGTGGCGCACAATAGCTTTGAGAGCGACTTCAAGGTAAAATTTCCTACCAGGATGGAATGGAAAGAGAACAGCTTTCAGAGTGATTTTGACATTTCAATCTTCACGGATGGGTCGATGATAGAATGCGGTGTAGGAGCAGGGGTGCACTCACCACAAATAAGCTTGGACCACCCTTTCCGGCTACCCCACGAGGCCACAGTCTTTCAGGCGGAGGTCCTTGCCATTAGGGAAGCATGTCGGCTGGCCAAAAATAACGCACCGAAAGGTCATAAAATAGCTATCTTCGTTGACAGCCAGGTGGCACTCAAAGCACTGCAATCCACCACTGTGAAGTCAAAGCTCGTTAAGGAATGCAGGTCGATGACACTCGGTGTGTAGGGATGCACGCGGAGAGACTGGGTATTCCGTTTAGAAGCTATTGTAGGAGCTGCGGAAACGAAGAGGAAGAGGAGTCACTCACCCACTTTCTATGTCAATGCCCAGCCTTGGCAAAGACTAGAAATAAGTTTCTGGGCAAATATTTCATCGACAATCTCTCGGACTGTTCAGTCACATGTCTGGGTGATTTACTCAAATGCCTAAATTCGACAGGTTGGATTTAGTAATACTGATTGCGTTCGGCGAGGAAGTGGTATCAAAACGGCACTCTAGTGCTAATTGTGGCTCGTAGTGGTTTATGCGAGCCAGCCACGGAAACCAACCAACCAACCACAGTTAACACAAGAATTCAAACCAGCCGATCATCAACAACGTCGTGTGTTTGCAGATTGAGTCCTTGAAATGCATAGAAATGATCCGGAATTCCATCGAAAAATCATCTTGACTGATGAGGCCCATATTCACCTCGGTGGCTACGTGAACAAGTAAAATTGTCGGATTTGGGGCTCGGAAGACCCAAGAGATATTGCTGAAAAGCCTCTCCATCCTCAACGTGTGACTGATTGGTGCGGTTTATGGTCCGGCGGGGTCATTGGACCTTACTTTTTCGAAAATGAGGCTGGAGCAACAGTTACGGTGAATGGATTGCGTTTTCGAGAGATGATTAATGATTTTTTTATGGCCGGAATTTGATGGTATTGATCTGGACATCGTTTACTTTCAATAAGACGGCAGAACGTGCCACACAAGCAACAAAACCATTGATCTTTTACGGGAACAGTTTCTGGACCGTGTTATCTCACGAAGAGGTGATAATAATTGGGCACCGAGATCTTGTGATTTAACACCTTGCGACTTCTTCCTTTGGGGCCACGTAAAAGATAAGATCTACGCCAACAGCCCAGCGTCGATTCAAGACCTCAAAGATGGAATTCGTGAGGCTATCGAGGACATAGGGCAGCCATTTTGGGATTTGGTTATGGAATATTTCATGAAAAGGATATGGTCCTGTAAGCGTGGTCGTGGTGGTCATTTGGCTGATGTTGTTTTCCATTATTAACGGCGTACCTTCCTCTTTATAATTAAATAAACATCCGATCATTTATTTAAAAAAATGCCATTTTTCTTTGAATATCAAAATAAGACCTCTCATTGGAAAACCCTGTACAAGACTTAATACACAAGTTTGACGAGCACTAGCTACTGGGGCCTTTGACTCGAAATTAACAATTATATTCATTTGAAACTTTATTAAATGAAGGAAACTTTCTTTCCACATATTTAATGCGATGGATGTTGTTTGCCATCACACAACAATTTCAAATTATGAGGTAATGATGTTAATTTTATTCGCAAATTACGTTCTACATCCAATCTGTTTCGATACTTATTTTTTAAGTAGACCATGGCTGAGAATGCAGCTTTACACATATAAGTATTGCTTTTTCGCTAACGCTTGGATACTCCTTTTGACAGCGCAACCAAAAATCCATTAGTGGTACATTTTCAAACACTTTTTTCAAATCGGAGTCGCATGAAATTTCAATTAAAGTATCCACTTCTTGTTCGCTGATGTTAAACATTTCTTCCTTTTCAACTTCGCAGAAAAAGGATCTTTAATCCACCTTTTATTTGAAGTTTTATTTATTTATTTAACCCATAATTAATACAAATTCATACATAATTAATTATCTTTCCTATTTTACAGAGTTTAGTTTTCAAGTTTTTAATCTACTTAGCTACTGAAAAATTGTTTCAATTATTAAATAAGTTATATATATTTGTACACATTTTATGCTAAGGAAAAATGGGAAAAAAATTTTTCTTCAATTTTTTGAATATTTGATTTTAGATGTGAACATTAAAAGTAAGTTTCCTATCTAAATGTAAGCCAAGATATCGTATGCTATTTAACCAAGGGATGTCAGTATTGTTGCAGTTTAGATTACCATTTGGCAAATGTTCACTTTTCCTTTTTCTTGTGAAGAAAATAGCATTAGTCTTATTGACATTTAGCATGATTTTCCATTTTTTTTAGTATAAATTTAGTTCAGTCAACGAGCTTTGGAGTGTGGTGTGTATGCCTATGTAATTTGTACCTGCACAATAAAGCGCAGTATCGTCTGCAAAGATAGAAACAGTGCAGTTGTTAAATACAGGTACATCATGGATATATAAGTTATATAATATCGGTCCTAAGACCGATCCTTCCAGTACCCCAGCACTAATGGTTTTAGTATCCGATTGAATGCCATTTAATTCAATAAAAAAAGTGTCTGTTTGTGACGAAGCTTTGAACAATTTTTGTTAAGTAGATAGGTGTATTCGTAACCATTAGTGCATGTATTAAACCATCATGCCATATTGTATCAAAAGCTGCTTGTATATCTAAGGCAACCAATCCGACTGATTTTTTATCTTGCAAATATTGTTTTATAAACTTTTTGAGCTTTAGAAGAGTGTTTATGCAACTTAAATGCGACCGTAAACCAAATTGAGTTGCTGGTATAATCGAATTTGTTTCGAGATGAGAGTTAAAGATTTAAAGATTTTTTCAAATATATTCGAAAAGCAACATAAAAAGCTGATGGGGCGGTAGTTCTCAAGTGAATTTGGTGGTTTTCCAGGTTCGAAATAGCTATGATTTTTGCAACTTTCCACGATTGAGGAAAATAACCAATTTGAAGTGGATAATTAAAGATAAGTGAGAGAAAACGGATTACATTAAGTGGGAGGTTTTTTACACATATATTTGGAAGATTGCCCGAACCTGGATATTTCTTCGTCTCAAGCAAAAAGATAATATTCTTAATATCATTAGTTGATACAGAAGGCACATCAAATGATCGATGGTTGTCAAGATCACTGATGGAACAATTGATCGTTCTAATGGTTTCATTATCAGAAAGAGAGTCCGTAATTTTATGTGTTTCTTGAAATATTTCTCCAAGTATATTGGCTTTTTCTTGTTGAGTAGAATACGTTTTGTCATTGTATTGAAAGCTTGGAATAAAGACATTTTTGTTTTTAGTTAATTTAGTTATTTTCCAGAAACTTTTGGAATTTTTATTTAGGTTCGCAAGCTTATTGTTCCAAGTACTGTTGTTATGAGCATGGATTTCACATCTTATTTCATGTTTAAGGTGACTTAACTGAGCTTTATATATAAGTTGCCTTGTTCTTATCCAACGTCTATTCACTATATTATATATTTTAATGAGCTCAGAGATATGGTAAGGTAACTTTTTGCAGAGTTGCTTAGACGTTTTTCTTGGAACTGCAATTTCAAGTGCAGCAGCTACTTCCGTTTTAATTAAGTCTACCATTTTATCTATCAGCTCTATAGTAAGAGGAGCAATGAAATCATGCTGCATATGCCTAAAATTAAGGTTCAGGGTTTCCTTGTAAATTTTCCAATTAGCTCTAGAATAAACTGGGAAAGTATTTTCTGTTACACATGGTTTAGCATTAACTTTGATGATAACAGGAAGGTGGTCTGATGTGAGATCATTAACGGCTAATGGTTCCGTCATCAAGTTTGGAGAGTTAGAAATGAAGAGGTCTAGTGTTGAGGGGTTTGCCTTGTAGCTAAATGGAATATATGTAGAGTCTTTGGGGTACAGTATTGAAAATTTGTCAATATAGGACATTTCATAAAGTATATTCCCCCAACAGTTTGTTCTACTGTAGTTCCATAGCCTATTCCTACAATTGAAATCACCACCTTATAAATACTGACCGTTTACTCGTGAGAACTTTACCAAATCTGCCTTGAATAAGCTTCTATGGTGTGACTTGTCGTTTACCAGAATGCAATAACTGTCTAGACATTTCGCCGATGCTCCTGGAAAATATATTGAAAATATTTTGATAGTGCTTTGCGAGTCAATAATAACTTCTACACCAACGTTTTCAATTAAATGCGTATTAACAGTAGGGACCTCTCTATGTTTTAAGTTATTAGTTATTGCCAAAGCTACGCCGCCTCCCCTACTTGCAGTGCGGTCTTTCCTATAAACTGTATAATTTGGAAGTATGAACCGATCCTTATTTGTTAACCAAGTTTCACTCAATAAACACACATGGATATTGTTGTGGTTCAAGAAATTTGCTAGTTCTGCTTTTTTGGAACGGACGGCATGTGAATTCCATGCCATGATATTAAGATGGTTATTACTTAGCTGCATAAAGGTATTTATAAGCTAACTGAGTAATGATATTAAATTGTTCGCTCTTACTGGTACAGTTCCTCAATTTTTGAAGCAGTTCAGTGATGAGTGAATTAATTTCATCGATGGGAAGGAGATCATTCGTTGATTGCGTTGACGAATTCAGTAGGGCATTCCTGTAGTCAAGCATTTGTGGAGCATTGTTGCTGCTGGATGGGATGTTGTCTTTCAATTCAATAGCAGAAGATATAATGCGTGGCGTGTGAAAGCTATGTCTTGCTCTATTGCTCGTTAAGGTCGGATAGTCTAATCCATAGTTACCATTATTGTGCATTCCGTTTCTGCTACTCTTGGTGTCGTTATGATTATTCCTCTGTGGTCTGTTGACGTGAGTGTTGTTGGTCATACGACTTCGAAGAAGAGATAGATACGAAGAATGGCATGGACAGTTAGGATCAGTAGATCTATGTTCAAGGATTTAGTTTTATATTCCCATCTCACTTTTGTGTGATATATACACGAATAATTTTGTTTCAGTTGCTTTAAGGTAATTGTTCTATTTTCGAAATACACCACATATAACAATATTTTTAGACCTGAGTTAATGCTCTTTTCAATTGTTTTAACATCAGTGCATTTTAGACCATGAGATATTAATAGTGATTTAACCTCATCATTGAGTAATTTGTCGAGACCAGAGAGGACGGCTTTATAAGACTTTGTTTTTGTTTCTCTGTTCTCATAAAAGAAGAACTCACAATTGTCGATTTTAAGACGGTCATAAACAGTATTGAAACAATCAATGCTCTTGACAATTATTTTGATGCCAATAGATATAGTTTTAACGTTGTATGTATTTATATTTAATTTCTTAAACATATCATGTATGTATTTAGCGCATTTCTTTAGCACTGTAATAGGAGGAATTTTATTTGAAGGAATATCTGGAAAGTAGTTGTTTGCTGACTATCTCAGCTTTGTCCCTGATGGGAATGTGGACCTCATGTAGTGACTGAAACCTTGGGTTAAGCGTTTACTTTGCCGATTGCCACTCATAACATCGAGATTATGATGAAATGATGCTTGCTCTCTCGTTCCTTGTTGATTTATTATTGAGGAGTTATTTTCACAGCTTTTCACGTAGTTTTGGATTAGTTTAGTTTCAGTTTGAATTTTTGTTTAACAGATTTATTTACTTAAATAATCACAAGAAATTATAACTAAATTTTCTATTACTGACATACGATATAGTTACTAGGTAATTAAAGAAAATAATTGATAATAAGTGTGTGTTTGTTGCGTGTATCGATGTTGATTCTCGTATGCAGTTCCTATGCAAGTGATTCTAGTTTTCTTCGCTTGAATAACTTGTCGTGATATTGTTCGTCGCTACAGCAATTTGTCTACGCCTAAGCCGTTCTTCGTATCGTTCACGTTGTGTTCATTCATGTTCGATGAGAGAGAGTTTAGTGATCGCATGTTTGAGGTTCGCTATGGTTGGATAACGTTGATGGAGCTTGCCACATTGTTGTTCTTCCCAAACAGTAGTCTTTAAAACTATTTATTAGCACCAAAAGGTGTTCTTGAATTGAGACTGATAGTGTTTCTAGATGTAAATCTACTTCATCATAGTTTGTATGGCTTTCAATAAATTTTTGTAAGGTTTCAAAAGATTTAAAATTTCCTTTTTTAAGTCGTTGGTTCCACAGTGTCATTTTTTTAATACTTTGAAATATTTATTCCAAAGCCTTGCAAATTTAAATCAATTTATTGAATGTACCAAATAAGTCGCACAAATAAGCTACTTTTAATAACCACTCGAAATCATAGAACTTATCATTAAATGGAAAAATAGTATCTTTCATCAAGATATTTAGCTTTCCTCGTACTTGGTTTATCACCATTTAAATGTTTCTTTATCCATTTTAAAAAAAAGGTCGGAAAGTTTTATAAAAGGAAATTGTAAGTATATTGTAGATCCAATCCAAATAACACAACATTCAAGAAGAAGAAGAGATCTAAGGTAGAGAAAGATAAGCAGATCAAAACCACATTTTTCCACACACAGAAAGTCCCGTTACATCTCAACATTTGTGCTCTCTCTACATTTCTGTTTTACTCAGTTTAATGCTATTTCCGATTACTTGGTAATCGATGACTGATTTATCGTTTCTGAACGCAGTGATGTCTACTTGTCAAATTACGGCCTTGTGAAATGTGCGGCTTAGAAGTCTGACGCAATTTAAATTAAATAACGTTTATTATTCGATGTATTTTCACTCTGAATTATTTCGCAAATGTCTATCTTCACATCTGCGTTAATGATCTTCCCAACAAATATCATGTCCTCCATTTCACACATCTTTAAAATACACATTAACAACATTAAAGCTGTAGCTACGAGGCCTTAAGCTTATTTAATAATTACAATAATAACTTATAAAAGAAAAAAAAAATTACTTAATTTATAATAATATTAACAATTAATAGTATAAGTTTATGGAATGGGGCTGCAATGTGGGTTTAGAGATATAGTTTTTTTTTTTATTTATTTTTATTTTTTTATTAAAATTGGTTAAGAAGGGTACTTGATTTGAGGAAATTAATGAGTTTGGAAAAATTTTCTTTGGAAGGGTTGAAGAGGATTGTCAGAGGGTCAATGTGGGAAAGAGAATTAATTCTGGCACTCTGGAAGAGTGGTCGATTTAAGAGGATATGTTTTACTGATATAGGTGTGTTTGAGTTACAGAATTTACATATATCGGAAGAGCGGTCGAAGAGGTGAGAGTGGGTCAGGTTTGTATGTCCAAGACGAAGCCGGATGATTTTAGATAAGACACGGCGGTGTATAGTTTGTTGCCGACCGTAGTCTTGAATAGAGTTTTTGAGTGTATTGTGTACTTTGTAGTGAGTTTTGGTGGACGCAAAAAGTAGGGTTTGTTGTTTTTTATAATGCAATAATGCATAATTTTGTGATATCAGAGATATTGTAGTTTTCGTGATAGATGAGTGGGAATTTAAAAGCGTCTTTTGCAGCTTTGTCGGCTTCTTCATTGCCGGCAATGTTGCATGGCCTGGGATCCAGATAATTTTAATTCTTGGGGAGTTTCTTACAATTGACTGTCTGATGCTTAGTGGGTAGTATGATTGATTGGAAGTGTTGGCTATAGCTTGCAATAAAGAAAGAGAGTCGGTGCAAATGGCGAATTAAGTTAACGCTGATTCAGCCCTCTGTACAGCATTATGGATGGCGATGATTTCGGTTGAAAAAGTTGAGCTCTGGTGAGGTAGAAGAAATATCTCATTTACACCATTCATTACTATACTGAATGATGAACCGCAATCTGATTTGGAATAATGTATAAATGAATTTATAGGAATGTAAAGCTTGTTTGAGGAGTAGGAACTCTTGTTGGTAGATAACAGGAGAAGTGGCAGACTTTGGAAGTTTGTGAAGGTCAGTATTGAGGTCAGGTAGGTTAAGCGCCCAGGGTGGTTTTGGGCTTATGATGGAGGGTAGTGGTTTAGTTGGGAGCCCTAGGTTTTTGATGAGTTGCAGAGTAAGATGTATAGCAGAAGGAATTTTAGGTATTGGTTTTTTTGAATTTGAAATCTTTTTGATGGGTATTGCTAAAGGTGAGTCGTTTGAGAGGAGTATTGGCTTTATAAGCATAGCAGTAACGAGTTTTTTTTCGGAATTCTATTGGCATTATTTGGGTCTCGAATAGCATGTTATTTATAGGAGTTGATCTAAATGCTCCTAGGGCAAATCTAATAGCTGAATGGTAAATGACTTTGATTTTATTTAAGAGAGAGACTGGTGAGTTTCCGTAGAGGTATAGGCCGTAGTCGATTTTTGACATAATGATAAGGTTTATGACAGATATAATAGATAGTTGGTTGCAATTGTATTTGTTGTTTGAGAGACATTTTATTAGGGATTTTACGTCTGAAATCGTAGCAAGGGTAGGAGAGATTGTGCATTGGCAGTGATGCTTTCTACAGATATGCAAATGCTTGCATTTTGAAACGGAAAGTATTGCACCAGAATTATCACACCAGGAGAGGATATCTGTGATTAGGAGATCTATTTCTATTGAGGATCTGTTGCTCATTTTTTTAATAATGTGGTAATCGTCAGCGTAGGCGTAGAAATCAAACTGTTTGTGATTAAGAATTATTTTATTTAGTTTGTTGTATGCGATAAGGATTAAGATGACCGATAGAGGGGAGCCTTGGGGGATGCCGTTATGTTGTGGGAGAACTGAGGAGAAATTGTTGTTGGCGTATACAACTATTTTTCTATTAGTCATGAAACTAATGACATAGTTATTGATTTTGGGGCCAATTTTCCAGGAATGTAACTCGTCTATGACGGAGTGAATTCCTATTTTGTCAAAGGCTTTGGTGAAGTCCAGTGGAATGATAGAAAGATGATTTCTGGAGGAAAGGGCTGACGTGATCAGTAGCGTCAGTAGACCATCCGACACTGATTTTCCCCTCTTAAAGCCAGTTTTCCGACTGTTTATTGGATTGTTTTGAGACACAAACCACCATAGTCGGTTTGCAATAATTTTATCTAGGGTTTTAGCACAGTAAGAATTTTTTGAGATGGGTCGGTAGCTGTTTACTTTAGTTTTGTCGGAATTGGGTTTGTATATAGGGATGATTTTACTCGTTGTATAATGTTGTGGTAAAAAGTTATTAAATATGTTATTGTAATGATTTAGGAGACGTAAAATGACTGTTGGGTGAAGATTTTTTAACATGGGGTAAGAGATTCTGTCAAGACCTGGGGTCTTACCTTTTAAATTTCATAGCACGGATGTTGGTTGAAGTGAGGTTATTGGAGTTTCAATTTGTTTTGCTGAAGGTGAGGGTGAATATGCAATTGGGGTAAGAAGTAGGTTTTCTTTGCGTAAATGGAAGGGACTTGTAAAATTGATGTCGTTTGATTCGTTCGACCAGTTTATGCAAAATTCTTCTGCGATTAAGTGGTTTTCTGAGATTAGGGTTTGTGAGTTGGGATTATGTAAGGCATATATTGGGTGATGCGGTTTTAATCCACAAAATGTACGGATTGTGCTCCAAATTTTTGATGTGAGCGCATTTGGGTTAATTGCTGAAGTGTATGATTCTAATGAGAGGCGTTTAGCTATTTTTATTTCCCGCTTATAGAGTGCGTTCGCTTTTTTGTACTTTAAAATATTGTCAGTGCAGATATTACGTCTGAGGGCATACCAATGTTGATTTTTGTCCTTTTCAGTCTTTGGAGGTTTGTATTCCACCAGGATACTAGAAGTTTATGGTGGGGGACGAATACAGTTTGTGGAATTGAGACTTTTGAGCTTGCATGGTTGATTTTTATGATATTTGCTGATTCTTTGTTAAAATGTTGCTCACTGGGCATTGAATTTGAAATATGTGTAAGACGTTTTTATACAACGACCAATTTACTTTGTCGGTTTTGTATTTTGGAGTAATAGAAGAAGGTTGGGGGATGGTTTCAAAAAGTTTAATAATCATTGGGAAGCGATCGCTGCAAAATTTTTCAGATTCTATTTGCAAGGTTGTTTCTAATGCAAGGGATAATGTGGCTAAGGTGAGATCTATGTGGGTAAAAGTGCTGAAGTGGGTGGCTGATCCGTCGTTAAAGATGGAGAAAGGTGATTCGGCTAAGAATTTAAAGATAGTATTGCCTCTACGGTTGTTTGTAGATGTGCCCCATAAGGAGTGCCACCTGTTAAAATCTCCTGAGATTATGGTAGAAAGTGTGAGGTTAATATATACAATAGATAGTTGTTGATAGAGAATGGTTTATGAGGAGGAATGTATGAAGAAATTACATTGAACTTGATTTTAGAGTTGATTGTTACGCCAATCGAGTCGAAATCAAGTGGGAAGCTAAATTTTTTGTGTTGTAGAAAGTCATGAATGAGGATAGCGACCCCACCTGATGACCCGGATGAGGAGCTATGAGCGTAAATTTTATAGTTGGTGGGTGTTGGGATATTCGTAGGAGTTTTAAATTGCATTTCTTGTATGGTGATGATTTTTGGGTTGTATTTTTTTATCAGGATTTTTAATTGATCATTATTTCAATTGTTCCATTGTAAAACCTTTAAAACCATGAAAATGATACAGAGAAAGGGGGTATGGAGAGTGTGAGATATTTAATGGCGTTTGATCAATTACTGGCGCTGCGATGTTGGGCATGACAGCAAATGGAAATTCTCGCCCAAAACTCAACGTAGTGAGGGAATCAATTTGACTGGGCTGCGTCACAGATTACTATGTACTTGACATGTTGTTAAGAAGATACTTATGCTGCAGTATCTAGTTCCTACAAAATGCGCTAGTGATAGGTCCGATGAGACACAGCCCTGTCTGAGAAATTAGATTAAGTTAAGTTAAGTCTTTCTAACGTTTTTTGAGGTTGGTTTGCTTATGGATAGTTCTGCTTGCAGAGTAGGTGTTTTTAGAGAGTTATTACTCTTTGGAAAGATTAAAATTGTGGTGTCACCTATTAATGCTTAGTTACATCTTTGGCAGGATCCGTGTGATGAGGCTCACTAATGTTGTTAGTGGGTGAAAGTGTATCCATGTCGGAGTAGTTTGTTGTTCGGCGTTATTTTGAGTAATTATTGTTAGAATTTGAAGTAAATTGAGACGATCGAGCGACGGCAGAGAAGGATGACATACTTTGTTGGTGGCGATCCTTATAGATCTTATGCGCAGTTTTAATGTCAGTTGTTTCAATGACTCTGATGGCTTGTATCTCTTTATGCCTTAAGAAGATAGGACAATTCCGGTCTCGAGGATTGTGGTGGTAGTTGGAGATGTTATTTTCCCTGCAATTGATACAACGGTGTAGGTTGTTGCAAGATTCGTTTTTTCTTGGTCAATATGGTCAGGGATAGCACAGTTTAAGCAAAGCTTGTCACTTTTGCAGGCCTTGGTTGGGTGCCCAAGTCTCCCACAATTATTGCATCTGACTGGTAGAGGTATGTATGGTCGAACAAGGACTTTTTGATAACCAATGTTGATATCCGTAGGTAAGTTTGGAGTGGATAATGAGTCCGGTTTCTCTTAAATTTTTTTGGTTTCGGTTACATATTGATTTTTAAGTTCATTTGTGATTTCCTCTTCTGGAATATCCCTAAGGTTGTTACAGTAGATGAGACCTTTTGAGCTGTTGAGCGAATTATGTTCAGAAACATAAGCATAATCAGTTTTGTAGCTTGCGTTAGGTTTCTTATTTTTAACAGAATTGTTCCATTTCGCAGTGGCTTACATTTCTCAATTTCTCCATTACAAACATTATCAATCACTTTTTTAGCTAGAATGGTGAGACATTTGATAAAGTGTCATTGGTGTTTTTTCTGCAGAGGATTAAATATTTTGGTCCCGTTGTATTGTTGGTTAGTTTTTTGCTTTTGTCGGTGTCGAATTTAAGTTGGTATGTTGTTTTTGTTCTTATCAGGTGGGTCAGGCATGATTGTAATTGTACCTACTGCTGAAGCAGCGGACCGTGATAACTGTGTTTATTTCTTTGTTTTTTCCTTCTTTTTTTTTAAAAACAGGAGATCAAAGATTTGATACGGTTTTATTGGTTTTTAATTGTTTTGAAGATGAATAACAAATTAAGCGCAATTTATAGACACGACTGTTCGCAAGCTGAGAATACGCACTATATGATAGAGCTTTGGAAAATTAAAGAAAAAATTTAGATCTCCCAGAAAAAATTCTCAAAAGTGGCCAAAATAGCCATTTTTGGGACATTTGACCTTGAATTACTCAAAATCCTGACGTGATGGACCATTTTGGACATCAGATTCGTGCTCAGCGCGCAAAAACCTACGAGAATTAGTACCACAGGTTCTTGTAACAAAATCTCGCAGGCCTGTGTAATTGATTCAATAAAAAAAGTAATTATGATTATTATCATTAATTATCCATATTTGTCATTACTTAAGACAGCAACACTTTTTTGACATTCACCAAAACAGGTATTTGTAATTCACTACAACATCAAACAGGTCCCGTTTTGTTCGCTTATAAAATTAATGTAGTTGTAATAGTGTTATAATTTATGGAAAAAGCATTTACTGCTACTACAATATTGCAGCTTTTCATTCTTTACACAGCAAAGTTTCTTCAAATGTGATTTTAGAATTAAATTAAAGTAATTATTATTATCATTTAAGCCATACTATAAGGTAAAGAAAACATTCGTTTACTTGCAATATAAGGAAAAAATGTAAAACACAAAACTTATTATTGTAATTGCAGTTAGTTTACATCTTTTCTTATCAAAACATCAATTATGCCAAGTCTTTCAAATATAGGTGGTAGCACGCCAAACGCACACAGATATCGTTTACTTCGGAATAATTAAACTAACGAAGAAAGGGAAACCAGACTGTCCTATGCAAGATCAATGAATTCTTTGCGTAGAAATATAGAACCATCTGTCGAACGTGAAATTCGTCTTCGTTTTGGCAGAAATAGACGCAGATCTCAGAGAGCCCTAGAATTGTCCGAGCGCAGGTCGATGAGGACTTCTAATTTGTGGTCAAACAAGTTAAATTCTGCCATGAATTACGATCCTTCTATTGAATACAAGAATGATCCTATCGTTTCAATAGGTACAATGTCGGTTGGCTGCGAATATTGCTCTGCTTTGAAATGGAAGGATGAATCCAAAGGTTGCTTGCAAGGAAAAATAAAATTATATGAAATTATTCCTCCACCTGAACCACTTTACTCTCTTCTTACGGGTGATCATCCTAAATCAAAAACATTCATGCGCACTATACGCCGCTACAACAATGCATTCCAAATGACATCTTTTAGAGCGAGGTTTTATGCCTACATTTAAAATACAGGGCCAAGTATATAATTTAGCAGGGGTCACAAATTTCTACAGATCTATTTTATATCAGATCCCGAAACACAGTATAACAGGTATAACAGTGTCGCACAACCAATGGATCAAAGTTTGGTAAGACTTTTACAAGATTTGTTACATTCCCATAACAGCTACATACAGTCTTTCAAAACTGCTATTGAGAGCGTACCGCTTGGAACACCCGACTTTAATATCGTAGTCCATGCAAATAAATGCCTTCTGGAGAACACATCGGCCGTTATAATGTCCCATCTACGAGTGAAGTTGCAGTTGTGATAGCTGGACAACAATTTGATAAACGAGATATTGTATTGCACAATCGTGACGACAACTTGCACAGAATATCTGTGTTGCACCGATCTTATGAGAGCTTACAGTATCCTTTGATGGTATGTCGGGGAGAAGACGGATATATTAAAAATATTACTCAAGTTGATCCAGTTAGTGGAACACCTCTACATTAAACAGTTTCATGCATGAACTATTATTGTTATTGAATAATGAGAAGGCATGCAAATTTTAACCTCTTACTGAGGTATGGAATGTTAATGAACCAATATTTAGTCGATCAGTATGCGAAAATTGAATCGGAGCGATTAGCTTACATTCGAAACAATCAAACTAAATTGAGAGCAGAAAACTACGTTCATCTTCAGGATGCTTTACAGTCGAAAGAGCACAGCAACGAAATTTGACAATTCGTGATACTGCCTTCATCATTCACTGGTGGGCCTCGATATTTACATAAAAAATCACAGGATGCCATGACTTACGTGAGACATTACGGTAAACCTGATCTGTTTATAACTGCAACATGTAACCCGAACTGGGCGGAAATCAAAGAAAATAATTACTTCAATTTAAATCCACAAGACAGATATGACATAGTGAACAGAGTATTCCATTTAAAAGTGCAGAAACTCCTATTTCTCATAAACAATGCTCACATATTTGGTCCAGCTCGATGAAACATGTACACTATAGAATGGCAGAAACGTGGGTTGCCACATGTCCATCTGCTGGTATGGTTAATGAATAAAATTAGACAAGATCAATTTGATAGCGTCATTTCGGCGGAGTTACCAAATGAAAAAATTGATCCAAACCTGTACGAAATTGTAAAAAAACAAATGATACATGGCCCTTGCGGATCTTTCAATCCTAATTCTCCATAAATGCGTGAAGGCAAGTGTACCAACAAATTTCCGAAATCATTCCAAAGCCAAACATCTACCAATGACGACGGGTATCTTAAATATCGTCGACGTCTGCCAGATGAGGGTGGGCATATTGCCACTGTGCGAAACCACGAAATTGACAACCACTGGATCGTTCCCTATAACTCATTGCTTTTAAAAATTTTCGACGCTCATATCAATGTAGAGATGTGCAGTTCTATTAAATCAATACAATATGTTACAAAATATATTAATAAAGGTACCGATAAAGCTACATTTAGCGTACAATCGCCAAATGAGGTGTACAAATATCAATCTGTTCGTTACATCTGTAGCTCAGAAGCAGTCTGGAGGATTTTATCATTCGACATACATAACCGAGCGCCCACAATTACCCATCTCGCCGTTCATTTAGAAAATGGCCAAAAAGTTTGTTTTACTGAAGACAACATTACCGATGTTGTTACAAATCCGCGGGATACAACGTTAACAGCAATGTCAATGTTGAAGCACAAGCTCAGCTATGGGTGGGTGCACAATATTTTCTCAGGTGACTTTCGCAAAATTTTACCGGTTGTGATAAGAGGGACATGTGCTGATGAAAAAAACGCTTCATTGAAAAGATCTTACCTGTTGTTGCACCAATACCTTCAATGTAAGAATAAAACTTGAGAATGAAAACATTTGCGTTTTGGTAAATTATCTTCAAGAATTGGTAGAAAAGGTTTATCCCGAAATTGATAACATAAGTTCTAAGCTAACATCTATTTTGTCACCTACCAACGATCAAATAGGTAAAGTAAATCATTTAATTCTGTCAAGGATCAAAGGACTGATACACTGAAACATACTACTCTGTAGATAATGCTATTGATCTGGAAGAGGCTGTTCATTTCCCAACATAATTTCTTAATTCTCTACAGCCTTCTGGTTTGCGCCCACATAAATTAGTTTTAAAAGTAGGGTGTCCCTATTTTATTACGGAACCTTAATCCACCAAAATTGAGCAATGGTACACGTTTACAGATAAAATCATTAAAAAAACTTCATAATAGAGTGTACAATACTGACCGGATGAAACTGGAGAAGTCGTTTTAATTCCCCGGATTCCATTAATACTAACGGATCTACCTTTCCAATTTAGAAAATTACAATTTCCTATAAAATTGTTATTTTCAATGACAATTATCAAATCACAAGGTCAAACATTCAACGTTGTGGGATTAGACCTGAGCATTCAGTGTTTTTCCCATGGACAGTTATATGTAGCTCTTTCACGCGTCACTTCTGTTCGTATTGTGTAATGACAAAGAAGCTGTAAAGCTTGTATACAAAGACATATTGTAAACAAAAATTTGTTAAAAAATCAATTAATAAAATTTCATGCTATCAATACCAAAGCAGGGCGGTTTGCTAGTCAACTAATATTTCACCTGTTCAGCCACGCAATCATAAACAATATTAGCATTGACTGCGCTGCCGAGGTACCGCTTATTGTTAAGCGCAACTGCAGTTATGCTAATCTTCAAACGCTACTGCAGTACCGCTTGTTGTCAATGCTGCGCAGTACCGCTACCCAGGTACGGAGAAGTGGATATTAACTTATATATATATATATACTATTTATACCTTATTACATTTTTTAATACGTATTTTAAAATGGTCTCCTTTTTTCAAAGTCAAAATTTTTAAATACTGTTACAAATTCCAAATTCCTGCTGTCAGTTGGCGAGCGGCTACCAGTTGGTGTGATGTGAGGGTGATGCGGCGTGTGCAGCGATCAAACGGAGGCTAGTGGTGACGTGGTGATCCAACGGCGACCTGCAGCTCGACGTGGTTATCCAACGGAAGCAGGTGGCGACGTGATGATCCAACGGCGACTTGCAGCTCGACGTGGTTATCCAACGGAGGCAAGTGGCGACGTGGTTATCCAACGTAGGCAAGTGGTGACGTGATGATCCAACGACGACTTGTAGCTCGCCGTGGTGATCCAGCAGCAACAAACAATGCCTTACACCCAAAAGACTTCTTTCTTTTCTTCTCAAGATCCAATATGGAGGTTTTTTTTCATTTCAGTTCATCAAATTCAATCATTGACTTGTCATTTTTATTCCTCCTCTTCTTCTCTCCTAATTCAGCTGTTCCACACCAGGGCTACCTGCATTTATTGAAGTGCTGCCAAGATGTCCTGGAAATAGTTATCAATCATTTTTGTAACAATACATATATACATATACATACATATAACATAAGCTTCTTCTTCTTCTATCTTTTTAGTACATATGTAAGTTATACGTAATTTATAATTACGCGTTAATTTTTTGTTAAATAATTAAAAAAATACATATACTTATATAAAATGGTACAACAAATAATAAAACAAGATTACTAGCGCAATAAATTTTCATACTCTGCCTCTGCTCTGCTCAGACATAACAAAGGAGAAAATAATCCACTTATTGCTTGCTTATGATCATTGCTTTCAGAAACAGCAAACGAAAGAATAATCTAATTATTGCTTGCTTACGATCATTGCAGCGAAATCGTTCGTTGCTTAAGTTTAGAAACAGCAAACGAAAGTGCTGTTGCTTGCTAATGTTCAGGACAGCCAAACGAATACAAGCAAAAGCATAAATAAAAATTGTGGGCCACTTACTGTCGCTGCAACAGTATTTCATTGGAAAAATTTGCCTGTTGCTGACCTGCACAAGCTGGAAACGAAATACATCATTAGCTCAGCCAAGTGATTTGACATTTCTTTTCGCATTTACTTTATGCTTGTGGTTCGTTATATTTCGAAGGCGTAGTCAATCAATTAAAAATGCATTGAAAATAGTCAAGCAATTTCAATCACTGGTTCATACACTAACACTGTCGCAAGCAGAGGGTTTGAGGCTGATGTTCGATCGAATGCGTTGGTCGAATGCAGCTTCAGACTCTGATAGAACACAGGAGAATGTCCGATAATCAGTTGGTGACAAAACACAAAATTGATCGCACGCGACGGCACGCAAAATACGTACGGCCAAAGCATTTGGTGACCCCGACGTGGTATTGTTCACAATTATTTAAGTGAGTTGTTGTTGTTGTTCGGTGCGCGTAAGGCAAGCTTCACACATATACATAGGCACCGTTTCTATCGTGAAGCGTCTATGTACATGCAAACGTGTAGCAATACTTAAGATCAGTAATCATTTCGGTACAGACATACATACGCGGTCTGCAGTTTTTCGATTTAGCTGTTTCTTTTTACACACTTTATATACAATACATAAGCTCATTACATACTTTAGATACATACATACATACATACTCAGTGCGCGGGTGTTCTGTTTAACAGTTTCTTAACCATTTTAATAGTGTTTTCACACTGACCATCCACATCCGCATTCACAGAAAGTGTTCACATTGCTCTTTGCATTTTCGGAACAGCTGTTTTTTGTTTAGGTTATACACACACGTGGAACTTTGGTTAAATTAAAACAAAAAAATTGTGAAAAATACGTGAATTAGAAGATTGTGCAAATAGTTCTTGCAGCTCCCTTTTTCATTCCTTATTTTATTAAAACCTTTTAAAAATGTTGGCGCGTAACAAACAAAAGAGAAAAAAAAATCGAAGATGATCTAAAAAAAAGGCAACTATTACCCAGCAATTGGTAGAGTGACCGATTTTAAAACCAGCATCTTAGTTGCATTCTTATCGAATGTACATTTTCTACTACAACAACAACTACAAAAATTTCGTCGTTTTCCCTGCTGTTGTTGACGAATGTAGCATTCAAGGCAGCATTCGAGAAATGTACATTGGATACTCAGTGTGAAAGGGCTAATATAACAGCATATAATATCAGTGGCAAATCCGTTATATACATAGTCGTTGTGTGGGATTTCGGCTTTACTGATTTTCAAAATACAGTACATTTATATACTAGTGCATTGCGGGAGATATTTAAGAACAATTCGTGCAAGAGCAATCATTGACGCGTAATGCTCCATCGGTGCCAAGTGAACTTGACTTCCGAAAGGTCAATGCTGCTTCGATTGAGCGGGAATTACGCGCGATGAACAATTTTTGATCGCCGGTCGTTTTATCTAGCTTAAGTGAAACGGAAGTGTCGGTACGTTTAGATAGATTGGAATCCATATATTGAAGATTTGAATCAGCACAGACAGATCTTGAAAGGCTAGACTTTAAGGAATTTGAGAGTGGTGCTCGAACCACTTTCTCAAATCTTTATTGTGAGCTTAAAGCGAAGTTTACTCATGAGCTTAGCCTTCATCAAAAGGACACAGCTGCTCATTCTACTGGATTGCGGCAATTTATGGATGATCCAAACATATCAACACTTGGGCAAACACGTACTTCTCGTTTGCCTGAATTGCAGTTGCCGAGGGTTTCTGGGGATTATACTCACTGCTCATTGCTTGGATGGTATCGCTCTTGATGCAATACGCTCTCTTGAGCCAACGGAATTAATTTATTTAGTAATTAAGTAGGTTAGGTTAGGTTTGCTTGGCTGATCAAGAGATCTCACATAGACCAATAATGGTCCTTTGTGTTGCCAAGAAAAAGTATGGAGACTCTTTAAATACTGTTTTTTATGCACTTTTTTGCGAGCTTTAATAAATTGCTACTTTTCTGATCCGCGATACTTTCCAAGGAGAGGAAAGATACAGATCCGAGATAGCTAAAGCGTGATCTGTTGAGAGCTGGACATTGGCAAAGTAGGTGTTCTAGAGTTCCCCTAGCATTTACCTCGTGGCATGTTGTACATGCATCACTCTGTATCAAGCCCAATTTGGCTGCGTGGGAAGGTGTTAAACAGTGTCCCGTGAGTATTCCGACTAATAACTTGCAATCCTCTCTTGGGAGAGCTGAGATGTAGTTGGTAGTCTTATTATCAACAGAGCGATGCATGATTTTTGCGGTTCTGCAAGAGAGTGTGCCATTCCACATTCTCTTCGCCTCCTGAATCGTTGCTTCGTCTATTTCTGTTTTTAACGTGGACAGAGAGGGACGTAATTATGACGCACTACCTCAGCTTGGCTAGCGCCAGCTTTAGCGAGTGCGTCTGCTTCTTCGTTCCCTTCAATTCCTTTATGTCCCGGTACCCAAAAGATGGTGACTCGTCTGTCAAAACAGAGTTCGTCGATTTTGGTTCTACATTGTTGAACACAGTTCGATTTCGTCATCACCGCCGCTATTGCCTTTATGGCTGCTTGGCTGTCGATGAATATGTTTATTTGGGAGTTTAGAGGAGTTAGTTCGGCTGCTAATTCTGCAGCTTTTGCAGCCGCATAAATCTCGGCCTGAAACACGCTGCAGTAGTCTGGAAGCTTATATGACCGTTTAAGGTCAAGCTCTGAGCAGAATACTGCAGCCCCCGCTCCCTCTGCCATTTTAGATCCGTCTGTAAACAGGTTGCAAGTATGACCGCCAAACTGGAGTCCCCTTTGCCACCCATTATGTTCTATTACTACACTAGGCCTTCCATTGAAGTTGGCCTGGGGAATAACATAGTCCGAGCTATTGTTTAAGCCTTCATGTATCTTACTGTGACCATAAGGCCTCTGTATCAACTGTCCTGTTACCTTTAGTCTTAGCACAGACTTCTTTGCAGTGTTCTTCGCTGCCAAGCCTATAGGTTGAAGGTCGAGTATTCTATCAAGTGCTGTTATAGGGGTGGTGCGCATTGCACCAGTTATACAAAGCCCTGCGATTCTCTGTACCTTCTCCAACTTTATGACGTATGTCTTTTTGTTGACACTTGTCCACCATACCAAGATACCATAGAGTAATATAGGTCTAACCACTGCCGTGTACATCCAATATGTTAGACGGGAAGATAAACCCCATGTCTTTCCGAGCATTTTCCTGCAAGCATAAAAGGCATTGAGAGCTTTCCTCACCCTTTCTTCCACATTTAACTTCCACGTCAGTTTGTTATCCAATATGACTCCAAGATATTTTGTAGACATCTTTGGTGCCAGTACAATGTTTCCTAATTTAGGAGGGAGCCAGTGCGGAATCTTGTATTTTGTTGTGAAAAGTACTAAGTCCGTCTTGTCTGGATTCACATCCAGTCCCACATTGCTTGCCCAGTCTTTAATTTCTTTAAGTACCCCCTCGAGTACTTGACTCATTGAGCTAAGGCACCTGCCTGAGATGATTACGGCCAGGTAATCTGCATAGGCAGTTAACCTTGCACCTCCATCTCGCATTTTATTAAGAATTTTATTCATTACAAGTGTCGAAAGCAGCGGAGAGATTACGCCCCCTTGAGGCGTACCTCTGTTTGCCTTCCTTGCAAGACTCGTCGCACCCCATTCAGCCACCACTGTCCGGCAGTTCAGTAGACTGCCGATCCAGTGCCGTAGGATGGATGTGCGTCAATTGATTCAAGACCCTCTAACAGCGCTTCTGTCGAAACGTTGTTAAAGGCTCCTGATATGTCAAGGAAGACACCTATGGCATACTCTCCATACTGTATGGCCCTTTCTATCTGCATCACGACCTTATGAAGCGCAGTCTCAGTGGACTTGCCTTTCGTATAGGCGTGTTGGTCTCTCGATATTAGATACGGTGAAACCTTTTCCTTAATATACGAGTCCAATAGTCTTTCAAACGTCTTTAGTATGAATGAAGTGAGGCTTATTGGCCGATAGTCCTTTGGATACAAGTGGCTGCTCTTACCTGGTTTTGGTATGAATACAACCCTTGAGAGTCTCCAGTTCTTCGGAACATAATTAAACCTCAGGCAATTTCTGAAGATTCCTTTTAGCCATGGTGTCAGTACAGCACAACCCTTTTACAAGAGCGCAGGAAAGATGCCGTCTGGTCCCGGGGATTTAAAGGGTTCAAACGATTTTAAGGCCCATTCCAGTCTAACCGATGTAATTAAGCCTTCACATACCTCATTTATTACACCCCGTGTCGTTACAGTTACGTCTGAAACCTCAGTACAGCCAGGAAAGTGGGCTTCTATAAGAGTTTCCAGCGTTTCCTTTCCGTCTTTGGTCCATTCGCCTGTGTCCTTGTGGATTAGTGAAGGGATTATAGGAGACCTGGCAAGTATTTTCCGAAGTCTCGACGCCTCAGAAGTCTTGTCCAAATTACCACAGAAGATCTGCCAGGATCTCCTCTTGGCTCTCCTTATCTCTTTTTTGTATAGCGATAGTAGTGTCTTATATTCTCTCCAGCACTCTTCACAATCAGCAAGTTTGGCTAGCTTAAAGAACTCTCGAAGTTCCTGTCTTTGCTTACCAACGTCCTTATTCCACCATGGGGGCTTGGATTTGCGTCCAAGTCTCGTAGGCAGGCAGGATTTATGGTAAGCTAGAGGGATTTTAGATTTTATGAGTTCTGTCACTGCCTCAACGTCGCTGCTAGTAGTGATCTGAGGAACATTTCTTAAGTATCCCTTTAACAATTTCTCATATAGGCCCCAGTTCGTATTTCTAGGGTTCCTAAATATGTCTTTCGTTCTTAGTGGGATCTTTATATCTACAGTGAAACTTATATAACTATGATCGGAGAAGGAGGGTTGCTCAAGCACCTTCCAATCCAAGATCTGCATATTGTCACCGTAAAAGAGAGTTATGTCCAATACATCCTCCGATGTTGGACCCTTATAAGTTGGAATATTTCCCCTATTTGCTATACTTACATTATACTGTAATATATAGTTAAAGAGGTACTCACCACGTTGGTTGATGTCCTTACTACCCCATTGAGGGTGGTGCGAATTAGCGTCTGCACCTACCACTATCCTCCATCCACGTTGACCGGCCTCCTCCATGAGATTTTGTAACTCCATGGGCGGTGCCTCGGCGTCGTGTGCCATGTAGCAGGAGGCAAGGAGTTTGTGCCCATCGTCCCCTTCTACGACAATCACTGCCAGGTCATCTGTGCTAAGATTGGATAATAAATATGCGTTAATATTTTTCTTTACAAGGATGACAGATCTAATCTTCCTTACCATTGCAGCATGAAAAATTTTGTAGTTTTTCGACCCCAATCCAGAGACCTTGTTCCCGGAGGATAGCCAGGGCTCTTGGATCAGGGCCACGTCATAGCTGCCTTCCTCTAACGTGAGGAGCAGCTCGGCCGAAGCCGCCTTACTGTGATGGAGGTTTATTTGCAATACTTTCCCCATCAGGTTCAGCAATGCGTTGTACGGGTGTAGCTGTAGTCGCCGACACTCCGTCTGTCCCCTCCATCTTTTCTTCCCCGTGCAGCTGAAGGGTTTCAGTAGAGTTGGTCACAGATTCGAGTCCGAGATCCCTCTCTACTTCTCCCGCTTCCAGCGTGTTGACGTTACCATCCTTCGGGTGACGTTTTTTGAGGCGCAGGTATACACTACCCGTTCCCCACGACATCTTCCCGTGACGCTGGTATAATATGTCCTCTGCCTCTTTGCTTATTTGGAGGATCAGATCTTGATTGCCTTTTTTGTCTGGCTTACTGGCGTGAAGCAGCTTCCAATCGATAGTTGGAACATCAGGATTCTGCCGCCGGAATAGCAGTAGAGTGACTTCCGGTTTTACTGTGTTAGGTACTCGTACCTTGGCACGCGGTACACACGGAATATCGTTTCTATCCACTATCTCCAGCTTAGCGCCTTCCCAAAGTCCTTCTATCTTGGGAGCTACCTCCGTAATCCACTTCAAAGTTAGCTCATCGTTGCATTTTAGGATCTTAACTCCCATATACCACCCTGCTCCTTCAAACGAGGGCGAGGGTTTGTCGGGTTCATCCGTCAGCCTGTTAACGATGGCATTTAAAATTTGTGAATCCACCTGTCTCCATTGATCCGCCGTCATCTGTCCATTCGGGTGATTCCGGTCAATGAGCGCTACGATCAAGTGCCGTTTAGCTACTTCATTGACTTTCATCGCCTTCTTGGAAGTGGTTGGCTGGTCAATTGGTGTATCAGGTTTCTGTGTGCGAAGACGTTTGACCTCAGGCTTTTCTTCATCCTTAGACCGCTGTCTTTTCGGCTCTTTGATACTCTTCGCAACATTCTCCTCAATTCTGTTCACGAAGGCAGGATGCGTCGTCGCATGTTTATCACTCTGCGCGAAGTGCTCTCTACCTTTCGTGACAGTCTCAGTTGCCCATTTAAGGTCCTCCCTTTCTTTAGACGAAAGAGTCACCTTAATTCCCAGGCGTAGTTTTATTTTCACAGCTGCCTTATATTGAGCAAGTGCTTTCAAGCTTTCCTTACTGGGCCTCTTCTTCGGCCCACTCCTGTTAACGGATGTGGTACCTGACGTCGAGGCCTTTGGGGAACTCAGAAGCTCTTCCTCGGCAGCTGTGTTAATGGTTGCCACGCTACTCACGCTTTCGAGGTCCGAGTCTATATCGACTGCAGTACCCCTGATGGCTAACCCCTTTTTTGTGTTTGTACTGGCAGTAACATTACAACCACTATAACCTGCTCCCGTTACAGTAGAGGTTTGGCCACTGGCGACACGGTTCATAGAGTCCCCGTGCCCGCCGGTGGTAGCAGCCAATTCTCCCACCGACGTTTGAACCGATATCCCGGTTCGTGTATCATCATCTTTTCCAATCTCCATATGATTTTTTTTATTCGGGGGTCCCTACCCCTAGCATTTTATTCCTACTGCCAGGAACCTCTTAGCAATGACCTTTATACTAGCTCCCCTATCCCTCCTTGGGGTAACATGTAAAGTTATCCTCCGAGGAGATACAGGGAAGTTCGTACAACGGTCTTGGCTAGGCACCACCTGTTTGCATTGCTGCAAATCAGGTAGACCCAGCAACACTGCAAACGGTGGTACCCATTGCCCAGTCGGCACCCGCGGGGAAGGTATAGCTGGAGGATTTTCGCCGACCTAGTAATTAAGTAATAAAGTGTTGAATTATCAGGTACATATTCGGTCTATTTTTGGTATTCCAAAAGTGGGAAAGGGTCAGCAAGCAGTCTACGGAATTAAGCGACAAGTTAATGCATACTTAAGAGCATTAAGCACAATGTCAACAACGGCGATGTTCTCATCGTTGGAAAATTAGATCGAGTTACTATGGAGAAATAGGAAGAGTCTCCGCAAATAAACAAGCTGCCAAAGTTGACGGACATGGTATCGTTTCTTGAAATGCGATGTCGGATGATGGAAAATGTGGAAAGCGCTACTGTAAAAGAAACACCTTGCCATCAGGTGGGAAAAAATTGATTAAAAAATACTTTTGTCACCTCATCTTATCACTCATGTTATGCAACGGTAACGATCATTATATTTCAAAATGTCCACAATTTTTAAGTTTATCGATCAACTCACGTTACAAGGAAGTTAAGAAGCTGCATCTATGCTTGAATTGTCTTCGCAAAGGACATGGTCTGCAACAGTGCAGATCAGGACATTGTAAGCATTGCCATGCCATGCATCTACTCATGGTACGCAGTCTGTAATCCATACACATGCTCAACCGCCTGCGTCGCTTATTCCATCAAATGAAATGAAGTATCTGATGATGACATACTTTGTGAGCAATTATTTCAAAAGGCTGCACTCGTCTACATTCTGGTCAGTACTCTGTTCGTCTTCCGGCCAGGACAAATTTTGATGCACTTGGTGATTTAGGTCCCTTGAGTCTAGGCTGAATAGGGACACAACGCTAAAATCACAGTATTCAACCTTCCTTCAAGAATATATCAATTTGGATCATTTGTCTTTGGATCCTAACAAGAGGAATGGGACACAGTATTTTTTACCACATCATTGTTCACCACAACTAAATTACGCGTTGTATTTGACGGCTCTGCAAAATCTGCATCTGGTTCATCTCTAAACGACCTACTATTGGCAGGGCCATCGATAGAACCAAAAATTTGTACAACACTTACGTTTCAGATTTTTCAAAGTTGCCTTGTGTGGTGACATTTCTAAAATATATCGCTGTGTTCGCATAACATTTTCAATGCATTTTGTGGCGTGACAATCCTAACGAGGGCGTAAGGACATACACTTTAAACACATTCCTTATGGAACAAAGCCAGCAGCGTTCTTGGCTATTCGAGCCATGCATCAGCGTTCCTACGACGAAGAAGGTGAAAATCCGCTTGCTGCTGAAATCATACTCAGGGACTTCTACGTCGATGACCTAATAACTGGAGGCGACACAATCGACATTCCCAATACGCAAGTGGTGCCCAAACGAACCAGCAGCGCTTTCTGGCGCGGCTGAAGCAGACAGAAAAACTTTGTTTATCCTGGGATCCTGTGTTGGATAATCTACTTTTCAACTTTACGCAAACACCTATTCTGAGATTTCAATCACTAAACGTTCAATTCTAGCTGCCGTTGCTAGATTATATGATCCTTTGAGATCAATATCTCTTATCGTCACGAGGTTAAAGATATTTCTTCAAATTCTCTAAATCTACCATTCGATTGCACCTTACATTGTTGATCAGACTCAACAGTAGTTCTGGAATGGACACGTGACTCACCATCAAATTTTAATACCTTTGTTTCTAACAGGATTTCGCAGATTCAGGAACGCACTGCGGGTATACATTGACATCACGTGAGTTCTCAATTAAACACAGCTGACATTTTATCTCGTGGATGTACACCTTTTGAGTTGCTGAAATCTAACCTCTGGTTTAATGGTCCATCGTTTTTGCTTTCTGGTGATTCTAACTCACCTGCAACCTTACCAGTACTTGTGGAGCTACCAGAACGTCGCCACAGAACATTAGTTTCTTCATTGCAGATGGACATATCTTTTCATTGCAAATTTCAAAATTCATTTGGAAAGTTGCAGCGGGTCTTTGCATACGTTCACCGTTTTCTGATGCTGAAATACAAGGATGTTCCTCGTTCTAAAGGTTCCCTCACTGTTGATGACATCAGAAGCGTCACACATTTACTTATTCAGCAAGTGCACTTCGCCGATGATTACAGAGCACTTCAACTCAAAAGAAAGCTTTCATCTAAAAGCAAGCTTCTATCACTTAATTCAATCATTGACTCGAAGGGTCTTACTTGAATTATGATGCTGGGCACCCGTTGTTATTACCAAAGCATCATTCTGTTTTTTCATCACAAATTTTTACATGCGGGGCCTCAGGGTCTTCTTGCTGCTCTGCGACAACGATTTTGGCCAATCGGAGGTAGCAAGACCCTATCAAACATTGTAAACAAATGCATATGCTGTTTTCGACTACAGCCAAGGAACGCTAGATATATTATGGCTCCATTGCCTGCGGATCACGTTCAGGCGAATCGTCAATTCTGGACAACTGGGATTGACTTTTGTAGGCCTTTTTACTAAAAATCGGAAGTAAGGAACAGGCCATCGATTAAATGCTACATTGCAATATTCATATGCTTTGCTACTAAGGCTACACACTTGGAGGTCGTGGAGGACTTATCCACCTCGTCATTCATCGCTGCATTAAGGAGATTTATTAGCCCTTGTGGATGCAAAGCAAAGAACGAAATGGAGCTAGGTATGATCTCCGAGGACGAGTTATTGGCCTCGAGCCAGGAACTAGTCACCGCTGATAGCGTGCAAGCTGTGGCGACAAGAACATCAGCAACAACTACGTCGTTGGCTATCGGAAATAGCGCCAAACCGACAGAATCGGTAAAGACGGTAAAAAGCACAAGTTATAGTGCACCAAAGCCGAAAAAAGGCAAATCGGAAGCGATGGTCAGGAAGAACCTGTACCAAAAAGCCCTCTTCATCTTACGCAAGATCGCCAAAAATGAGGAGAGTGGGACGGTACATGACTTCGACAAAGGCGACAAGGTAAAATACCAGGCCGTGGTGGACGAGTACGTGGAGTACATGACTACCAGTGATGCCATCTGACTATCACAAAAACAGGACAGATTATTTTGTAATTTTATCTTATAAATTTATTTTTATTAACTAGATGAGTTTTATTGCCTCATCTATCAGGTCATAATCCTCTTCATCTACGGTACTTACAAAATTTGCAGTAGCCTTATTGTTGTCCTTTGGATCGAAGGAAATATCTTTCCGGAAAAAAGGCTAAAATGGCATCACTGAGCGTTACAAATACTCGTAAAATTAAAGTTGCTTAAACAACCGACAAAGAGGGTCCCTACACAAGCGCCAAGAGGCTTTTCAGCGACGTAGCTCGGGATGAGCTGACGGTGGCACTTGTTGATAAAGTCACCAACGGCGGTAAGAGGGTGTTGGAGAAATGGGGGGAGATTGAGCCCAGGTTAACAGAGTTGGTGATCTGTGTTCAACTCCACCACGATTCGACTCTTCTGCGGCTCTCCGCGGCTGCAGGGTGATCAAGTGCGACGATCGTCCGTGTTTGGAGTTTCTGGGCAATTGCATTGCTAAGATAAGCAATGCTTAGGAGGGCTTAAGGCTTAAGCTCATTCCAGCTCGGGACATCCCAAGGCGGCCGAGAGCTCGCATTTGGTTGCCTGTTATGAAGGTGGAGCACGGCAAGATGCTACGGCTTCTGCAGCGGCAGAACCCTACCATGCCTCTGAACGACTGGATTGTCATCAAGGATGAAGGTGAACAAAAGAGCATCATGTCTCTGCTCCTCTACATTAACGAAGATTCTGTTAAGGAGTTTAAGAAAACGGACCACAAAATGCGGTTTGGGGTAAGGTACGCCAAACTAAAAATTTTCCGGCCAGAGACACTGACATTCTGGGGCTCAGGAATAAAAACTACAAGATACTACGCTAAGGTATATGACAAGCCAAGAACATGTATTTTAGTTAAAAACAATGTAAATTCTTTCCTTTGTCCTCAATTCTGCACAAGTGATTTGACAACCGTTAAAATCGAAGTGTTGGAGGAGAAAGCGATGTTTATAGCATCGGTGTACGTGGCGCACAACAAGGAGGCACCTCCGGATGAGGTTGCGCAGTTGACCGCCAGTGCGAAAGCCAGCAACACTCCCCTACTTCTAGGATGCGACGCCAATGCACGCCATACGCTATGGGGAAGCACCGAGGATAACGAAAGGGGTGAGTCGCTTTTTAATTTTATTAGTAGTTCCAGTCTGCTAGTTTGCAATAGAGGAAATACTCCAACCTTCACATTCCCTAGTACAGAAGGCTTCCCGGGGCGGGAAGAGGTACTAAATATAACTCTTCTGTCCGAAAATTCAGAGGTTCAGGTTGAAAACTAGAGAGTGTCCAACAAAAGATCTTTCTCGGATCACAGTTGGATACTCTAAAATTTGAATTTGAAGACAACGGATTCTGTTCCATTTGGAAACCCACGCAATATAAAATGGGATGTTTTTACAAGGGTCGCTAAATCGAAACTAAATACCTTAACATGCTCAAACATTGACTTCAGGGACGAAATTGAAAGGAGGGTTAAATATCTTGAGGAAGATTTCGGCAAAGTTTACAAGATATCCTGTCCAATAAGAAGGAGCTATAAAAGTTTCCCACAGTGGTAGAATGAAGAGCTCTTGAAACTCAGAGAGAAACGAGAAAGCTCTTCAATCAGTGTAACATGGATAACAACTGGCAAGTCTACAAAGACTGTTTCCAGACCTACAAAAAAGGAAGGAACATGGACGGAATCATCTGCTCAGACACTTGACCTCCTACTCAAAACACATTTCCTCGACTGCAAAGATGCGACAACTGATTCGGAAGTACCCGTACGGTTACGGCAAACTTCACGAGACGTTGATTCAATCTTCACAGAGGACAAGAACATGCACTCAATCAATAGGTTTTCGCCCTATAAAATGACTGGCAATGACGGAATGCTACAGAAGCTACGGGACAAGGTAGTTCCATGCCTAATATTAATTTTTAGGGCATGTATTCGTCTAAACCACATACCAATGAGTTGGAAAAGAGTCAAGGTAGTCTTCATACCAAAGGCTGAGAAAATTGGTCATGAGTCCGCAAAAGATTTCAGGCTCCTATTGAAGACGATGGAAAGGGTATTGGAGCTCCATCTTCGATCCATTACACTGTGTTACAAAAAAAAAAAAATTAAAAAACTTCTTATCAGACCTAGTGGAGGTTATAGGTCATATAAAACTAAAAAGAATGGCATATATTAAATCTCTAATACACCCTCAAAATCTTGTTTTAGAGCCCAAAAACCGCTTTTAAGAGGTTCCTGTACATATTACCTTATAACTTGGCCATTTTTTATCGGATTTCAAATTCTGTATTTAGAAGCTGAAATGTAGCCCTTTACAACCATGTATCATGTATTTTGTTATCATTCAAATTCATGAAGATACAGACCAAAAACTTTCCAAAATTTTGATTTTTCCATCAATTTTGCAACTTTAAGTCTAATTTGTGCCCCTTATCTTATCTAAATTATATTTTTTCTCAACGTACATCGAAAGTTTAGTCATTTTAGCTTTAAATGAACCCTGTTTGAATAGAATCGGTTAAAAATTACTTGATTTATTGTACTTTTTGTAATTGCATATGACAGTTTTCTTTCCTTTTTTATTCTTAATTGTCTAGCTATCTCCCTCTAGCTATCTCCCTCTATCTGCAACAATTAAGAAAACAATTAACATTGAACAACAATTAAATTTGAAATCCGATAAAAAATGGCCAAGTTATAAGGTAATATGTACAGGAACCTCTTAAAAACGGTTTTTGGGCTCTAAAACAAGATTTTGAGGGTGTATCAGAGATTTAATATATACCATTCTTTTTAGTTTTTTATGACCTATAACCTCCACTAGGTCTGATAAGAAGTTTTTTTTCGCCGTGACACAGTGTTATTAATAAATTATCCATCTCGACTTGCCAACACACATACCTTAAGGGTAAATCCACGGAAACGGCTCTACATGATGTTGTCCGCACGACAGAGAGGGCGATTTACTGTAATCAACACTCTCGCGCAGCATTCTAAGATACAGTGGGTGCTTTCAATAACGTTAGTACACGTGCTATCCAGGATTCTCTAGCTAGGATTGGCGTAGAGGAAGACATTAGGGGATGGATAGATAACATGCTTAAAACCAGAACAATGCAGTCAGAGTTAGGAAACTCGACTCTAACCAGATATGTTAGTAGAGGGACACCACAGGGCGGGGTAATCTCTCCACTGCTGTGGCTGTTAGTCATTGATAACAATCTCAAGGTTTTAGAAGAGACAGGGGCAAGGGTAGTCGCCTATGCGGACGACGTTGTGATCATGGTATCAGGGATGTTTCCTAGTGTGATAAGCAACATCATGCAGAGAGCTCTGGGGAGACTGTTAAACTGGGCCACAGGATTTGCTGCAAACGTTAACCCAAGCAAGACAGAACTGATGCTTTTCACAACGGAAACGAAAATATCGACTTTTCTCCTTCCTCTTCTGAATGGACAACAGCTTCATCTTCGCAACAAGGCCAAGTACCTGGGAGTTATGCTGGACGCAAAACTCAATTGGAAATCCAATATAGAGCTACGGGCTAGGAAAGCCACTGTGGCCTTGGTAAGAGATGGGGCCTACGCCCTAAAATAACAGCATGGATGTACACAGCGATAGTACGTCCGATTCTTACATACGGGGCAATTGTTTGGTGGCCAGCTCTAGGAAAGAGCTATATAGTGCACAAACTAAGCGGGGTGCAGAGGTCGGCATGTGTAGGAATCACAAGAGCCATGTTCACGTGCCCCACGGCAGCACTGAACGTACTGCTATATCTTCTCCCAATTGACCTCCATATCAAAAACATGGTCTGCAACAGCGCGGTAAGGTTAAAAGAAACCGGCTGCTGGGCAGAACAACCATATGGTCATAGTAAAATACTAGGAGTGGTTAAGAATCCTATGTTCAAGAAAACGGCAAACTATATACTGGCGCACAATAGCTTTGAGAGCGACTTCAAGGTAAAATTTCCTACCAGGATGGAATGGAAAGAGAACAGTTTTCAGAGTGATTTTGACATTTCAATCTTTACGGATGGGTCGAAGATGGAATGCGGTGTAGGAGCAGGGGTGCACTTACCACAAATAAGATTAGCCCACTCTTTCCGGCTACCCGACGAGGCCACAGACATTCAGGCAGAGGTCATTACCATTAGGGAAGCATGTCGGCTGGCCAGAAATAACGTACCGGAAGGTCGCAAGATAGCTATCTTCGTTGATAGTCAGGCGGCACTCAAGGCACTGCAATCCACCACTGTGAAGTCAAAGCTGATATAACTCTCTTATGGGTTTCCGGCTATAGGTACATAGAGGGGAATGAGAAGGCTGACGAATTGGCTCCTTCTACATCTCTTGATGTATCGTTGGCAGAACAGGTCTCGATTTCCCTGGCGGTCGTCAAGAGGAGTAACTTCCTGTTTTTCCGCCAGCTGGCTAACAGACGGTGGAAAAGTCTTGAATCTTGCAGAGCGGCACGTGCTACCTGGTCTTGTTACAACGAAAATAGGTCTTTTAGACTCATTAAGAGAAGACGTTCGGACACCGCAAGGCTCACAGCGGTTTTTTCCGATCACTGGTGTTAATGGGTATTCCGTTTAGAAGCCATTTTAGGAGCTGCGGAAAGGAAGAGGAAGAGGAGTCACTCACCCACTTTCTATGTCGATGCCCAGCCTTGGCAAAGAAGAAAACAAATTGAAAATAAAGACGTAAAGTAAATAAAATACAAATCGAAGTGCCTTTCTTTACAAAACCGTGGATAACAAATATTATCCTTCCTCAAAACAAACGCCGTCATACGTGATTTTCATTTTATAGATAAAGTATAAAATGTAAGGTTTTCCCCCCATTTTCCTTATAATCCTAAAATATTTTTGTAAAATCATTGTTGTTTATAATCTGTTTTTCTCAGTAGTAAAGTTATGTTCATATCTAGAACTCTACAATAGAAATTGTCAAAATGTATGCATACTTTAGTATGAAAAAAAAAAACAATGAAGTAAATTAAAAAAAACCCATCACTTTCTGTTATACGAGGGTGCTACTTAAGTTTTGAGACAGACAAAAAATAACAAATATGTATCATCAAAAATGAGATTACTATTTTTCAAAATATTCTCCATGAAGATCAATACACTTTTGCATGCGATTGAACCAATTCTCGAAGCACTTTTTCCACTCGGAATGAGGTATCTCCAAAACATGTGTTTTGAATGCATCAACCGCTTCTTCAGGCGTCGAAAAACGTTGACATCGCAATTTATTTTTGGTGTGCGGGAATAAAAAGAAGTCATTGGGTGCCAAATCTGGACTAAAGGGCGGATGACACATCAATTCGACGTTTTGAGTGTTTAAAAAGTCACATGTTTGAGCCGATGTGTGAGAGCTCGCATTGTCGTGGTGGAGAATGATTCGTCTTCTGCGGTTGATTTTTCTTATTTCTTCGAACACTTCTGGCAAACAAATGGTGGTGTACCATTCAGAATTAACCGTTCAACGTTTCTCTAATGGCACGGTGGCGACATGTCCGGTTATTCCAAAAAAACAGGCGATCATTTGCTTCGAAGTGCTTCGTGCGCGAACAACTTTTGTTGGATTTGGCTCATCTTGAAAGACCCATGCAGTTGACTGCTGTTTAGTTTCAGGCTCATATGGATAGATCCATGATTCATACCTGTCACAATCTTATAGACGTCTTTTGAAGCACCGCGATTGAATTTTTTCAACATTTCTTTGCACCAATCGACACGAGCATTTTTTTGCGCGATTGTCAAATTATGCAGTATCCAACGCGAACAAATCTTTTTGACAGCCAAATTTTCATGCCTCAATCTCACGATAAGTCACATGGCGATGTTGCAATATCAGTTCACGCACAGCATCAATGTTTTGTGGCACAACAACAGATTTTGGACGACCTTCACGAAATTAGTCCTGGAGAAAACTACGACCACGATTGAATTCAGAAAACCAGCGAAACACGGTGGCCCTGGATTATGCTTCATCACCAAAAGTCGAAGCGAGTTGATCGGCACACTCATAAAAATCATTACACGAAAATGTTCACTATTTAATTCCATTTTTTAGTCAGAACAAATTTTTCAAGTCACTGTAAACAATTCAAATAGCACTCGTATGACAAAATGTTCTGAGTACAATTATCATTAAAAACGACAAGCTTTACGATACCAATGTCAGTTTTGACATATCAACATTGGTGTTGCCATATCTCAAGACTTAAGTAGCAATCCTCGTATAAGTTATCGTATGATGAATGAAATGAAATTTACCGCTCAGCAGCATAAAATTCGACCTTTATTTGACATTTACGTGTGCTTAGGAGCGGTAAAAGTTGCGCAGCCTCAGTAAAGTAAGCGTCGACTTTGCTTTGACATTTATGTTTGCTTGGATGACAGACTCCTTGTTTTGTAAAGTGGTACATCGTCAGTTCGTGGTAGTGATCGTCTCGTAGAATGCAGACACAACCTTAATGCCTTATTTTGTGATTAAAATAATTGAAATGAAAGACTAAAGGTCGTAGGGCAAACTAAGCCTTTAAGAACATTTAATCTTATTATAGAGTAAATAAATATCATATCTTGTTATAACTACGTAAACACTTCAATAAATGTGTTCAATACAAAATCAAACATTTTAAGTGTAACTTTAATTGAATTTGTGATTTAACTTAAAATAAAAGATTATAATTGGCGCCCAACGTGGGTCATCAGAAAGACTATCTGCCACAAAAAACCGTACAAACTCAATCGCAGTAATGAAATAAAACATCTATTTAAAAATAAAATAAAAAACACAAATTCAAGCAAGAAAAAAGAATAATTAGAAACAACTTGTCAAGTGAAATTGTTGTTGCTGTTTGCTTATCATTAGAATACAAGCTTTTAAATTGCTGTAACTCATAGAAACTGTAAAGCAAAAAACAACTAGACAGAATCCAAAATTAACTTGAAAAAAGGGTTAAAAGGAAGTAACAAGAGTGAAACAGTAAAACCTATAAGAAAAGAGGGAAATTCATGTGAAGTTAAAAGTATCGAAAAATTAAGAAAGAAACGAATAGAAGAAACAAACTCAACTAAATTAATGTGAAGTGTGAAGCTAAAAGCGTCAAAAATTAAAAAAGAAGCAAACAGAAACAAAGTTAAGAGTGGTGCCAGAACGAATTATTAAAACAATTTGTTAAGAGAAAGGAAAGGAAATTCATGTCAAGTTGATAATATCAAAAAATGTAGAAAGAAATAAACAGAAGAAAATAAACTTAAGAGTGGTGCAAAAACAGTTTATTAAAGAAATTTACTAAACCCAGAGCAGAATAATAAAACAAAAAAAAAAAGCAAATAGAGGTAAAAACGAACGGAATAAAACAAACTAGAGAGTGCAAAAACAACTTATAAAAAAAATTGAGGTAAATTAATTAAGAGAGAACAATTCTTGAAATAATTAAACCTAAGACTGCATTTTTAGACTAACGTCATGTAATCGTCGTTTCTTCTTTGATGATTGTTCCTCTCTGTTTGTGTTTTTTGACGTAGATATGTCTATAATTTTGATACCACGGGGTAAACCTAAACAATTGATGGTAGGAAAAGTGAGTATACAGTTTGGTGTTATAATTGATAAACTATTTTCCACATCCAAAATCTAATTACACCACTCGGTAGCTGAAGGATCAATGAATTAGTTACGTTTAGTTAGGGCTGTGTAACATTGTGATATTTGCCAATCGTCCAATTTGTTGTATTTGCTTTTGTTGTTGTTTTGTGTGTATTTTGTTTTTGTTCTATGTGTATTTTTTTTCCTATCGCTTTACGCACATTCTCTTTTGTTATTGCTGTTTGCATTATGTGTTTTCTTGATGCTTTACTTTTTGTTGATCATTATCATCATCATGTTTATTCGTTGGTCATTATCATCTTCATGTTTATTCGTTTCATGTTTGAAATTAGAACAGTAGGTAATAGAGAACTAATTTATGAATTGTATATATGCAGACAGAACTCTCTCTTGAGTCTCTCTTGGTCGCTCAGTGGCTGCGTTCATTATACGAAGAACAAAAATAAAACGCTGCCGACAAAGAAGAACAGACGGTCAGCTACGTTGGTTTACATATCAATGTAATACCGCACTATGTGTTCAATCTTTTAATTCTCTTTATGGTTATGCGTGCTCATTGCATTTCATTATTATTATTACATATTTTTATACTCTTCACGCAGTGAATTGCATTATAAGTTTCTCAAGAAGTTTGGAGATCTCATAAAGTATATATATTCTTGATCAGCTCGACAAGACGAGTTGAGTCCGTCTGTTATTATTAGCAAAACTTTTTTGTTTCTTGTACAATCTAAATTTGGATGCTTTAAATATCTGACCCATATTCATCAACCATGTAAATTTCAAAATCCTAGGATTATTGGATAGCTTAGCTCCAATACAACAATGTAATATTTTTGTATGCGAAATCACACGAGCGTAAAGGGTCTTACAACTTCATCATAGCCGAATATAATCTTCTTTCTTGTTCTTGTACGCATCGTTTCACTTCGAATATTTCGCGTGTAAACGAACAATGCATAGAGCACCTATTCAGAGTGAAAAATTAAGTAAAACAAAAAGTTCTTGTCGCTTGAATAGTGAAATGTGTTAAAGCTGTTAAAATATAAAAAGATTAAAAATAAAAGTAGAAAAATTAAATACTAAGTAAAATGTCCGCTTATACTCGTCGAAAGGCCAAACTAAAATATGAAAATAATTTGCGGTTGGAAGAAACGTCTCAAAATTGTGAACCTAATAAAAAAAACCGTCACAGCAAATCAACGCCACCGTCAATACATCTACAAGTGGGGCCCCTGAGCCTGTATCGATACCGGACTGTGCGATCGCCAATTGTAAAGACACATTGGGCTGCAGATAGTGCACATTATACAACTACGTTTGTTCGAAATCCATTCGGACATAAATGTGATGTGTGTGACCGTTTATGGTTTCTGCGCTCATTGAAGCCAGCAAAGGAAAAATATTTTCCGCTACTTAGTACCACTTTCCCAGCAGAGGCAGTGGCTGAATTTCAACTGTGCGGTACTTGTGTATCCAGCTACCGCGTCAATTGGACGATGATCAGGCGTTCAATGTTAACACCAAAAAGAACATAATCCACAAATCTACATATTTAAGCGGCGTAGTTGAAAAGTCAGTGATAAAAGCTTGGTTAATATTCTTACTTGGTCAACCATTGTATAAGCATTACAAGATAACAGTGAACATGCATGCCGTTAGTTCTAAAAAAGCAGTCAACGACGCCGTTGACGACGATTCGATCGAATATCTACAATGCGACAGCGATGCACCAGAGTCGGCTGTTCTACTCGCAAGGCAGCACACTATGCTGTGGAATGAGGCAAAATGCCTCGACATTGCTCCGGGCCAGCATTCAACACTGTCGAACATTGTTAACGATGTGTTTGCCAAAGAATTATCGTTTCCTGCGATTTATTACGGTACTGGCAGACAGTTTAATTTGGATGTGCGCGTTCCAATCGCAACAAGCGAAATACGAAGAAGCGATCACCGCGGTGTCATCTTTAGTACATGGCCATGAAAATTATGAGACTACGTGTCATCCAAGGAATATACAATATGTTTCGATGTGTACTACAGACTACTAATATCACTCGAAAAATGCTGGAAGATCGTACGTTCCTCGATGAGTGTGTAGATAAAAACTTTTCCTTTCGTAAGACTTCTGTGCCGTATTGGATGGATCGCAAAAATGATCTTTTTGCCATGATACGTCAGTTGGGTAAGCCGTCGATGTTTCTTACAATAAGCGCCAATGAAATACATTCGCCAAATCTTCTTAAGATATTGAACAAGTTGAGTGATGCGTTTACCGATGTAAAAGTAACTGATCCACTTCAAGATTTGACTCGATCCATGCGCAGTCACTTGGTCAACGAAGATCCCGTTACGTGTTGCATCTACTTCAATAAATTAGTAGGTTGTGTGATGATGTTGCTACAAGCTAAGGGTAAGATGAATCCATTTGGCAAGTATCGTGTTGTAGATTTCTTTCAACGAATTGAATTTCAGCAACGTGGTAGTCCGCATGCGCACATGGCTGGATTGTGATTGTCACGAATCTGTGTCCGAAAGTATGCCTAATACCATTCAACTGATCACTGATTTGTGTTCTGTTAGTTGTGATGACTTGCCGGGTGATCAGTACAATAATCAAGTTCAACGACATACATTTACTTGTACCAAACGAAGTGAAACAACATGCCGCTTCAATATACCTTACTGGCCAATGAGCGAGACACGAGTGTTAAGGCAGCTAAACTGCGCAAATTACAAGAGGAAAAACATTATGACATATTTAGTGAGTTCTATATTGACAACAATATAACGAAAGCACAGTAATTGAAAATAATCCGATCTACGTTACACCGGCCAACGCTAATATTTAAACGCGATTTCACAGAAATTTATACTAATACTTTCAATCCATGGATCTTACAAACACTGGGCTCTAATACCAATTTGCAATTATATTCTTGAAGAGTATAGTAGTGCGGCTTATGTAGTTGAGTACATTAATAAGTCAAATCGAGGCATTAGCAATCTACATCATGAGCTGATAAAATTACATTAATTAAAAGAACATCTACAGTTGTTGAAACAACTCAGCTTAAAATTACTCAATACGGTTGAAATGTCATCACAAGAGGCTGCCTGGTACTTGCTTCGCCAAAAAATGAGTATGGGTAGCGTTGAAGTTGTTTACATTCCTTCTGTTTGGCCTCACGAGAGACAAAAAGCTTGCAAGCGTAATGTCGTAATGGACAGAGAATGTTTAGAAGAAAATAGGACCGATATCTGGCCCAAAATTATGATACAGCGTTACGAGGACAGGCCCTCGGAGTTAGAATCAATATGCTTGACTGACTTTGTCGCTTGGTATGCGGCTATCGGTAACAAAAAGAGAAAACTTCAAGATGACGCCGATAATGAAGAGTGCAGTGAAGACGACGAGAATGACACAGAGAACGTCAATACACATTCAGTCGCATATAGCAGAAGAAATCGTTGTAAGGTTATACGCTACAGATCGTATGAGACTAATGATATTGTGAAATACAAATGAGAGATGGTTACGTTATATCTACCATTTCGCTAGAACTAGTCGACATAATTGACCGTAATGCATTTATAGAGACTTACGGTGCCAAAGAGGCCGAGATCATGGAGAAACGCAAACAATTCGAATCGAACATTGATATCGAACGTGTGATCGAAGAACTGCGGCAGATGTGTGAACAGTTTCACGATGAAGATTCATTGGGTGCCCGCAATCAACGCGAGGAATTTGTGAAAACTATTGTTCAGCAAGGCGGCGTAGAGAATGCAGATGATTTCGATACTGCGACTATGGTGGCATCCGTGTCAGCAGTTCGCCGCCGATCGAATGTAATGGCCACAGCGGACTTCTGTTGCATGATGCGTAGTACTAACTCCGGTCAACGAAAAATACTTCTGGAGATAATACATTGCTTACATACACTCAACTCGGAACCTATCCAGGTTTTCTTCACCGGCCCTGCCTGTGCTGAAACTCGCAATGGAAATATACAATCGCTTCACAGTGCAACACAACTACTTGATCAATGCATTCGTAGCATGTGCCTCTACCGGCAAAGCCGCCGTCAATATCCAAGGCTTAACCGTGCATTCTGCTTTCAAAATTACACAATCGCGACGGACTGGCACAATGTCACGAGAAATTTTGCAAAAATACAGAAATATGTTTGTCGGTGGCAAATGCGTGATAGTCGACGAAGTTAGCATGATCGGATCAGATGTGTTACACAAGATCAATTTACGTCTACAGAAGATAACCGGTGCGCATGATAAACGGTTTGGTGGCATGAATATTTTCTTCTGCGGTGACCTTTACCAACTTCCACCAGTTAACGCTACTTTCCTTTATCGAGCACTCTATTGTATGATTGGTGGTACCGCACTCTGGTAATCGTTACATTATTATACACTGCAGCAAGTAATGCGATAACGCAACGCTACGTTCTTTGCTATACTTACTAAAATCGGCAACGGAGCGCGGCCCGATGTTGATGAAATTAAACTGACTGAGTCGCGATGCAGAACCCCAGAACATACAGCGTCACCGACGACATTCTGGTCGGGTACAAGAATCATACCGAAGCTGCTACAGGCCGGCAAAAGCTTCACAAAATGAGTGTGGTCGAATCGGGTGGACTGCCTTATAAAATCCCGCTTTCAGTGAGTTATCCTTACATGATTACGACTAATATTGACGTTGAAAATGGTGCACGGCCCGATTGGTGTGTTCAAGAATATAGAGCTACTCTGTGATAACAAGGACTTTGTGGAGTTAGAAGTTCAGAACGAACCGTCAACATCAATGGCTACAGACAAAAAGCGTCTCAGACTATGGATTGAATTCCCGCTCGAGATGATAGGCCGACAATGTCGACTCAAAGCAAAGTCACATGTAACATGTAAACGTGAGGTTCTAGATTTTAAGTGAACGCGCAGTATCAACATACCGCTCAGTAAGACGATCAAATGCACCAGCCTAAGCGATTACAATACACAAATCTCAGGGAGGCAGTTTCGATCAAGTCGCATATCAATATGACAAATCACAGCAAAATCAACTAGTTTATGTGGCTTTGAGTCGTGTCACATCGTTAGATGGCCTTTTTATTGTGAATTTTAATTTTATCATGGATTTGGTCAAACGTCTCCTACAATTAGAGAGATACAAGATGAGTACCAGCGACTGGCCCAACATTCGCTGCCAACACTAGTCGCATAAGTAAAAAAGTTTTGTGATTATGTTCATGACCAGCGTTGTCGTATACTTATCACAGCCATTAATGCACAGAGCTTGGTCGCGCTCTCAGAAGACATCTTTACCGATTCCATCATCATCCACGTCTGACTATTTGGCAAATAGCGAGACGTGGATGGAAGATTTCAAGTCAATGCAGTTGCCTGACTTTGATGTGAAATCATATTGTAGCACCGCCATGGGCAGAAAAATTACAACTACATCATCAGCGGCGTTGTCATCATAATCACATCGTATAGCCGGCACAGCATTAGCTAAAATTAAGTTGTGTATGTTAAGATCTCTAAGCAAATATTCCAAAAACATCGTTCAGACTATACCTGAACACGAATCAGATCTACACCAATCATGATAGTCGGAGACTTTAATGTTAATGTTACACAAGATTGCTCATTGCCGGACTTCATGTTAAGTGAGTTCAATTTATCTCATATTAAAAGTACTTCAACTACGTTAGGCTGTATTAATTTAACGTTTACAAAAAATTTCGATGTATCTTATATGCCATATGTTTCATATTTTTCTTATCACAGACAAATTATTAATAAAATTATAATATAGTAATTATTTGTTTTCGTTCTGTCGCAGAGCAAATTTCTTCACCTTCCGCTCTTATTAGCTATTATGTTCTGCGTCTCAAATGCATCTTCACTCTACGCAAGCCAAAAAATTGTGAAAAAAATGAATGAGGCGAAAGAGAACAAAGAAAATCGTCGGCTGAGACTTTCATGACGACGTTTTTAGAACATCACAGCTTCCCCTAATGCCTCGCTTCTCTTACATACAAAAAAAGTTTTCGCTGGTGCTGAGCCTTAATGTAGACTAAGAGAAAGGAAAAGAAAATCAAATGAAGCTAAAAATAAAAATAAAAATTTAAAAGAAACATCATAAAATCTAACTATCTATATATAAAATAGGACGAGAAACATGCTTGCTTTCGTTAGTGGCAAAAAATTAAACAAATGTGCGTGGACAAAATTAGTGCGAGAAAGGAACAATGACTACAAAAATCGCACACTAACATCACGACGGAGTCACAGCAACGCGTTCCGTGCTATGCTAGTAAAATATAAAATGAAATGCATTTTCGCGAATTCAATTCAATAACCAACATCAAAAATTAAAAAAAAGTAAAACAAAAGTACATAAAATTTAAATATTATATCAAATAAAATGAAATGCATTCTCGCGAATTAACAACAGTAAATTTAAACAAATAATTAAATTTTGTAAATAAAACCTTTACGAAAATAAAGAGAACATCAGCAACGGACGGAAAGCCTTGTGAAGAAAAATAACCAACAACAAAAGCAACAGTAATCCTGCGGAGGCAACGGTGGACAAAGCGTATGATATGTTTTCAAACTCAAAGTAATGTTCAGATGATTGGAAAAGAATTTTTATAAAAAAACCAATATTTTTGTAGTGAAGATATAAAGTACTACCATATTATATTATTGGTGCTATTGATTTATGTTGGTGTTCATAAATAAGATATTATTGGTTTTTGTAGTTAAGATACAAAATTTATTGTTATTATTGATTTATATAGTAATTGATAATTAAGATATTATTGATTTCTGTAGTTAAGATATAAAATATTATATTATACAGGGTGGACCAAAAGTTCGTTTACATTTCAAACAATAATTGAAAAGAAACTAGTTATGTGAGATAAAAACTGTTGGTTTATTATAAAAGTACATAATAAGGGATTTTATTTTTAAAAATGACATCATCCATATGTGATCCTTGACTATTTTGATACTGCTGCAATCTGGAAGCGGAAATTTTCAATGACAGCCTCACAAGTGTTTCGTGAAATGTTTTGCATTTTCTCTCGAATATTTTCCTTTAATTTCTCTAGGGACACTGGGTTGCTGTTGAAAACTTTCTTTTAAGGTATCCCCAAAGAAAGAAGTCCATGGGAATAAGTCCACTACAGGTGGCCAGTTAATGGCACCTCTTTTGGATATCACTTTTTGTCCAAATATTTCGCGAACAGCACTTAATGAGTCGTTGGAAATGTGGCATGTTGCCCCATCTTGCTGAAACCACGATCATTGATTAAAACCATCGAAATCCTGTAGCAGCATATCGCTCTGTATTCACTGTAACAGCATTTCCTCGGCGATCTTCAGAAAAGCATGGACCAATAATGCCTCGCTGAACGACGCCATGGTACTGAATTCCCATTGGCCGCACTTGCGCATCGTCACCCCTCCGCCCTAGCCCGCTGTCGCTGCTCGTCGTATTATTATTACTATTATTGATTTATATAACCTATATAATTGATATTGTGTCATCCACTTAAAAGAGTTCCGTGGAAGGCTTATGGGTAATCCAAATCCTGAATCAATGGTTTTGGATTCAGATATAAGTGAACCTGAGAACTTTAAAGTACAAGAGAGTAAGCAGGACTCGGACATGAGGGATTCGGTGTCTGCGGTCGTGCAGGCGAAATTTTAAAAGGAATTATAAAAGATTAGAACAACGGTGGACGGTCTGAGAGTTAGTTCGTCTGTGGTAAAGTATGAAAAGATAAAAATCTTGCCAGGTAGCAGGTCATGTGACATGTCGCTTGATGTAGTAAAGTCTCTGCCCGAATTTTCTATGTGAATCTGGAACGTATGTATCATGGCGTGAGGACGCACACAATACGTATGAGTTATTTATAAAATATAATGGCAGCTCTAGACATTACCAGGATGTTCTCATCATTAGAAATAAGAGGGAAACGAAGTTCTTTCTTCTTTTAATACTGTCTTGAATTTCAAGGCTATCATAGCTCGATTAGATTTTTCTAATGTCGATAAACAACCAGTATATTTGATCGAACAGGATCTTTCCACTCTTTGACAAAGTAGAGAAGAAGCTTACCCTGCTGATAAAAAACAAAAATGTCCTGTGAATCAACCGTCGCCGGGGTTATTAGCGAGAAGTCCAGGGCTGATGCTTTGAGAATTTTTATTTCGGGACCAAGGAAACCTTTCTGCATCATATTGTTTGCATCAAGGCCGGATTACTTACCAAATGCTCTTGCTTTGGCACAAGAGGTAGACGCAAACCATGAATGGTATGTGTTTGTGACTAGCTTCGAAAATAGGGCGATGGAGGTAGGTAGAAGGAAAACTGCTCATCCATCTTCAATCAATCATAAAATCCATATTTTGTTACACAGAGACCAGGAAATGTATCTAACCAATCACCAAGCAGTGGACAGCTTCATCAGTATCGTGGTGGAGACCAATCTTGGCGAGGTCCTGGACAGTTGCGTCAGAATGGTAACAGAAACCAATCCTGGCGAAGCCCAGGTCAGTTCCGTCTAGGCACAGGACGGGAAAGTCAGCAACGGGGAGAGCCCATGAATGATACTATCAGGTACCAGAACATACCAAGACCCGTAGTCGGGTAAACAACCTGGATTTAAGTATAATCGGGTAAATAATTTAGAGCAAAGACAAGAAGACTTGATAGAGCAACCCTTAGAATATCTGGAATACGAACCTCGGGCTGAGGACGCATTGTAAGTGTTGTTGTTATATGTGTGTTACGAGTGAGAAATTAATATGTCTCAAGTGGGAAAATTAATTGAAAACAAAAATGCCGATTGCATTGAAGGTGTTTGTGCTTTGCAACACGATATTCTGGCAAGGTTGCGGAAGCTCTATACTAACTTTAAGAAAGACGGAGCTGCTAGGAAAATGAAACCTTACTTCCAGACCCGTCTAAAGAAGTTAGAGGACCTATCCAAGGAATTTGATGAGAACCATAAGTTGCTGATCGTGTCAAAATGCCCATCTACCAACCCGTATTTGCAAAACAACGTTTCTGAAGAGTGTGAAGAGGAGTACTTGGTAGTTTTTTGCGCAATTTCTGAGGCGTTTGAAACAACTCTTCAAGCCAATTCGCTCGACACAAACGCAAACGCCAATCAGGGTACTACGCCCACAGCACCGATGTCGTCAATTCAATTACCTAAGCTACCTGTGCCAACGTACTCAGGCAAATTTATTGATTGGCCAGAGTTTCACGACGCATTCGTGCAACTGATACATGAAAATAGTTCGCTTTCGGACATACAAAAGTTTCATTTTTTAAAGCAAGCGCTACCGGTAGATCTTGATCAAGACGTACGACAAATGAGTCTCACTGAATTGAATTATTCTACTGCCTGGAAGCTCATTGTCAAACGTTATGATAACCCACTTGTGCAGTTCATGTATCATATGAATGCGCTTCATAATTTGCCATCATTAAATAAAGAACATTCATCTGATCTGAAACGCATGCTTAACACTGCTAATGTCTGTATTAATGAATTTAAACGTTTGAATATTAAAATAGTAAATTGCGATCACTGGATTGTTCATCATCTTACCACAAAACTTCCAGCAACCACACTTCAATGGGAACATCATTTAGGCGACAGCGTGGACATACCTACGTTCACCGCCTTCGAATCTTTCCTCAACAGCCGTCTTGTTAGCATCAATGTGATCGAGAATCATAGGCTTGGTCCACCCCCAGGGCAGTCTACTTCAAAGATTGAGAGCAATCGATCAGATCACAAATCTTCAGGCAACTCATCATACACGGGTAGGGTTTCCACCAAACCACTGGATCTACTAACCCCAACTGCTGTAAAAATTGCAGTGGCAACCATATTTTGCGTCATTGTCCTGACTTTTTAGCCAAAGACTGTTATGCACGGAAGTTGATAGTTGATCGCACAAAGGCATGTCTAAATTGCCTCAGTCTGACTCATCCCATTGCGCAATGCACTAGTTCCAAAAATTGTTTGCAATGCGGTCAACATCATCACACCTTGTTGCATTTTCCTCAGCCGCAGTCAACTACTCACGCCCAACCTTTGCTATCATCAGCAGCTGCCTTTACTCCGTCTGGTAGGAATGCGCTACTCACATCTAACAATTTTGCGCTAAACTCTAATATGACCCGATTAACGACAGCAGTTGTTTCAAACATAATGCCTCGTACTATGGTACTTGCTACCGCTCTTGTACGATTGCACAACAATGTCAACGGTCGATCAACTACGGTTCGAGCGCTTATTGATAATGGTTCCGAGGGCACACTTGTCAAAAGTCGTACGATCCCTGGGTCTCAAGCGGTACCCAGGGCAGGATGAAATCACTGGCGTGGGTGAACATTCCAATAATCAATGCAAACATTGTACTGAATTCACTATAAAATCATGTACTCAATCGGCTTTTAAAATATTCATTGACACTGCTTTTGTACTACGATCACTAACTTCTAGATTGCCAAAGTCGAGGCTTAACGTACAGGACTGTCATCATTTGAAAGATCTTTCTTTAGCTGATCCCACCTTTACTCAGCCCAATCGTATCGACTTGTTAATTGGTGTAGACTTGATTCCGCAACTAATGCTTCCAGAAATTAGAAGAGGGCATCCAGGTCAACCGATTGCACAACACACGCAATAGGGATGGATAATTTTTGGACAGCTGGACACCAAACGTCCTCATGCGGGTCATCTGCGATACTATCGAACAGACAGTCATCAACAATCAAGTGGTACCATAATGAAGTATGAATTCGACATGATAATCATATCTGAATATCCAGACTCCCAGCATTATGTGGATAAATCAGTCAATCCGACTGCCGATAGTGCAGCTATTTGCCAACAGACATCAGCCGCGAATGGTCAGCAACAGCAACTGATGCCTGTAGCTACCAGTCCCGCCGAGTTTCCTTCGGCTACAACGGGCGGTCCGCAGGACAACGCTCAACAACAACAATAATATCGTGGCTTCGAGCCACTTAGCTCATCGTCAGTATTACCCGCCAATAGTTTGACAACAAACGCTGCTACCTGGAAGTCGAATGAAGCCCGTCGTCTAAAGACTTATAATTGTACTGCTTGCAATAAATGGCTTACTAGTTCAGGTCACCTAAAACGTCACTATAACACAACTTTGCATAACAATGCCGTTAAGTCGAGCGGTCAGCCTGATCCGTCCACTTTACCCATATCCGCACATAATCACCCGGCCCGTGAACCAGTTACCAAATCGCGTCGATGTGGTGGGGCGGCTAGTGCAGCAGCGGCACAGCAGCCACCGGCACTAGTTCAACCACCTGAACCGCCTAGAAGTCCACCGGAGTACGGTGCTCACGGCGTGACGGGTGTGGGTGGACCCATGTCGCAGTACTCGACATCGTCATCGCCCACAGCGCAGAACCTAGGTCAGCAATCACAAAGTAATCGGCTCAGTAGCTATGGTCAGACGAATTCTGGCTATCCAAATCAGTATATGCAGCAACAAGTGCAATCTACGACAAATGCTTCACCACAGCATGCTTCCAACAACCAACAATAACCACAAACCGTTTTGAACGGTCACCCAAACGGACTAATAACAACTCAAATGCCGTCCTCCCAAATGAGGGGCCTGCTGGAATCAACATTGTCAACAGCAACAACAGTTTCAAATCAGAGCGAGTCAGTGGAGGACAGCAGCAGAAGTGGGGAATTACTCATCAACCTTATGCGGCACATGCTAATATGTATAACAGCAACGCTAGTGGCAGTGGCCCATTGCCTACAACACGTAGCACACAACAAATGTATGGGGGAAGCGGTGGCAGCATTTATTTATTTAATGACAAAAAACTGTCAAGCTTAAAACTAAAAAAAAACAATATACTTAAAATCAAATTTATGCCAATGCCAGTGGCCAAGAATTACAACAACAATAGCAACCAAATGCAGTCTATGCAGCACAACAAATAATGCAACCAGGATATGGTCAACCGACACAGTATCAGCAACCCTATTATCTTCATTCGAATTCTAATCCAAATCTCAATCTGCAACAATATGCCTTACATCATGGCCCACATCATTTGGATGCTGTGCCATCAGCAGCAACACCCAATGTCAGTGCCTGCAGTGCTAATAGTAATATGTCGTTGCCATCACCAACAGTTCCAGTTGCTGCCCATCATTTGTCTGCTCATCGTCCCATGTCTAGCAGTTCATCGGCTGGGGCATCAAATAGTGGATTGATTGATGCAAATGTTATTCTTGATCCCAAACCAATAGTTCAAGGTGTAAGTTCCCTTAAATCAATATTAGTAAGTACAAATGATGGTTTTATCACTTCTTACCATCCGATGATGATGGTGAGAATAACAGCAACAAAAAGAACATCTGTAATAATACAATATAATTAACAACACCATCTCCACAAACAACAACAAAGGCAATAACAACGATATAAATGGCAATGATGATGAGCGCATGGGCATTCCAACACCGTCTGTCACAACTGTTACTACAGCTGGTGCTGTTTCTACTGCTACATCTATGAGTCCTCGTGTTGTCGGTTCTACGAGCCCAACATCAACATCATCCGGCGGAAGAAAGCTTGGCAGTGGGCGCGGTCCTAACTCAACCATATAAACAATTTCTCACTCGTACATGTACATACCGTAACAAACACTTGTTTCGTTTCAGCTGATGAAACACGATCACATGTTTTGGCTTTTAATACTGATCCCAGTATTGGGGGCGGCATGTACGGGCGTTATCGGAACTACAGTGTGGTTGGCAATGTTCGTTCGCCAACACTGTAGTACCGATAACGCATCGATATTTTAACGTCAGCTGTTGGACATGGGGAAATAAGGAAGAGGAAGAACCAAAACAAAGAAACAAAAGGTGAATGACTTTTGCTTTGTTCTGGATCTTTTGGAAACTTTGGTTTTGCTGGTGACCGTTGGATGTGGAGAGGCGACATCCATTTGGAAACAACGGACTTAAAGGAGGGAACCATCTTGGCGAGAAAACTAAAAATTACTTGTACAAAACCGCTGAGTGAGCAACGAAGGGCTTAAAATCACCCCCCCATAATTGTGTTTGTCTTATTAAATCAAATTTGTATACTTTAATAAACATTCTTAAATAAAATTTCTGATTGTGTTATTGTGATCTTCATACTTGTTAGTGCCCCAGAGCCAACCATTGGCTTATCACTGACTTCAATCTTAGTCACACCAGGTGCATCGGATGTGACCTTGTCTCTCAGCTCTGTGGATCGAGGTTCGAGTCGCAGCCAAGGCAAGGAATAAAAATATTTTTATTTATTTTGCATTATTTGACAATCAAAATTATAATATTTGTATTTTGTCAAGTCAAATATAAAGCAGACGTTGGTTCAGTGGGATAAATTGCAGCCCACGATTTGGGTATCGAAGCTTCATCTCCTGCTCGCAGCTAAGGTGAAAAAAAAAATAAATTGAAAATAAAAAGGTGCTGAAAAATTTAACTCTTAACAGATAGTGTTTGGCGGAAATCGCCAGACAGTGGAATCATTGCGCCTCCAAAACATCTTGAGTCTTTGTGCAGATCTCTCAAAGTTCTATTGAGTTCTTCCAATGCGCGTTTGTGGGTCTTTGTGCATTCATCCCAGATGATGATTTTACTTACTACTAAAACTACTTTGACCATTGCGGAGTGTTTCGCAATGTTACAAGTCGGGTTTTCAGTGGTTTGAAGGTTTAACGGCAGTTTCAACGCTGAATGAACTCCTACAGCAATATCGGAACTCGCACGAACAGTGGCCAAATCAATGACATGAGGAATGTTTTCTCAGTTCCAACGAGCGTACCGATCAAAAATAAGCCACCATTTAAATCATCAATTGCCATCATTAACGTATCGCACACTTTCTTTTGATGGGGGCTCAACAGTGGTACATTCGATCGAACTGATTGGTTCAATGCATCTCAATCGTTTTCACGACGCTTTCATTCCAACTTGACTAACAAACTGCCACATGATGTAACACATGTCTTCGATCAAAAGCAAAGCCTGGTTATGTATCTCCTCATTCTTCTCGAGATTGGGATTCCCTGAACTGACACGAATTCGATGTTAATAATAATAATAACGGGCCCGAAAGCACAGCGACCAGTAAGATTTATTGTACATAAATTCGATGTTAAATGTCATGTCCTTATATCTGTTCCACAGTTCTCGTGGATTCGATGCGAAGCATGTTGAAAACCGGTTGTAACAATTCCTACCGTTATCATCGGGTGATCGATGCCGATACAGAGGATAACCAGAGGTATTATCCTCCGTCAAATTTTATTTAAACGCTTGGAACAATTGTCGTCGACCATGCATCGTGAATCATGTTCGTAATTATAACATCATGCAGGTCTGGTTCGTTTTCGGGATCGCGGGTTAAACAGTCAATCAACGAACATAGGCTGCATCTCCTTCGGTGCTGATTGCATCGCGTAAATAAATATACTCCTAAGAACGCATTTTGGCTTGGTTCAACCGAACTAAATTTCGATTTTGACGTACATATCGATGCAATATTGCTGAAGCAATCGACGAAATCGCAGTCACAATCAAATACAAGCTGTGCTAGACGACTTCTTTTTCGTGAAGGAACATTTTTGTTACATTGAAGCAGTTCATTGGCAATATCTAATTGAAAATTTACTAGCGGCATGTTTCTATTCTGATCCTTGGTGCAAGAGAAGACTCAGCGGTATAGTAGCCAACTATTGACCAGTGCCATATTCATACACCAAATTCATAAAAAATACGTTTATAAATAGTGTTTTTTTAGCAGTTCACAACTTTGAGTTGGCAACACTGCTTTTTTGGCAGCTGATTTAACAGCTGATAGTTGTTTTGGTATTTCATTATGGAAAGATTTACACCAGAGCAACGATTGCAAATTGTCGATATTTTTTATCAAAATAATGGTTCTGTTCGTCAAACTTATCGTGCACTTCGTTCAATTTATGGTAATCATAATCGTCCATCAGAGCGGCTAATTCGAATAACTATAGATCGTGCGCACCAAAGAAGCTCTATCCTCTGTACTGCAAAGCATTGAAGAAGGCCCAAATTAATCAATTCGAAGCCGCTCTCAGCTAATGGGGTTGTATCCATCCACTTTATGGAAGATTTTATGAAAGGATCTTGGCTTAAATGCTTTCAAAATTCAACTTGGGCGGGAATTAAAGCCAAACGATGAAGCACAAATTGATATTGATCTTAATTTTCCATACAAAATTTTGTTCAGCGATGAAGCTCATTTTGGGTTGAATGGGTACGTAAATCAGCAAAATCGTTGCATTTGGAGTGAAGATAATCCACAAGCTTTTGTCGAAACGCCATTACATCCACAGAAAATTACTGTTTGGTGCACTTTATGGGCCGGTGGAGTCATTGGTCCATATATCTTCAAAACCGATGGCCAGAACGTTATTGTCAACCATGAATGATGCAGAGATATGATTAGCAGTTTTTTCGTACCTCAATTAGCTGGCATTAATCTTGCTAACATGTGGATCCAACAGGACGCAGTCACATGTCCCACAGCGCACGCTACAATTGATTCACTGAAAGAAACTTTTGATGAACGAATAATTTCAGGTAATGGTCCTATCACTTGGCCACCAAGATTATCTGATTTAACCCCATTGCATTATTTTCTTTGGGGTTATGTAAGGTCATTGCATACGCCGATAAACCAGAGGCAATTAAGCACCTGGAAATCAACATTCGAAGAGTTTGAAAATTGAAGTTCCAGATTGCGCCTTGTACGCGGCCAAATGACCGAAATCATATTTAGTGTCATAAAATTTTCTCTACAATAAAAATATTTTTCTTTGTTTCCTTTTAATTCTGAGTCAGGTTGATCCTCAATACAATTGTATATCAATTGGACACGTTCATTGTCATACCAGCGACAATCAATAAAATTTTGAAAGGTTCCCACTTTTAAATCGTAAGATCCGCGTTCTTCTTAAGCAAGTTCCTTTTCAGTTTTTAGCATACAATTTTTAAGGGGGTTGGGGTGAATCGTTCCGACTGCGATGTTAACTTTTCTTTTAAAGCAATCATTTGGTTAAAGACGTAAATCAGTTATCAAAAATAATTTGAAGTTTTGCTTTTCTGGAACATGTGAAGGACAATGTCCGAAGAAATTCCTAGTCCTATAGGCAATATTGTCTTTGGAAAATTCCAGAGACATAACTCAACAATTTTCGTTTAAAAATTTGCTTCTCATCAACTAACTTACCGTACTGGAAATAAGTTAAGGTAAAATTTACATTTTGGCTGAGCGTTAATAATTTAGTGTGTGTGATCCAAAATCGAGGCTTTCTTCAATCGATAGGTAGTTTCGAGATATTTTGTTAACAATGAAAAAATCAATCAGGTCTTTTTTCTTATTTATTTCCCTATTGGTTTTGTACATTTCTTTTCTAATATCTTCTTTTACATTTATATAATTTAGAAGGGTAGTCAGGGGCAGCCTTAGCCATTGCGAGGTTCCGGGCGGGTAGATCTTTGCCCTTGTCTTTGTGGAATTAGGTTTAATGATGTTACTTGACGAGAAATGCAAAATTATTACTAAGTAAATTTACAATTTTAAAATTGTTTATAAGTAAACACAAAGATAAGAAATTATTAATCATGATAAACTGAGGTGCTTTAATGTCGTAAAAGAATTATTGATTCAGAAATGATGTTTGCGGGTTTTTCTAAGACTAAAATCATTAAATCATAATAATTTAACGTATGATATTTGTTACTTTTAATTGAAATAATAGCCAGAGCTGTAGTATTCCGCATATATGTTTTAATAATTTTTGCAGAATTCTCAGCACCGAAATAATGTCATCGTTTCCTTTCAATATACTGATAAACATATTCAGTTCTTCATACAATTCATGTCCACCAATATCAGATGTGTCTCGAACTGTTAGATAGATAATGAGAAGTTACAGTTCACAGTGGCAGCCAACGGTATCAAGACTTGCCGGCAGAAGGTTGAAACAATGCCAGATTTTCCTCAGCCAACAACGTTAAGTGGGATTCGTTCTTTCCTGGAGATGACAGGGTACTACAGATGCTTCATTCATGACTATGCAAGCATAGCGAAACCACTCACAAGTATCCTTAGAGGTGAGTTCGGTAAAGTATCAGCTTCGCAATAGAAAAAAAATTAAGGTTTCCTTAGATACATGTCAGCTAGCTGCCTTTGAAAAGCTAAAGTCAATATTATTATCAGAGGATGTCATGTTGGCATACCCAGCTTTCAAAAAGCCCTGTGACTTGACGACAAGCGCGACCTCGCATGCATTGGGTGCGGTCTTGCCCCAGGAGGGCCGACCTTTCACTATGATTTCTCGAACCTTAGAGAAGAGAGAGGAAAATTTACCTACAAATGGAAGAGAGCTTTTGGCTATTGTTTGGGCTTTGCGTAATCTTTGGCACTATTTATATGGTGTTAGGGATCTGAACATTTTTTCATATCAGTAATCCTAAACGTTTGCAGTATCGGATCGCAACCTGAATGATAAAATCAAGAGGTGGAAGGGATTCATCCAAGATTATAATGCAAAGCTCCATTATAAGCCGGTAAGGACAACGTGGTGGCTGACGCCCTGTCACGCAAGCACATAAATGTTTTAGATTCTGAACTGGAGTCGGATAAGGGCAACAAAACATAGTGAGGAATCATCAACATACGCAATTGAGACTGTGGATAGACCAGTCCATTGTTATAGAAATCAACTGATATTGGAGGCAGAGCAGCGTTTGCTAATTAGGAATTTCGAGGTCTTTAGCAAACGGAGACATTTCATTTCATTTACTGACGGTGATGATCTGCTACGAGCCATGCAGGAGGTGGTAAATTTAAGGGGTAGTAATTGCTATCTATTGTGACCTTCACACCATTGCACGATTTCAGCATAGGGTAATGGAAATATTCCCTACGACTACCTTCCGCTATACAACCAAGTTCGTGTTGGATGTGACAGCTGGAAATTGTTACTCAGGAACACAATAGAGTACACCGAGCGGCTTAGGAGAAGGTTAAGCAAATTATAAAGGATTATTTCTTCCCTAGGATGGAGAAAAAGGCCAAGGAAGTGGCCATGAATTGCCTTATTTGTTTAAAGGCCAAAAATGTTAGATATCCTATATATAAAATTTTGGATACCCAATACCCGGTTATGTATGTGAAATCTTGCATATTGATATTTACTAGACAGCTCAGACCCATTTCTTAACGTGACTTGATAAATTTTCTAAATTTGCATACGTACAGAAAATAGCCTCACGAACCATTTTGGATGTGAAACCACCTCTCCTACAGCTGGGAAATATGTTCTCAGGCACAAGAACAATTTATTGCGATAATGAACGGTCCCTTAATTCAAGCGCGGTTAGGGAATGCTTAAAAAATTATTTTGACATCGAAATTGTAAATGCCCCTCCGTTTCATAGCACATTTAATATTGAGGTTAAAAGATTGCAGAGCACCTAAGGTGAGATAGCTAGATGTTTAAGGCTCGATCAAAACATTGATGATCTGACGGACCTCTTTGTACGCCTATGAGTATAACAGAACGATTCACTTTGTGACCAAACAGAAGCCTTTGGATCTTTTTCACTCTACCCCAATTCCAATCCAATTGTCTATGGAATGCTCAGCAATCTAGCCTTAGGAGACACAATGCTGATAGGGTGGCAAGGGTTTATAATGTGGGGGATAGGGTTTCTTAAATCTAATCGTCGCTAGGGAAATAAACTGACCCCGTTGTACACTGAAGGAATAATACAGGAGTATATGGGTACCACAGTAAAGGTTAATGGAAGGGTGATTCATAAGGATAACCTCAGGTGATAGTTATTTCTTCTCTATCTTTCCCACCACCTCCAGTCTTATAACTACGTAACATATTGAGAAGCTCATAGATTAAAATAATTGACAGACTGAAATTATTAGTGTGATCAATATATAGCAAATAATTTGATTAAATGCAATGGAATAACAAAATATTTTTGAATGAAATTTAGTTCTCAAAAAATTTAATAATAATTAACGACCGAAATCTTATCATTGGCGTTGGCACAGGTGACTGTAATAAATCTAATAAATTTCAACAGCAGGGAAATTAAAGAGATTACAAGAGAAGATTAACTGCACAATGTTTTAATTACAGATTTATTGTTAGTGTCCAAATTTTATATAAGGTAGTTGTAAGGGGCAAAGCAACATGATGACTATGAGAAGACAACATTGCCGCTTGCAGAATTTTCACTTTTCCTGTAACCAACTATGTGAATTCGACGTCCTGAGCACAACAGGGCTAGCAATCGAATTTAATAACTTGAAGGCGATCGATGAGATACAGCTATCGGGAGTTCAACTACCAACAAGGAAAAACCTATCTAGTTACTTTTCCGTCCAAAGCAACTGTCGATGGGACTTATTCCTTAAAAAAAAAAGGCTCGCTTATCTCCAGAATAGCGGAGTTGCCTCGTACTGCTATTACCGATATAGTGGTTCATGAGGAGAAGGTAAGATTCCCGTATGTTGGTGTCAGGAGGTGCAGAACCATCTGTTAGTAGGCGGACTACACGGTGATTTCCTAATAGGATACCATTGCATCACTTGCGTACGTCATGATTATGTGTATTGTAGTACTAACGATATGCTTGATTTGCATCATTGGCAAAGAGCGTGAGGTAGCCCTGTCGCTCAAGATCGACAACGTTAATTGGACTGTTCTAATGAGGACCGGTGACGTCCCTTTCTAAGAAGGGGGAAGTTATCATGATCATTCACACGCCTACTAATAGCAGTGGCAGCGACGTCGTATGCAGCAGAGAGGATGAGAGGATTAGCTTCAAGTAATGATCAGAGTATGTTAAGTCCTTTAGTTGTAAAAAGGAACTCAGAAAGTAAGCACGGGTGCCGCTAGGAAATTGTTAAGAAAAATCTAACTTGTAAAATTTAAATAAACCGCTGCTCTAGAAATAAAAAACTTAAACTCAAATAGAAATGAAATTTAAATTAAAAAAGTAAATTAACTTATACAAACTCTATCGGGTATGTGCTAGATAACACCGATGTTTTTGATGTCGGACGTTTTCAATTTCGTCCAAAAAAACACTTAGTGTGCTAGAAAACGCGATTTACATTTAAGAGCTACTTGAAATGTGTATGCGATTTTGTGTGATTGCCAGCATTGTTTCGTTTATTTTGCTTCAATTTGAAAAGCTTTATTGTAAAATGTAATTTATAATTTAAACAACTTAAATTCTTTAAATGCAGTTTAGCGAGAAAAACAATAAGCTACAAATCTTAGTACTTTTTCTTCATTTAATAACTTCAGATAAGGGAGAATTTAACCAAATCGTCTGTAAAAATCTAGCCGATTTTAAAAACGTCAAAAGCGGTTTCTAGCACACCCAAAACTGGAATTGGGCTGGAATTGAGACGAAAGCGGATTCGAGCACATACCCGTATTTGAAGGTAAAAATGAAAGAAGTAGCTGTATCTCAAAAACTAGACCTGATACTAAAAAACTAAGGGCAGATTCGAAATCACCGACCTCGAATTAGTAAACAACCACTTAAATTCTTGTTACAAATTTTTGTCGACTAGTGTTATTTATAGCTCGACTATAAGAATATTTAGTTAAAATAAAAGTATATTATCACCAAATTTTGACTTTTTTCCAAAAGAAAAATACCATTTCCGACCAGTGTGCATGGCTAGCAAAGAATAATCGACTGCACACACAAATGCATACACACAAAAGGATTTTTGAATATTTTTCTCTCATTGAATTGCTTGGTGGAAGACAAGGAGAAGAACAAGCAGAAAACATGATGATTTTTTCAGCGATGACAAAAAAAAAATCTCTTCAGTCAGAATCTCATGTCCAACAATTAAGCATTTTCTGGCAGGCACCTCTGCATTGAAAAGCGCACTAGCCAGGAAAAGTGCCAGGATAGAAACCGGCACTACTCGTCTCAATGGAAGGTTGCTGAAATAATAGCCATACACAAATTGGGCAAAGATCCGACCAAGACGTCATCGTACAGACCAATCAGCCCCTATTGGCAAAAGTATTTGAACGTCTTCTACTTGACAGAATACAACTAATACTGGACGAGACCAGAATCATACCTGACCACCAATTGGGTTTTAGACGAAGTCACTCCACAATTCAGCAAGTCCACAGAGTAACTTACAAAATCTTAATGAACCTTGATACAAAGAGATTCTGTGTTAGTGTTTTTCTGGACATAGAAAATCCTTCGATATAGTCTGGCACGACGGCCTACTTAGAAAGATTAGCACCGTATTACCAAGTAATCTGTGCGAAATCATCAAAAGTTACCTTGAGACTAGCTATTTTAATTTCAAATATATATTTGAATATCTTATCAACACTAAGATAGACAGACACTAAGTCCCAAAGGGAAAAGTGCTTAGTCCTATGCTGTATACTTTATATACTTCAGACATCCCAATTCCAGGAGATAACTCGTCAATGGTGGCTACCATTGCTGACGATACAGTATTAATGTACTCGCACACGAACTTAGCTGTGGCAACAACTAAGCTGCAGGAAATTTTGGAAGAAACATACACGATACGGACAACTTATCAACCAAGACAGCTAAAAATAAAAGGTACTTATATTCCAATAAGCAATGTGGCAAAGTACCTGGGCATGCATATTGATAGTAAACTTACTTGGAAATATGACATTCAGAATTCTAGGGTACAGCCTAGATAACATTCATAAATGTAAGAAGCCGTTATGTACTACGACGCCAAAAAGAGGACAATGCAGACGACGTCGAAGCCAAGAAGAACGACGACAGCAGACAGCAAAGAGAGAATCAATAGACAGAAGATAATCGAGTTGTGCGCAGGCTGTTGAAGTGATCGGACGTGTGTTAACGCTGATATCAGTATACCTTTCTATTGTTGTAAATGAGCTGTATTAATTAATATTCGATACCACTATTATTTGAATAAGTTTGTCATGCAGTTTGTAACACACAGAAGGAGACATCGCACTGAAATCAGTATAAATACTGACTCTACCCTAAACGTAAGTCAAATCATTAACACACGTACTATATTTCTGCATGCCAAAGATAACTTTCATTCTGGTTTATATATGAGATATAAGAAAACAAACGTACATAAACAATCAGGAAATAAAAAAAAATCTGACTTGGATATGACACTGACAACGATGATAATGAAAAGATACCAGTGGATCAACCGACGGCTGGAATGTGGCTTCAGTGGCTTTATTTCAAATTTTACAAATAGCTGTAGATCATTTCTCGAAAAATTGCTAGTTTTTTTTACTTTTCTGACACATTTTTTCTCATATAATATACAATTTATAATACATACTGGTTCGAAACTGACAGTTCTGGGGCGACAATAGGACATAGAGCGGGAGTTTTGAGCGTGGTTAAAGTCCCGCACTTCGGTTGTAGACCGGAGAGGCTTTCAACGCTTTCCTTTCGATTAGAAAAAAAAAACAGATTTGAAACTAGATATTCTGGACGAAACCGAACCTTCGGTTTGTCTCTAGTATTGATCACATTTAATCTGGTGCTTCGGTGGGCCGTCGACTTCAATAAAAGTAAGTGGGTTTCATCCTCGTTGATTATTACAGAGTTTGACACTTAACACTCGTCTATTACTAGCTTTTCTTCTTCAAAATGTTTCATATAACATTTTTAATTGTTGGTGCGCAGTGAAGCGCCGGTCAAGACTTCTCCGGTCACGAACTTTATGCGTTCAATTTAAAAAAGTGAGCAACTGAAATGTATTATTTAAATTTATTAACTCCAATTGTTACAATGATGATCGCTAAAATCTATTATAAAACTGTTATTCTAATACATATACATTGTCTGTTATTCACTTACATCTGTGCCAGCTTTTCTCTCGTTCTCATTACCTACCAATTACTCTGCTTGCATTCGACTGATTTTATAACAAACTAAAGCAGGGGTGCTACAGAAAACTCAAGTGTTTTCGGCGTAGGGGGTTTTGCAATCCTCCCGACGAAACTATAGGTACCACAAAACTCCGAGAGGTTTCGTTTTTTGGAGTGTTTTTATCGAATAACCGAACCGCTTCAACTGAATGTCAATAGGGCTGCAGAAAGCCCTTCCTCCTCAATTCAACCAGATTTCAGATTTTTGGTTCCACAGAAAACTCTCGGGAGTTTTTGATTCCTCCTGTGTTTGGTGTGGATAATAATGGTAATTTTCAACCATAAGAACATTTTTTTAAATAAAACCATTGCTACGAATAGATAGATTATATTTTTCCAAAATAATCTGCATAATTTTTTAAAAACATTTCATTTCAGTTGGCAAAACCAATCGAGCAATGGGATGCAAACTCATTTTAAATGTAATGTTTAATTTGTCGGAGTTTCTGTTTTATTGACTAGATCAATAAATTGTGTTGAATATTAAAGTAATAAAACTTATAACAACGCTGTTATGTTTAAAATGTTCATTAATCACGTATTTACTGTGCATTTTAAGTAAAAGTGAATTAGAAAATTATTTTAAGTTGGCAAGTTGCCAACAGCAAAAGCTAAATGTGAACAACAACTTGGAAAAGAAGAAGAAACGAAACGAAATGAATTAACAAGTCAAATTATGTATTACGATTTTACTTTCAAAATTGTAAAAGAAAAATTTAAAAATTTTCTTCCCGCCAAATGAATCAATTTGCACGGCAACTCTACTGAGCATTAATTTTATGGTTTTCTGTGACTGCCACTTATCAGCTATTTTTCGTTTACATTACAAATTTTTGCAACAAAAGAGATTACTAAATAAAACCAATGAAACGTATTAAATATAAAATGCCTGTGGCTCGCTTAATTGCCATTGATTTCTTACGGAGAAATAAATTGAGTGAAAAAAAAAATACAACGGATATGCCATTTGTTTGTTTCGTTTCTTCTTCTTTTCCAAGTTGTTGTTCACATTTAGCTTTTGCTGTTGGCAAATTTAATCAGATGGTCGGATTCCATAACAGTTTTTTAAAGATTTTCCAACCTATTAGATTATTTGTGTTAACTTGCTGTTAAAGCCAATCATGGCTGTTAATGGATTAATGGATAGCATTTGGTTCTGTTCACACCCAGCATTATGCTCAGCTCTTGTCGTGGATTCTTCTTTGATAACGCCATTCATCGTTCACACTCAGCATTAGTACGCTTGCAACTATTTACATATTCGTTTTCATTTTTATTTCTTTATGAAGGTGTACGTTCTGTCGCAAAGCAAATTTCTTAACATTTCGCTTCCACTGACCACTTTATTCTGCATTTCGCATGCATCACTCTACACAAGCCAAACGAAATGAATAAACAATGAAAGACGCGAAAGAAGACAAAGAAAAACATCGGCAGAACTGCAAGTTGTTGCTGGCACAAGCATCTCAGCTACCCCGTCGGCGTCTGGTTCCCCTTGTCAACAAACAAAAGTTACGAAGATGCAGTCGCAGGCTGTGTGAACAAGGTCTAAGGAAATCTCTTCTGATAATAATTTATTAGATTTTTATTAACTGCTGCGAAGGTGAATAAAATGGGAAAAAATTATGTATGTATATAAAATGATAATTTTCTAAATCAAAATTATTAAAAGTACAAAAGGTGTTATAACCAGCAAAAAACTTAATTAAATACATTTTGTATACATATTTGAAATTTTATTTTTATGTCATTTTTATGGTGCATATTAACAAAATTTAAATAATAAAATTTTGCAACAACAACACGAAAAACTGCGTAATTTTTTCACAGTTTTCTTGAGTTAACAGTCTGCTGTTATTAACAGTTTTACAATTCCACATTCTGTTAATTTGCATTCTGATCAGTAGCACACGTTGAAGCCATGATACAATAAAACAAGGTAGCGACATTTTGGCCTGTTATGCTCTCAAAATTGCTCGCTCTCAATTTTCACTTCATGAGTATATCAGTGCGATAAAACGCTGAAAAAATACGCATTTAGTGTTGAACATAACGTGAATGACACACAAAAAAAACAAGAAAACAACAAATTAATAAACAGCAACTTTTCTTTTTTTCCACAAATTCCCAATTTCAGGCAGAAAAATATGTACATTATTACATTTATAAATTAAAAAGTCATAAATAACAACATATGATAGTGGTGTGCAGCGTAAAAATTTAGAAGAAGAAGAGCGTAAGTATATTCTTGAGAGAGAACCACATAACTAAACTACTGTCCCCACCTTGTTTTATTGTATCATGCGTAGAAGCAATGATAATGTAAATTAAGATGTATTAAATAAAAAAATGTTAAATATTTGTGCACACTGTTATCGCTGAGAAAAATGGATGATATGGTGTGTTACGGCAGTTGTGATCGATAGTCGAGGTGTAATCGGCTGTCGGTCGCATAATCGAAAATCAACCCAAGAAAAAGAAACTGCCATGTTTTTTCCGTCTGTCGTTTTTTCTACCGCCAAGAGAAGGAAGCCGGTGGCGACACAATTTTGAAACAACACCTAAAAAACCAATGCCAACGCCAAACAACGCTATACAATTTTAAAACAACGTTAAACAATATAATGTAACAATATAATTATAATTTCACTTTTTCAAACATTTGAATTCTTAAATTAAAATAATTTTGCAATAACATTCGTTTTCAAAATTCGTCATTGGCTTCAGTAACGCACCGCGTGTGTTTGTACTTTTGCCAATAAGTACAAAATTATTGTTGTATGCCAGGGTACAATTTGCGAAGTGGGAAAATGCAAGACGCCGAAGACGAAGATGGGGCCAGAGACACTAGCGTTGAACCAAATTCTTGATAACCTTGCATCGCTTCGCAGGGAAGTCGAACAAATTCGCATAGAAGGTCAAGAAGTCAAGCGTGAATTGGACGACTTACAATTTAAGACGCCCACAACAAGCCACGACACGACCGTCAATGAAGTCATAAGCACACATAGGGATCTACAAATCATAGCAGAAATGCCAAAAAGGCCCAAAATATACGATCTGCCAGTGTATTTTGGTTCGCCTGAGGAGTGGCCATTGTTTTACGCCAATTATGAGGACACAACGAAGATGTTTGGGTACACAGATCGTGGAAACCTAATGCGATTTCAGAAGTGTCTTCGAGGTGCAGCGCGTGAGACAGTTTCTGCAATGCTGATATACCCAAGTGACGTGTCAAACGCTATGGAAGAGCTACAGTTCAGGTTTGGTCGTCCAGAGTTGCTCGTACGGGATCAGATGGCAAAGTTGCAGCAGCTATCAGTCTTGGGTGAGCATAAAAATGAGCAGATCGTCCAATTTACCACAAAGGTGTGTAATACAGTCGCGCTGTTGACGACTTCAAAGTGCGAGCGTTACCTGTACGATGTTGCCATGCTGGAACAGATGGTGAGGAAGCGACAATCAATAAAATTTTGAAAGGTTCCCACTTTTAAATCGTAAGATCCGCGTTCTTCTTAAGCAAGTTCCTTTTCAGTTTTTAGCATACAATTTTTAAGGGGGTTGGGGTGAATCGTTCCGACTGCGATGTTAACTTTTCTTTTAAAGCAATCATTTGGTTAAAGACGTAAATCAGTTATCAAAAATAATTTGAAGTTTTGCTTTTCTGGAACATGTGAAGGACAATGTCCGAAGAAATTCCTAGTCCTATAGGCAATATTGTCTTTGGAAAATTCCAGAGACATAACTCAACAATTTTCGTTTAAAAATTTGCTTCTCATCAACTAACTTACCGTACTGGAAATAAGTTAAGGTAAAATTTACATTTTGGCTGAGCGTTAATAATTTAGTGTGTGTGATCCAAAATCGAGGCTTTCTTCAATCGATAGGTAGTTTCGAGATATTTTGTTAACAATGAAAAAATCAATCAGGTCTTTTTTCTTATTTATTTCCCTATTGGTTTTGTACATTTCTTTTCTAATATCTTCTTTTACATTTATATAATTTAGAAGGGTAGTCAGGGGCGGCCTTAGCCATTGCGAGGTTCCGGGCGGGTAGATCTTTGCCCTTGTCTTTGTGGAATTAGGTTTAATGATGTTACTTGACGAGAAATGCAAAATTATTACTAAGTAAATTTACAATTTTAAAATTGTTTATAAGTAAACACAAAGATAAGAAATTATTAATCATGATAAACTGAGGTGCTTTAATGTCGTAAAAGAATTATTGATTCAGAAATGATGTTTGCGGGTTTTTCTAAGACTAAAATCATTAAATCATAATAATTTAACGTATGATATTTGTTACTTTTAATTGAAATAATAGCCAGAGCTGTAGTATTCCGCATATATGTTTTAATAATTTTTGCAGAATTCTCAGCACCGAAATAATGTCATCGTTTCCTTTCAATATACTGATAAACATATTCAGTTCTTCATACAATTCATGTCCACCAATATCAGATGTGTCTCGAACTGTTAGATAGATAATGAGAAGTTACAGTTCACAGTGGCAGCCAACGGTATCAAGACTTGCCGGCAGAAGGTTGAAACAATGCCAGATTTTCCTCAGCCAACAACGTTAAGTGGGATTCGTTCTTTCCTGGAGATGAAAGGGTACTACAGATGCTTCATTCATGACTATGCAAGCATAGCGAAACCACTCACAAGTATCCTTAGAGGTGAGTTCGGTAAAGTATCAGCTTCACAATAGAAAAAAAATTAAGGTTTCCTTAGATACATGTCAGCTAGCTGCCTTTGAAAAGCTAAAGTCAATATTATTATCAGAGGATGTCATGTTGGCATACCCAGCTTTCAAAAAGCCCTGTGACTTGACGACAAGCGCGACCTCGCATGCATTGGGTGCGGTCTTGCCCCAGGAGGGCCGACCTTTCACTATGATTTCTCGAACCTTAGAGAAGAGAGAGGAAAATTTACCTACAAATGGAAGAGAGCTTTTGGCTATTGTTTGGGCTTTGCGTAATCTTTGGCACTATTTATATGGTGTTAGGGATCTGAACATTTTTTCATATCAGTAATCCTAAACGTTTGCAGTATCGGATCGCAACCTGAATGATAAAATCAAGAGGTGGAAGGGATTCATCCAAGATTATAATGCAAAGCTCCATTATAAGCCGGTAAGGACAACGTGGTGGCTGACGCCCTGTCACGCAAGCACATAAATGTTTTAGATTCTGAACTGGAGTCGGATAAGGGCAACAAAACATAGTGAGGAATCATCAACATACGCAATTGAGACTGTGGATAGACCAGTCCATTGTTATAGAAATCAACTGATATTGGAGGCAGAGCAGCGTTTGCTAATTAGGAATTTCGAGGTCTTTAGCAAACGGAGACATTTCATTTCATTTACTGACGGTGATGATCTGCTACGAGTCATGCAGGAGGTGGTAAATTTAAGGGGTAGTAATTGCTATCTATTGTGACCTTCACACCATTGCACGATTTCAGCATAGGGTAATGGAAATATTCCCTACGACTACCTTCCGCTATACAACCAAGTTCGTGTTGGATGTGACAGCTGGAAATTGTTACTCAGGAACACAATAGAGTACACCGAGCGGCTTAGGAGAAGGTTAAGCAAATTATAAAGGATTATTTCTTCCCTAGGATGGAGAAAAAGGCCAAGGAAGTGGCCATGAATTGCCTTATTTGTTTAAAGGCCAAAAATGTTAGATATCCTATATATAAAATTTTGGATACCCAATACCCGGTTATGTATGTGAAATCTTGCATATTGATATTTACTAGACAGCTCAGACCCATTTCTTAACGTGACTTGATAAATTTTCTAAATTTGCATACGTACAGAAAATAGCCTCACGAACCATTTTGGATGTGAAACCACCTCTCCTACAGCTGGGAAATATGTTCTCAGGCACAAGAACAATTTATTGCTATAATGAACGGTCCCTTAATTCAAGCGCGGTTAGGGAATGCTTAAAAAATTATTTTGACATCGAAATTGTAAATGCCCCTCCGTTTCATAGCACATTTAATGGTGAGGTTAAAAGATTGCAGAGCACCTAAGGTGAGATAGCTAGATGTTTAAGGCTCGATCAAAACATTGATGATCTGACGGACCTCTTTGTACGCCTATGAGTATAACAGAACGATTCACTTTGTGACCAAACAGAAGCCTTTGGATCTTTTTCACTCTACCCCAATTCCAATCCAATTGTCTATGGAATGCTCAGCAATCTAGCCTTAGGAGACACAATGCTGATAGGGTGGCAAGGGTTTATAATGTGGGGGATAGGGTTTCTTAAATCTAATCGTCGCTAGGGAAATAAACTGACCCCGTTGTACACTGAAGGAATAATACAGGAGTATATGGGTACCACAGTAAAGGTTAATGGAAGGGTGATTCATAAGGATAACCTCAGGTGATAGTTATTTCTTCTCTATCTTTCCCACCACCTCCAGTCTTATAACTACGTAACATATTGAGAAGCTCATAGATTAAAATAATTGACAGACTGAAATTATTAGTGTGATCAATATATAGCAAATAATTTGATTAAATGCAATGGAATAACAAAATATTTTTGAATGAAATTTAGTTCTCAAAAAATTTAATAATAATTAACGACCGAAATCTTATCATTGGCGTTGGCACAGGTGACTGTAATAAATCTAATAAATTTCAACAGCAGGGAAATTAAAGAGATTACAAGAGAAGATTAACTGCACAATGTTTTAATTACAGATTTATTGTTAGTGTCCAAATTTTATATAAGGTAGTTGTAAGGGGCTAAGCAACATGATGACTATGAGAAGACAACATTGCCGCTTGCAGAATTTTCACTTTTCCTGTAACCAACTATGTGAATTCGACGTCCTGAGCACAACAGGGCTAGCAATCGAATTTAATAACTTGAAGGCGATCGATGAGATACAGCTATCGGGAGTTCAACTACCAACAAGGAAAAACCTATCTAGTTACTTTTCCGTCCAAAGCAACTGTCGATGGGACTTATTCCTTAAAAAAAAAAAGCTCGCTTATCTCCAGAATAGCGGAGTTGCCTCGTACTGCTATTACCGATATAGTGGTTCATGAGGAGAAGGTAAGATTCCCGTATGTTGGTGTCAGGAGGTGCAGAACCATCTGTTAGTAGGCGGACTACACGGTGATTTCCTAATAGGATACCATTGCATCACTTGCGTACGTCATGATTATGTGTATTGTAGTACTAACGATATGCTTGATTTGCATCATTGGCAAAGAGCGTGAGGTAGCCCTGTCGCTCAAGATCGACAACGTTAATTGGACTGTTCTAATGAGGACCGGTGACGTCCCTTTCTAAGAAGGGGGAAGTTATCATGATCATTCACACGCCTACTAATAGCAGTGGCAGCGACGTCGTATGCAGCAGAGAGGATGAGAGGATTAGCTTCAAGTAATGATCAGAGTATGTTAAGTCCTTTAGTTGTAAAAAGGAACTCAGAAAGTAAGCACGGGTGCCGCTAGGAAATTGTTAAGAAAAATCTAACTTGTAAAATTTAAATAAACCGCTGCTCTAGAAATAAAAAACTTAAACTCAAATAGAAATGAAATTTAAATTAAAAAAGTAAATTAACTTATACAAACTCTATCGGGTATGTGCTAGATAACACCGATGTTTTTGATGTCGGACGTTTTCAATTTCGTCCAAAAAAACACTTAGTGTGCTAGAAAACGCGATTTACATTTAAGAGCTACTTGAAATGTGTATGCGATTTTGTGTGATTGCCAGCATTGTTTCGTTTATTTTGCTTCAATTTGAAAAGCTTTATTGTAAAATGTAATTTATAATTTAAACAACTTAAATTCTTTAAATGCAGTTTAGCGAGAAAAACAATAAGCTACAAATCTTAGTACTTTTTCTTCATTTAATAACTTCAGATAAGGGAGAATTTAACCAAATCGTCTGTAAAAATCTAGCCGATTTTAAAAACGTCAAAAGCGGTTTCTAGCACACCCAAAACTGGAATTGGGCTGGAATTGAGACGAAAGCGGATTCGAGCACATACCCGTATTTGAAGGTAAAAATGAAAGAAGTAGCTGTATCTCAAAAACTAGACCTGATACTAAAAAACTAAGGGCAGATTCGAAATCACCGACCTCGAATTAGTAAACAACCACTTAAATTCTTGTTACAAATTTTTGTCGACTAGTGTTATTTATAGCTCGACTATAAGAATATTTAGTTAAAATAAAAGTATATTATCACCAAATTTTGACTTTTTTCCAAAAGAAAAATACCATTTCCGACCAGTGTGCATGGCTAGCAAAGAATAATCGACTGCACACACAAATGCATACACACAAAAGGATTTTTGAATATTTTTCTCTCATTGAATTGCTTGGTGGAAGACAAGGAGAAGAACAAGCAGAAAACATGATGATTTTTTCAGCGATGACAAAAAAAAAATCTCTTCAGTCAGAATCTCATGTCCAACAATTAAGCATTTTCTGGCAGGCACCTCTGCATTGAAAAGCGCACTAGCCAGGAAAAGTGCCAGGATAGAAACCGGCACTACTCGTCTCAATGGAAGGTTGCTGAAATAATAGCCATACACAAATTGGGCAAAGATCCGACCAAGACGTCATCGTACAGACCAATCAGCCCCTATTGGCAAAAGTATTTGAACGTCTTCTACTTGACAGAATACAACTAATACTGGACGAGACCAGAATCATACCTGACCACCAATTGGGTTTTAGACGAAGTCACTCCACAATTCAGCAAGTCCACAGAGTAACTTACAAAATCTTAATGAACCTTGATACAAAGAGATTCTGTGTTAGTGTTTTTCTGGACATAGAAAATCCTTCGATATAGTCTGGCACGACGGCCTACTTAGAAAGATTAGCACCGTATTACCAAGTAATCTGTGCGAAATCATCAAAAGTTACCTTGAGACTAGCTATTTTAATTTCAAATATATATTTGAATATCTTATCAACACTAAGACAGACAGACACTAAGTCCCAAAGGGAAAAGTGCTTAGTCCTATGCTGTATACTTTATATACTTCAGACATCCCAATTCCAGGAGATAACTCGTCAATGGTGGCTACCATTGCTGACGATACAGTATTAATGTACTCGCACACGAACTTAGCTGTGGCAACAACTAAGCTGCAGGAAATTTTGGAAGAAACATACACGATACGGACAACTTATCAACCAAGACAGCTAAAAATAAAAGGTACTTATATTCCAATAAGCAATGTGGCAAAGTACCTGGGCATGCATATTGATAGTAAACTTACTTGGAAATATGACATTCAGAATTCTAGGGTACAGCCTAGATAACATTCATAAATGTAAGAAGCCGTTATGTACTACGACGCCAAAAAGAGGACAATGCAGACGACGTCGAAGCCAAGAAGAACGACGACAGCAGACAGCAAAGAGAGAATCAATAGACAGAAGATAATCGAGTTGTGCGCAGGCTGTTGAAGTGATCGGACGTGTGTTAACGCTGATATCAGTATACCATTCTATTGTTGTAAATGAGCTGTATTAATTAATATTCGATACCACTATTATTTGAATAAGTTTGTCATGCAGTTTGTAACACACAGAAGGAGACATCGCACTGAAATCAGTATAAATACTGACTCTACCCTAAACGTAAGTCAAATCATTAACACACGTACTATATTTCTGCATGCCAAAGATAACTTTCATTCTGGTTTATATATGAGATATAAGAAAACAAACGTACATAAACAATCAGGAAATAAAAAAAAATCTGACTTGGATATGACACTGACAACGATGATAATGAAAAGATACCAGTGGATCAACCGACGGCTGGAATGTGGCTTCAGTGGCTTTATTTCAAATTTTACAAATAGCTGTAGATCATTTCTCGAAAAATTGCTAGTTTTTTTTACTTTTCTGACACATTTTTTCTCATATAATATACAATTTATAATACATACTGGTTCGAAACTGACAGTTCTGGGGCGACAATAGGACATAGAGCGGGAGTTTTGAGCGTGGTTAAAGTCCCGCACTTCGGTTGTAGACCGGAGAGGCTTTCAACGCTTTCCTTTCGATTAGAAAAAAAAAACAGATTTGAAACTAGATATTCTGGACGAAACCGAACCTTCGGTTTGTCTCTAGTATTGATCACATTTAATCTGGTGCTTCGGTGGGCCGTCGACTTCAATAAAAGTAAGTGGGTTTCATCCTCGTTGATTATTACAGAGTTTGACACTTAACACTCGTCTATTACTAGCTTTTCTTCTTCAAAATGTTTCATATAACATTTTTAATTGTTGGTGCGCAGTGAAGCGCCGGTCAAGACTTCTCCGGTCACGAACTTTATGCGTTCAATTTAAAAAAGTGAGCAACTGAAATGTATTATTTAAATTTATTAACTCCAATTGTTACAATGATGATCGCTAAAATCTATTATAAAACTGTTATTCTAATACATATACATTGTCTGTTATTCACTTACATCTGTGCCAGCTTTTCTCTCGTTCTCATTACCTACCAATTACTCTGCTTGCATTCGACTGATTTTATAACAAACTAAAGCAGGGGTGCTACAGAAAACTCAAGTGTTTTCGGCGTAGGGGGTTTTGCAATCCTCCCGACAAAACTATAGGTACCACAAAACTCCGAGAGGTTTCGTTTTTCGGAGTGTTTTTATCGAATAACCGAACCGCTTCAACTGAATGTCAATAGGGCTGCAGAAAGCCCTTCCTCCTCAATTCAACCAGATTTCAGATTTTTGGTTCCACAGAAAACTCTCGGGAGTTTTTGATTCCTCCTGTGTTTGGTGTGGATAATAATGGTAATTTTCAACCATAAGAACATTTTTTTAAATAAAACCATTGCTACGAATAGATAGATTATATTTTTTCAAAATAATCTGCATAATTTTTTAAAAACATTTCATTTCAGTTGGCAAAACCAATCGAGCAATGGGATGCAAACTCATTTTAAATGTAATGTTTAATTTGTCGGAGTTTCTGTTTTATTGACTAGATCAATAAATTGTGTTGAATATTAAAGTAATAAAACTTATAACAACGCTGTTATGTTTAAAATGTTCATTAATCACGTATTTACTGTGCATTTTAAGTAAAAGTGAATTAGAAAATTATTTTAAGTTGGCAAGTTGCCAACAGCAAAAGCTAAATGTGAACAACAACTTGGAAAAGAAGAAGAAACGAAACGAAATGAATTAACAAGTCAAATTATGTATTACGATTTTACTTTCAAAATTGTAAAAGAAAAATTTAAAAATTTTCTTCCCGCCAAATGAATCAATTTGCACGGCAACTCTACTGAGCATTAATTCTATGGTTTTCTGTGACTGCCACTTATCAGCTATTTTTCGTTTACATTACAAATTTTTGCAACAAAAGAGATTACTAAATAAAGCCAATGAAACGTATTAAATATAAAATGCCTGTGGCTCGCTTAATTGCCATTGATTTCTTACGGAGAAATAAATTGAGTGAAAAAAAAAATACAACGGAAATGCCATTTGTTTGTTTCGTTTCTTCTTCTTTTCCAAGTTGTTGTTCACATTTAGCTTTTGCTGTTGGCAAATTTAATCAGATGGTCGGATTCCATAACAGTTTTTTAAAGATTTTCCAACCTATTAGATTATTTGTGTTAACTTGCTGTTAAAGCCAATCATGGCTGTTAATGGATTAATGGATAGCATTTGGTTCTGTTCACACCCAGCATTATGCTCAGCTCTTGTCGTGGATTCTTCTTTGATAACGCCATTCATCGTTCAAACTCAGCATTAGTACGCTTGCAACTATTTACATATTCGTTTTCATTTTTATTTCTTTATGAAGGTGTGCGTTCTGTCGCAAAGTAAATTTCTTAACATTTCGCTTCCACTGACCACTTTATTCTGCATTTCGCATGCATCACTCTACACAAGCCAAACGAAATGAATAAACAATGAAAGACGCGAAAGAAGACAAAGAAAAACATCGGCAGAACTGCAAGTTGTTGCTGGCACAAGCATCTCAGCTACCCCGTCGGCGTCTGGTTCCCCTTGTCAACAAACAAAAGTTACGAAGATGCAGTCGCAGGCTGTGTGAACAAGGTCTAAGGAAATCTCTTCTGATAATAATTTATTAGATTTTTATTAACTGCTGCGAAGGTGAATAAAATGGGAAAAAATTATGTATGTATATAAAATGATAATTTTCTAAATCAAAATTATTAAAAGTACAAAAGGTGTTATAACCAGCAAAAAACTTAATTAAATACATTTTGTATACATATTTGAAATTTTATTTTTATGTCATTTTTATGGTGCATATTAACAAAATTTAAATAATAAAATTTTGCAACAACAACACGAAAAACTGCGTAATTTTTTCACAGTTTTCTTGAGTTAACAGTCTGCTGTTATTAACAGTTTTACAATTCCACATTCTGTTAATTTGCATTCTGATCAGTAGCACACGTTGAAGCCATGATACAATAAAACAAGGTAGCGACATTTTGGCCTGTTATGCTCTCAAAATTGCTCGCTCTCAATTTTCACTTCATGAGTATATCAGTGCGATAAAACGCTGAAAAAATACGAATTTAGTGTTGAACATAACGTGAATGACACACAAAAAAAACAAGAAAACAACAAATTAATAAACAGCAACTTTTCTTTTTTTCCACAAATTCCCAATTTCAGGCAGAAAAATATGTACATTATTACATTTATAAATTAAAAAATCATAAATAACAACATATGATAGTGGTGTGCAGCGTAAAAATTTAGAAGAAGAAGAGCGTAAGTATATTCTTGAGAGAGAACCACATAACTAAACTACTGTCCCCACCTTGTTTTATTGTATCATGCGTAGAAGCAATGATAATGTAAATTAAGATGTATTAAATAAAAAAATGTTAAATATTTGTGCACACTGTTATCGCTGAGAAAAATGGATGATATGGTGTGTTACGGCAGTTGTGATCGATAGTCGAGGTGTAATCGGCTGTCGGTCGCATAATCGAAAATCAACCCAAGAAAAAGAAACTGCCATGTTTTTTCCGTCTGTCGTTTTTTCTACCGCCAAGAGAAGGAAGCCGGTGGCGACACAATTTTGAAACAACACTTAAAAAACCAATGCCAACGCCAAACAACGCTATACAATTTTAAAACAACGTTAAACAATACAATGTAACAATATAATTATAATTTCACTTTTTCAAACATTTGAATTCTTATAAATAAGTATACGTTAAAATTAAAATAATTTTGCAATAACATTCGTTTTCAAAATTCGTCATTGGCTTCAGTAACGCACCGCGTGTGTTTGTACTTTTGCCAATAAGTACAAAATTATTGTTGTATGCCAGGGTACAATTTGCGAAGTGGGAAAATGCAAGACGCCGAAGACGAAGATGGGGCCAGAGACACTAGCGTTGAACCAAATTCTTGATAACCTTGCATCGCTTCGCAGGGAAGTCGAACAAATTCGCATAGAAGGTCAAGAAGTCAAGCGTGAATTGAACGACTTACAATTGAAGACGCCCACAACAAGCCAAGACACGACCGTCAATGAAGTCATAAGCACACATAGGGATCTACAAATCATAGCAGAAATGCCAAAAAGGCCCAAAATATACGATCTGCCAGTGTATTTTGGTTCGCCTGAGGAGTGGCCATTGTTTTACGCCAATTATGAGGACACAACGAAGATGTTTGGGTACACAGATCGTGGAAACCTAATGCGATTGCAGAAGTGTCTTCGAGGTGCAGCGCGTGAGACAGTTTCTGCAATGCTGATATACCCAAGTGACGTGTCAAACGCTATGGAAGAGCTACAGTTCAGGTTTGGTCGTCCAGAGTTGCTCGTACGGGATCAGATGGCAAAGTTGCAGCAGCTATCAGTCTTGGGTGAGCATAAAAATGAGCAGATCGTCCAATTTGCCACAAAGGTGCGTAATACAGTCGCGCTGTTGATGTCTTCAAAGTGCGAGCGTTACCTGTACGATGTTGCCATGCTGGAACAGATGGTGAGGAAGCTGCCGCCAAGTAAGCAGTATGAGTGGGCACAACATTCGATCAATATAAAACCGTTTCAATGACTTCTCAGAGTGGCTGAACGCTGTTGCCAGAGTCATCTGTTTATTGCCGACCAACATGAAGAATGCTCCGCCAAAGCAAAGTATGGTGATGCATGTGAGTGACGACCATGTGGAGCAGATGACGCTGTGTCCGCAGTGTTCAGGTAACCACAAGATAAACGTCTGTGAAGTATACAAACAAAGTAGTCTTGCCAATCGCTGGGATAAGGTCAAATCCAGCCAACTTTGTTTTGCTTGCTTGGCAAAAAGTCACCCTGCCTCCAAATGTAGAAACAAGCGCATCTGTGGTCAAGATGGTTGCCAGAGATTTCATCATTCCAGTCTAAATGGTCAGAAGTCAAATAACGGTAGCCACGCAACGGAAGAAAAACGGGTTTTGAGCTGTCAGACGAAGCGGCCCGGAGGACAACTTTTTAAGATTTTACCAGTTATCTTAAGCGGTCCAAATTGTCAAATTAAAACACATGCCATTTTTGACGACGGGTCGTCAATATCCATTATAGAGGATTGAGTAGCTGAAGAACTTGGGTTCAAAGGCAACATGGAGCAATTGAAGCTGCAATGGTTTGGAGGACGAGTCACCACTGAAAAATGTAGACAGGTGAGTTTTGAGATTTCGTCAAGTAACAGGCAACACTGGTACGCTATGAAGAACGTGTGGACGGTACGAAATCTTGGAATGCCGGTGCAGTCTTTTAACAAAAAAGAATTCGCTCATCTACATGCGGCACAAATAGCAGACTACAATGGAGCAAAGCCTGAGGTGCTGATAGGTGTAGACCATGCCACTCTGGGAGTTCCTATCGAGGTCATCGATGCAGGAAACCCAATTGCCGTGAGAACCAGATTGGGGTGGGCTGCCTATGGTACAAGGTGTGATTCTGCCAAATCACAACCTATTGTATTGCACATTGGGCCACAAAAAGACGACGCTATTCTACATCAGCTAGTAGATGAATATTTTAACACAGATAATTTTGGTATAAATCCCTCAGCCTCCCTACCTAAATGAGAAGAGAATTTGCATGCCAAACATATTCTACAGACAACTACAAAAAGAGTTGGCAATCGTTTTGAAACGGGACTACTGTGGAAGCAGTTGACGCCAACACTGCCCCACAGTCTCGAAATGGCCAAAACTCGTCTTGAAGGAATCGAACGAAAGATGAACCGAGATTCTGCATTTGGAGATCGTTATAAATCAGAGATGCAGAAATATTTTGACAACGGGTATGCCCGGGTGCTTTCTAGTGATGAGTTAAGAAACTGCACCGCCCCAGAATGGTATTTGCCGCACTTTGCTGTGAAAACTGTTAACAAGCCGGGAAAATTCAGAATAGTTTTTGATGCCGCCGCCGTAGCCAACGGAGTTTCACTGAATTCCCAATTAATGAAAGGGCCTGAGCAAGCCAAACCTTTGATGAACATCCTATTTGCGTTTCGCCAACATGCAATAGGAGTTGCCGCCGACATCAGGGAGTTGTTTTCACAAGTTCACAATGCGAAAAAGATCAACATTCTCAGCGATTTCTCTGAAAAGACCAGAAGACCGGCAATATTCAACATTGCCTGATGACATCAATGATTTTTGGAGCTGCTTGTCCGCCATGCTGCACTGAATTCGTTAAGAATATTAACGCAGCAGAATTTCGCCATCAATATCCACAAGCTGTTGACGCCATAGTGAATTGCCATTACGTAGACGATTTAGTAGTCAGTTTTCCATCCGAAGAGGAAGCACTGAATATTTGCCAAGATGTCATAAAGATTCATCTCCGTGCCGGATTTGAACTACGAAATTTTGTATCAAATAGTGAGTGGCTGGAAAATATACTCAACGGAACGTCATCAGCTGCCGTCGAACTAGTACGTTTAGAGCCTGAAGCCTCAACAGACAAAATCCTTGGAATGTACTGGAAAACCAAAGAAGAAACTTTTGTGTATCAAAGCAAACTTGCCCGTGTGCCTCATGCCGTCTTAGATGGGACACGGGTGCCAACAAAACGCGAACTACTGTCATTGACCATGTCTATCTTTGATCCGTATGGATTTATTGCAGATTTCTTACTGTTGCCGAAAATGTTGATACAGGAGACTTGGAAATTTCATATGGATTGGGACGACCCTATACCCAGACATATCTACGATAAATGGAAACTGTGGTGGGCAGAATTTTAACAGTTAAGTCACATAAGTATACCGAGATGCCATTCGTCAAATTTGTGTGTCGCCGACGCCATTGAGATACACATTTTTGTGGATGCAAGCGAAAATGCCTTTGCTGCCGCAGCGTACTTTCGCATTGTTACTGCTACCTCAATAGTCGTGTCATTCATTTGTGGCAAAACACGCACCGCGCCAAGAAAATTGATGTCAATACCGCGCCTTGAACTACAAGCTGCTATCCTTGGTATCACTAAACAAAATTGTCACAAAGGGTCATGATATCTCTGTAAAAAATGTGGTGTATTGGAGTGATTCCAAAACAGTACTTTTGTGGATAAACTCAGCCGAGAGGAAATACAAATCTTTTGTGGACATAGAATTGCCGAGATACTAGAATCGAGTAGGCCAGAGCAATGGCGGTGGGTACCTAGTGACCAAAATCCAGCTGATGCTGCTACGCGCCCACTTAATCCACCAAAGGTCAATGTCAATGGTCAATGGTATCATGGTCCAGCGTTCTTGCGGTTAGAAGAAAAGCATTGGCCTCAGTCACAGCTGAAAGCTCCGCCACAGCTAGAAGAAGAAATTCCTCACATGCTTATTTGCGATGTAAGTATTGTTGAATTTGATTTAACAAAGTTTTCTTCATACTTAAAGATGAAAAGAGTTATTGCCTGGGTCCTGCGAGCCTGTAAAATGTTTCGTAGACGTCACGTATGCAGTGTGTCATGTCCTATGGGCCCACTAGCAGCAAGCGAAGTTATAGAAGCAGAGCGAATGCTGTGCAGAATATCGCAAAAGGAAGTTTACTGTGGAGAACTGCAGTATCTTCATGAAGGGAAAGCCATTCCGAAAAATAATAAAATTTGTCGTCTCTTGCCTTATTTGGATGAACATGGAATCATTCGTATTCTTGGACGCATCGATGAAGCCATTTACTTGCCGTTGGAAGCCCGTCGCCCAATACTACTTCCAAAAGAACACATCATAACGAGACTTATGGTGAGCCATTTTCATAATCTGTTGCATCATCAGAATTCCAGCGTTATGATGAACGAAATTCGACAAAAATTTTGGGTGCCGCGACTACGATCGCTTCTTCGCAAGGTGCAACAGGAGTGTTCTCGTTGTCGTATAGACAAGGTGAAGCCATCAGTACCAATAATGGGTCAACTGCCGCCAGACCGCGTGACGTCATTCGTTAGACCATTTAATTACACCGGATTTGACTTATTTGGCGCCGGCGTGAAAAAAGATGGGTAGCAATATTTACCTGCTTGACAATTCGCGCTGCCCACCTTGAGCTTGTGGAAAACCTATCAACAGACGCCTTCATACTCAGCCTACGCAATTTTGTCAATCGTCGTGGAGTTCCAGTGCGAATCAGATGCGACAATGGTAACAATTTTATTGGTGCACAAAGAGAACTGAAAGCTTCAGAAAGATTATTAGATGTGGACCGCATTCTAAACGAAGCCGCCAATAGACACATCGAGTGGATTTTTAATTGCCCGTCTAATCCAAGCTCTGGAGGCTGTTGGGAGCGATTGATTCGCATAACCAAACGCTTACTGACACACACACTGAAAGAAACCGCACCAAGGGTAGAGATGCTTCGAAGCATTCAGATTGAAGCCGAGAACATCATGAATGCTCGACCGCTTACTGAAGTGCCGATATCATCTGAAGACGAAAATCCGTTAGCACCGAATCATTTTCTTATTGGCTGTCCAAATTCAACGCAGACTCCGCAATCATCGATTGACAAGTTATGCCTCAACAAGCAGTGGCGCATTGCTCAAGCCCTGAAGGATCGCTTCTGGAAGAGATGGACTGCAGAATATTTGCCACAGTTGATGCAACGCCCCAAGTGGATTACTCCAGAGCGACCATTACAAGTGGGAGATGTGGTAATCATGTGTGAGTCAAGCCAGCCACGTAGCCAGTGGCAAAAGGGTCGTAGTGTTGCTACACATCCAGCAAAGGACGGACATGTGCGCGTCGTAGATGTCAAAACTGCATGTGATGTGCTTCGTCGCCCTGCTAACAAACTTGGTGTGCTAACTGTTAGTAAATCAGGTTGATTTACGGGGTGGAGTATGTTACGGCAGTTGTGATCGATAGTCGAGGTGTAATCGGCTGTCGGTCACATAATCAAAATCAACCCTGGGGAGAACCCAAGAAAAAGAAACTGCCATGTTTTTTCCGTCTGTCGTTTTTTCTACCGCCAAGAGAAGGAAGCCGGTGGCGACACAATTTTGAAACAACACCTAAAAAACCAATGCCAACGCCAAACAACGCTATACAATTTTAAAACAACGTTAAACAATACAATGTAACAATATAATTATAATTTCACTTTTTCAAACATTTGAATTCTTATAAATAAATACACGTTAAAATTAAAATAATTTTGCAATAACATTGTGTTTTGTTGTTTGGTCGCTGCAAAATTATATAAAAAAGAAAATTATGAAAAAACAAATGTGCTGAGAGATTATAGCGATCCATTTTCAATGCAGAACAATATTTATGAAAAAATTATCGATTCTCCAAAATGTGTCATCAATCGATACATGAATTGAAGCCGCATGATAATGGAATACCATTTGCGTTTCGATTGGTGGTTTTATATTTCTATGCACATGGTATACAGTAATATATAGTGATGTCGAAAAAATTTTGATATGTCGATATATTTGTTTCAACATACCGATATTTATGAGCGATATTTCATATATCGATATAAAATTCCCCCTATCGAAAAAGTATAAAGGACCTTTTAGGCTGTCAGTTCAGTCTCAGTTCATTATCGACTCGAAATCAGTACCGATAACCGAAACAATGAAAGAAAAATGGACTAATGGCCCAGCTTATTTGTCAGTCCATTTCGATTTCTGAAGCGATAACATGGACTGAGACTAATCTGACCGTCTAAAAGGCATTTAAAATATTTGCAGTCCTCACGCATTGTGTTAAACGCAGCCATATAGTTGGGGTCATCACGCATTGTGCTAAACGTAGTATTTTCGTAAATTTTTTTAACAGATTCCGTGAACGACCTGTTCTGTTTACTTGTAGTAAATTAGTTGTTCTCGTAAACACAAGAGAATGAATCAAACAAAACAAACAATTAAAAATGACAAAAATAAGCGAAAAAAGATAATAATTGAATTAACCTCAGAAGTTGTCATAAATAATTAAATAATTTGTCATTTCCTTTCCCTTATTACTTTCTTTGTTTAATTTAACCATTAATTCGGCGGTGCTGCCAATCCACAATAAATTTACAAAGTTGGGAGAACCAACGTTTTTACGATTTCGACACTCAATCGTTTGTCCAATTTACTACGTATGGTAACTTTTATTGTATGGAGCAACTGTCGGTTTAATATCAACGAATTTGAAATTTCAGCGTTTACCAGGTTTAACACAATGCGTGAGTACCCTAAATATATATTTTTTGACCAACAAACGAAAATTTATAAGTAATTTTTATGATTAAAGACGATAAAAATATTACTTCTGTATACAAACTTTCAAATTGTTTAACAAATTACATTTTACGCAATTGTATATGAAATATTGTATTAATTAATTTATAAATAATGATCCGCTTATCGTTTTTCGTCATATCAGATAATTATTATTTGATTTATTAGAAATAATGTCTGTTGAATGGTGATTAGTAATGTGAGATCATTGAGCTAGATTAACCTAAATATACTAAATTTTTAGAGGGACAATATTCTCATTCAAAATGTACAGATATATCGATATTTTTATTTAAAAATATCATCACCTATATTGATATTGGCAAAAAGTATCGATACGATATGTATCGAAATTTCTTCGGTTTTCCGACATCCCTACACTAATAGTAAAAAAAAATATAAGTAAATCAAGGGTAAGGTAATAACAGTTTATGCGAATGAGTTGTCCACCTTTTCCAAAGTCTCTTGTAAAGCCAAAGTGGGCGGGCAAGATCCGCTCTTCACGCACCCTTTGGTCTTTTTAAATGGCATATTAGAGGCTAAAATCCAACGGACAATTTTTTCCAGCTTGTAGCGCTGGATGCTTCTTACAAAATATCACTTAGATGATTGTGATTTTTTTTTGTAATCTATTAACAAAATACGTAGCAGGAATGAAAAGGGGAGCAGCCAGAACTTTGAGCATACATGTAAGGGAGTGTGGCAATAGCGTGCGGTCTATACAGCCTGTAGCAATGATAGGACAATGCGGGAAAGTTTGGCAACAGCGCGCGGCAAGCAGCAATGAGAAGCAGAGGACTGAACAGGTAGTCTCTGAGCAGTCAGTCTTGAGTGGTCACTACAGTAAATCATGTATTTTTAAAAAAATTTCAATTTTTATTTTGCCACAACGTTCCATATGTGCATTTGTGTGTATAATCAGAACAAAATATAAATAAAACAGCTGCTCGGTGACAGTGAATGGGCACCAGATAATTTTATTCATGATCCAAAGTTTGTTAATTAATTTTATTCTTGTACTGAATTCACACCAAACTACATCACGTTGACGTTGGGGCTTTTCGTTCAGACCGCATATTTTGCATCATGAACAGCTGCTTTTTGTTTGGTTATACATACACGCGGAACTTAGCGAGCACGTTGGCTAATTTAAAACAAAAAATTTGTGAGAAATACATTATTTAGAACATTTAGCAACATATGCAAATAGTTCTTGCAGTTCCCTCTTTCATTCCTGATACTGATTTTATTTAAAATATTTAAAAAAATTAACAATTTGCATTTTACTTAAAAAACTGACTAGAAAAACTTGTCCGAAAATGCTAGAGTGACCATAATTAATTCAATTCTTGATGTGACTATTGATCCTCATCACATTCTACAACAACCCCTGAATGACGCCATTTTCCTTGTGGTTGTTGTCAAATCTGATACGTATCAGTAGGCAAATCAACATTGATGTGCATTTGCCTTGGTGTGAATTCAGTATTACTCTGATAGGCACAGAACGATAAGTCTTTTATTCTTTTGTACGTGTGTGGCGTTATAACGTCGGAAACGAGTGGCGATACCATGCCTGCAGTGATCTTTATCTATCGTTATCGCATTAGACGAAGTGGTTGGCAACATGGAGATGGTTGGCGACAGTGAAAAAGCTTGTGGAATGTGATGACAATCTTCCTATAAAATATTCTTCAGAGGAAGCCTTGAGTCTTTACATCGATGGAGGTTTCACACAACACTCGCACAATTTAATGCTAGCTGGAGCCAAAGCCCGAAATGCCGACATAGACCCAAGCTATCACGCTTTGCAATTAGCTAAAAATAAGTGCTATCCCTCTGAAATCTGGGTAACAGGAAAATCATCTGAAGTGGCCCTACAGAGCTCGGTTGATCAAGTATTGCTTGGATCATTGAAGCACATCCAAATTTATTCAAAAATGTTATAACCGATGGAAACGGCGAAAAAATAGTTGCAGTTCACAAATGGGGATGTGATGGTAGCAGTGGACATTTCACATATCAGCAAAGATATAGTGATTCCGATAATAATACGAACGATGAGCATGTATTTATGGTTTATTTTGTGCCATTGCAAGTGGAGTTGGGATCTAACATAGTTTGGATAAATCGACGGCATTCTTCAACACGCTACTGCAGACCAATTAATAAATAAGCTTTGTACAAGCTTCAGGTTCATTATCAGTTCGACATGATTATGATAGATGGAAATGTATTTAGAACTATAGCGCAGTTCGTTCTAGTCGTTCGAACTGAAAAAATCTCCGTAAAAAAAAATTCTAGCCTTATTAGGTCACAAAATAACCCCAATTGTAGGGCAAACTGTCAGCCCCTAAATCTATTCTTAGTTGACCTTGATCCTAGTCCGAATAACAAAGAATTATTGGTCGTCACCAGACTATGCCGCCATATTGTCAAAATGGAACCACCCCATACCCACAAAGACATACCCCAATGCCATCGGTGCCAAGAGTATGGCCATAACAAACGTTATTGCAGGAAGCAATTCAGATGCGTTAAGTGCGGTGAAAAACACGCATCGACCTCCTGCGTAAAGCCCCCCTGAGTCCCAGCAAAATGTGCTCATTGCGACGAACCGCATACAGCAAACTACATAGGGTGAAACGTCTATAAGGAGATGGTGGCGAAAAAAGCGGCGAATTCACGATCGGGGCCGGTTCCTGCTCATCCCATCCTTTCATCTAAAAACTTAGAAACCTCTCAGTTCGTTTCTGAAAAGTCCTTCGCAGACGTAGTGAAACCTTAAAAACTGGCCGCTCAGCAGCATCTCCTACGCCTTCAGGAGCAACTTCGAAAGACTCAATACCAACCATCAACAAGGAATTAACCTCAATATAATCCAAAAGTGGTATTGCTCCCTCAACAACTGCCCAAGCCTCAGTTTAATATTCAGGAGCAACAACCGATCCGTCAGCTGAAAAACCGCCAACAGTAGACACCTAAACCACAACATTTATTAGACAATCAGCCCAATCAAAATGATGCAGCTTTGAATCTGGCTGCAATCGTAATCGAACCACTTCAATTCAGCTTACGTTCCTGTATGGATGACTACCTCGGCCAAATGATACAAATCCTATCTGAAATCCAAGCCTTACTAAAAAAAAAAAATGCCGGCAATAAGATTTACCATTGGGATATGGAGCGCAGTCAGCGTTCATCAACGCAGGAATGAGCTTGAAGAGTTTTTGGTGTCAAATGCCAATGATGTGAAGCTCATTTCTGAATCGCATTTCTCCTGTAGAACCTCCTTCAAAATACAAGGATATAATGTATACTCAACAAACCACCCGGATGATAATCACATGCGAGGTGGCGCTGCAATCCTAATTCGCTCAGGCATCCGATATTACCAATTTGATTCCACTCGTACGGTCTCCACAGTGAAAGTCTCCACTAAAATTGGTGAAATTTTAATTGTGTCAATCTACTGTCCCCCTGGTGTGGCTCTGAACGAACTCGAATTCAACGACTTGTTTAATAACCTCGGTCCTAAATTCATAATTGGAGGAGATCCGAATGCAAGGCACCATTTATGGGGCTCAAGAATCTCAACATCAATAGGATGAGAACTGTTTAACTCTAAAATCAACAGCAGAAGGGAGGTGTTGGCGACTGGAGCTCCAACCTTGTAGGCCGATACATATAAATCTAAAACTAGATTGCTTTCAATGCATGCAAATATTGAGAAATTCTAGTTTTGAGTAGATGAGAAAACCAATCTGAATTTGTTTATCTGAAAATGGAGTTAAACACAGCAGAAAATATTGATGATGGGGTAGAAATATTCACACGAATTCTTCATGAAGCTGCGAGTTTCGCCACTTCGAGTCAGCTGCTTTGTCCTCCCAGTCAACCTCAAACCAGAGATTGATGAGCTGGTAAGGTACAAGCGCAGTCTACGCCGATGCTTTATGCGTAGCCGAAATGAACGTGTCAAATTTGCCTGGAGAAGGACTGCGAAAGAGCTAATGGAGAAGCCTGCGTTGGTTGGAGCTACGCTCTTCGACAATCTCTTTCTCAATGCGGATCCAAATAAAAAAGTGGGATTCAATGTATGGCGTGCAACTAAATCTGTCAAGCAACAGCCACACAGACACGCTCCAGTACGCGTGATAGTTCTAACCAGTGGTGTCGAACTGATAGCCAAAAAGCAGAGGCGATTGCTGCAGAATTGGAAAGACGCTTCTCAAAACTGCAACTCGACGACGTCATGGATAAGAATGAAACCGCTGATGCCTTATCAGCGCACGAGCCTGATACAATAACAATTAGACACGTCTCCCTAGCTGAAGTCAAAAATGAAATAAAAAAATTAAAAATATAAAAGGCTCCCGGGTACGATAAAGTCGATTCAACCGTTGCCAAGGCCCTACCCACCAAAGGAATGTTATTCTTGGTGTTGCTTTTCAATTCCACGCTCAGTATCTGTCACTTCCCCTCCCAGTGGAAATATGCCGTCATAATAATGATCCCGAAACCGGGCAAACTAGAGAATATTGTTACATCGTATAGACCCATAAGCCTTCTTCCAACATTCTCCCAAATATTTGAAAGAATATTTTTGAGCAGAGTTTTGGAAGTGCGAAAGATGTCATGGCTGCCTTTTTGGATGTCATGCAAGCCTTCGGTTTGGTTAAGTGGTTTATTTGATAAGTTAAGTAAAATACTTCCAGGAAAACAATTTCTGATGTTTAAGAGCTTTTTGGCAGGCAGAGCCTTTTTTGTCAGAGTCCGCAACACTGACTCCACCAATAGGCGTATCAATGCTGGAGTACCCCAAGGCAGTGTTCTCTCTCCAATTCTTTACTCTCTATTCACTGCGAATTTGCCAATTCCGGTTAATGAGAACATTCATGCAGATGACTCTGCCATTCTTGCGAATTCATCACCTGCCGTTAATTCTGCTGAACTGGTCCAACAATATATGCAGAAATTTAACGCCGGACTAAACGTTGGAACATTTGCATAAATGCCTCCAAATCAGCAAACTGTACATTGAATTTAAGGTGCGATGTTTGACCTGTTATTACTCTTATCTCTAGCATCATACCACAGGCTGACCAAGTTCGATATCTTGGTCTGATCCTGGACAAGCAGCTTTCTTGGCGCGCCCATGTGATACTATCAAAAAAAAAAATGGATTGGCTGCTGCGAGCACACTGCGTCTGCATTATTTTGAATATTCAGAGGCAGTTTAAATGCTGAATGAGCTGTTCTCCCTCCATCCAATAAAGTTGCTGCAATGCCAGATGATGCAACGACCAATGCGATGCCATTACTTGATCGTATTTCGGCGAGAATTAGCGAAATGAGAAATGTTTTGCCAGTTCCGCCATTTCTGCAGTATTGTACTGCAGTTCACTATTCATTTCGGTGTTCATATAATCAGATGTACTCCTATTTGTGTTGCTGTACAGCCCAATGCTGCTTCAGCAAGCATCGCATCCCAGTGATTGTCGTCATCGAGAAAACCGAGTGCAAGGCATGCATCTTTATACGTTGGATACTGTTGTCCATTCCCTTTGCGTATATCTTGAGCTGGTTACATTAATCGACAACAGTCGCATATAGAAACACTCAGTCTGCCTTGGATTGACGGTATATACTCCGCCGAAAGTATTTGATTTGAATAGGCCGGGGCATGCATTAATTGGTGTGCCTTGCTTGTGGGGCAGCGTGGTACTTCTGAATAGAGTAATGTTCGTGTGAAGGCGCCCAAATTATCCAACGATTACACAATTCGAAAAATTCTGTGAGTGTGCTTTTTGGTGGATTCATGGCTCGCTCAATTGCTGTCTCGTTGGTGAAAAATACGCGCTGACCGTTTTCAAGATGAACGGCTAAATGTATAACTGCTGGGTCCCATTCATGAATTGGGAAACCAAAGATATACCAGACAGCTTCATTGGAGCTAATGTACCTGCCAATTTGGTAACGCATTATATCGTCGTTGTCATTTAATCGATTAGCATTCACATCGGTATTCTGAATTTGAAACACAGCCATATCGCTGCCTTTATTCACATACTTGCAATTATATTTGATGTACTTCACCGAACTGCAGAATTCAACATTAATATGATCATTGAATGTTTTGCTCAGCAGAGGCGAATATGGTACCACCCTACTATTGTCAATGTCTGCGTTATTGATATTTTGCGTGAATGATTATCAGTATTTCTTCGAAGATATATTGGATATCCGTCGACGTTTGTGATCGTGTCGTTGGTGAAATCTTTAGGAAAAAGATTTGTACATTTCCATCTACCATGCAAGGCGGCATGAATCATGTTCGTTGTAACAATATCGAACAGTAGTTGATCAGTAGACGGATCTGGAATTTCCGCGGAAATTACAATATCGATTTCTTTAGTGCGTATTTTGTCGATAAACCAAATCAAAATGTGTGCATCAGGTATTCCTCGCTTCTGCAATTCAACTGAATACATCCACCAACGTGTGGGACCGAATACTTGTAATTTTGTAATGAAGCTCATTAAAGACTTCAATTTTTGTTTGAACACACGTGCTGTAATATCATGACGATGCTTTGCGTTTTGGACTGGCAATAACAAAGATGTAATCTCCTGCCATTTATGATTACATGTAAACGTTATAAATAAACACGGCCGTCCGCACTCGCGCACGTAAGCCATAACATCCTGTATGTATTCTTGCATATGACGTTTACTGCCTACGTACGATGATGGTAGAATGATGGAGTTACCAATTTCGGCGATGTCACCGTTCCTGATATAGTGTCGCAAGTGAATGTATTCTTCCGCACGCAGTTTATTTTGATTGTGTCAAATGAATCGCAGTGGTTCACTATCAACATTCATGTCGATGCGAACTTCACGATGACCACGTCGAATCATCATATGATATGCATAAAAATCCATCGAGCCCACTTTCTTCTTTGTTTCGGCTCCTGCACAACATATTCATGAATATTTTTTAATATTAATTGAAAATGATCTCAAAATAAGTAATGATGTTTATAATGAAGTGCCTGTAGCGGGATATGATTGTTCAATGTTTATGCAATAACCGTCTTGTCCCTTCCAGAAAATTAGCGTATATTGGAGAGCGTCGTATGAATGGTGTGTGTCAGCGATGAACTCCAGATTATTGTTTCTTTTTCGAATCACAATTTCTCGAGGCTCTGTGCGGTCGCCAACCATGATTCCAGCAACGTCGTCCACAACAGGCACGTTGAATCTACGCATATGTTCTCCAGCTGGTGTTTTATTAGGATTGATGACAATAGCGTGATTGTCATTTTGCAATTCGTGCAGAATTTCAATAATTCATGGTGCTGATTCAATAGGGCGTCCAGCTCGCTGACGATGCGCCTGGCGTTATGCGAAATGAGGTTAGTGTAGTCACAACGTACATCAACGCGATTAGCGTCCTCACCGCCCATGAAGTATATTTGTAAAAATTTATGTTTTGTTTTGCATTGGCAGCAATGAGCCCACTTGGCCTATAATTTTGAATTGCTGACCATTTGCCGCAGTATTATGAACTATTTCTGTTGCTCCGAACGATGTCATTTGGAAGCATGAACTGAATGTCCGAATGGACTTCAAGAAGAGGTTTGAATCTGGATCCGTGTCGATGGGCAAGCCGTTCAATGGTTCTGGTGGTGTCTCAATCTCCGGTAGTGGTAGTGGAGCGCATGAGAATGGGCACATTCTTTGGGGGTCACAAGTGGCGGATAGTGGACGGCCTTCAGATATGTAGGTTAGCTGCGAATAATGAATAAGCAGTCCCCGACCAATGAGCTCCCTGGTCAGGGAGTGTACATTGGACGCAGTTCAGTAAGCTGCGTTGCCCCGGGCGAGCTCCAGTCCATCCGCGTATTCCGGAACTGGTAAGGCATAGGTGAGGCCTCATGGAACTGGGGTACGGACTGTGTCCCAAGGGTATACCCGTTCCTGACTATTACGGTCCGCCACCCTGCACACGATGCGCTGGCAAACTAAAACAAGAAATGTTAAATTTTTCCGGGAAGAATACCACTACGGCAATGGCCAACTTGGTTGCCGTAGCGGACAAAGCTACAAGTTTATCTGGAGATTTGGCCTTCAGGCGGAGCAGCAAGATGTGTCGCTCGCCTCCAAGAAAGGCCGAAGATCCACAAACGATCTCGTGGGAGGTAGCTTGCGCAAATGAAGTGCCCTCTCCTTTCAAAGTAGGATCACAAACTGTGCCAGAGGTGGTAATAACAAATGCTGCAGTGGAGAATACGCCGTCGGCACAAACAAATGAGGATGCAGAAGTAAAGGAGAAAGAGGTGGGTGTTGCATTAGGTGAGCTGCTAGGCCGACTAAGTCGAAATCACCTCGGTCAAGAAAGACGACGGCTGATAACAGTAGATTGTCCGGAGGAGCCACATACAGCAAGCGCAATGAGGAAATTGGAGCAGCTTGCGTGATGATGGAGAAGCAGCGGCACGTTAACAACGAGATGAGAGAGCTGTTAGCTACGGCAATAAGGCTTCACAGAGACGAGGTTAACAAAAAGTTGCATCCTGTCCGGCTAACAGTGAGCGTCGCCACGGTCGGTATACAGACAGAAGGGAGAGCACAGGTGAAGCGTGCGGTTAGCGTAATTGTAGCGAAGGAGGATCCACCCTCTGTAAAGATATCAGGTATAAATAATAATCCTGATAGCGGCTCGTCTACATTGAGGGTGCAGATGAAAACCCTAAGCCAAAGTAGAATAAATGGCAAGTAGCTGAGCATCGGAAGAAGCGGAAAAAGAAGACGGAAACGCAGCGACCATCCCCTGAAAATAATGGAGGGGCATCTTCCAAGCCACTACCTAAAAAAGTTGAAGTAAGGTCTCGCCGAACACGCCCCGATGCTCTAGTCATTACGAAAGCTATGCAGACATCCCAAGGACGATAAAAGGGAAACCTGAGCTCCAGAAAGTTGGCGACAACGTTAGCAGGATACGCAGAACGGCCAAGGGAGAAATTCTTCTCCAACTTTCTAAGAAAGGTAGTGCACAGACGGAAGCCCTAAAGGATGAGATTATGGAAGCCCTGCAGAGCTGTGCAACGGTGAAATCGCTGTCCCAGCTAGAAGTTACAGAATGTCGTGATCTGGATGAAGTTACAGAGGCAGAAGAATTGAGTGCAGCCATTACCAGGCAATTTCCTGCAATCATGCCCAGCAGCATTGCCATTAAAGCAATGAGATTTGCTAGAGATGGGACGAAGACAGCCAATATAACCTTACCGGTCAAGCAGACAGAATCTCTGCTTAAGGCGGGATCGTTGAAGGTGGGCTGGGCTCGTTGCCGTCTGAGACAACATATTAGTCCCACAAGGTGCTTCAAGTGCTTGGAGTATGGCCACGTTGCGAGAGGATGCAAGAATAGTGCGGACCGATTAATTATGTCTGAGATGCGGAGCTGAGGGACATATTGCAAAGAAACGTCGGAAAAATCCCACGTGTCTTATTTGTCCGGAAGGTAGGAATGCACATGCTTCTGGGAGTTACAAGTGTGAAGCCTTTAAGAAGGCCATGTGTGATCTGAAAGCTAGGCATGATTAAGTGTCTGCAGCTTAATCTAAATAGGTGCAGTGCAGCGCAGGACTTACTCTCGCAAAACAGCCATAGACAGGAATGCTGATGTACTACTGGTTAGTGAGTTCCATAGGCCGAAGGAAGACTTAAATGTGTGGACGCAGGATGTTAGTGGCAAAGCGGCTATTTGGCTACAAGGCAATGCTTCCTTTGAGCATAGAGAGCCCTGCTCGTATTACTCTGATAGGGGGAGGGACCTTTTTCGTTGGTTGTTTTAGCAACTTTACTCTTACGAGTATTTGTAATGGTCTCATCCTGAGAGCGATTACGTTTAGTCGCTTTTATAGGTTTCACGTGAGTGGACAAGTACGTGGAGTACATGTCCACCACGGCCTGGTATTTCACCTTGTCAGCTTGGTCGAAGTCATGTACCGTCCCACTCTCCTCATTTTTGGCTATCTTGCTTAAGATGAAGAGGGCTTTTTGGTACAGGTTCTTCCTGACCATCGCTTCCGACTTGCCTTTCCTCGGCCTTGGTGCACTGATACCTGCCGATTCTGTCAGTTTTGCGCTATTTCCGATAGCCACCGACGTAGTTGTTGCTGCTGTTGTTGACGCCACAGCCTGCCCGCTGTCAGCGGTGACTAGTTCCTGGCTCGAGGCCAGTAACTCGTCCTCAGAGCTCATACCTAGCTCCACTTTGTTATCTGTTAAGATGTTTACACATTGTTTTTTATTATGGTTCATTTTTCGTCCCACGAGTGTAGGGGAGAGTAGGTCCACCGGGGCATAGCCCCCTGTGCCCCGGCAAGGCTAAAGTTTAAACCGGAGGTCACCAGGTATCCGGAGTCCACCGTTATCAGACACACTCACGCAGTGCCATTCATCCCATGGGCACGGTTGTTATACACCCGGGATTGCGGATTTTATCGAGTTAACCTCTCTAGATCCTCCATATTCTGTAAACAGCAGGGACACCTCGAACAGGATGTGGCTCCTCACCACGTATGGACGGTCTTGAGCACCAAGCCCCTGGTTCTTTACCAGAAAACCTTGTCCCCCAAAAAAGAGATAAGTAGAGCCAAAAGGAGATCCTGGCAGATTTTCTATGGTAATTTGGACAAGACTTCTGAGGCGTCGAGACTTCGGAAAATACTTGCCAAGTCTCCTATAATCCCTTCACTAATCCGCAAAGACACAGGCGAATGGACCAAAGACGGAAAGGAAACGCTGAAGGCATTTATAGAAGCCCATTTTACCGGCTGTACTGAGGTTTCAGACGTAACTGTAACAACACGGGTTGCAATAAATGAGGTATGTGAGGGCTTGATTACATCGGTTAAACTGGATGGTTTGACTCCTTTAAATCCCCGGGACTAGACGGCATCTTTCCTGCGCTCTTGCAAAAGTGTTATGCTGTACTGACACCATGGCTTAAAGAAAAAGGTTTCACCGAATCTAATAGCGAGGCACCAACACGCCTATACGAAACGCAAGTCCACGGAGACAGCTCTTCATAGGGTCGTGATGCAGATAGAAAGGGCCTTTTACGCTTGCAGGAAAATGCTAGGTAAGACATGAGGTTTATCTTCCCGTCTAACATATTGGATGTACACTGCAGTAGCTAGGCCTATATTACTCTATGGTATCTTGGTATGGTGGACCAGTGTTAGCAAAAAGACATACGTCAAAAAGTTGGAGAAGGTACAGAGAATCGCAGGGCTGTGTATAACTGGTGCAATGCGCACCACCCCTACAGCAGCACTTGATAGAATACTCGACCTTCAACCTATAGGCTTGGCAGCGAAGAACACTGCAAAGAAGTCTGCGCTAAGACTAAAGGTAACGGGACAGTTTATACAGAGGCCTTATGGTCATAGTAAGATACATGAAGGTTTAAACACTAGGTTAGGTTAGGTTAGGTTTGCTTGGCTGATCAAGAGATCTCACATAGACCAATAATGGTCCTTTGTGTTGCCAAGAAGAAGTATGGAGACTCTTTAAATGCTGTTTTTTATGCACTTTTTTGCGAGCTTTAATAAATTGCTACTTTTCTGATCCGCGATACTTTCCAAGGAGAGGAAAGATACAGATCCGAGATAGCTAAAGCGTGATCTGTTGAGAGCTGGACATTGGCAAAGTAGGTGTTCTAGAGTTCCCCTAGCATTTACCTCGTGGCATGATGTACATGCATCACTCTGTATCAAGCCCAATTTGGCTGCGTGGGAAGGTGTTAAACAGTGTCCCGTGAGTATTCCGACCAATAACTTGCAATCCTCTCTTGGGAGAGCTAAGATGTAGTTGGTAGTCTTATTATTAACAGAACGAAGCATGATTTTTGCGGTTCTGCAAGAGAGTGTGCCATTCCACATTCTCTTCGCCTCCTGAATCGTTGCTTCGTCTATTTCTGTTTTTAACGTGGACAGAGAGGAACGTAAGTATGACGCACTTACCTCAGCTTGGCTAGCGCCAGCTTTAGCGAGTGCGTCTGCTTCTTCGTTCCCTTCAATTCCTTTATGTCCCGGTACCCAAAAGATGGTGACTCGTCTGTCAAAACAGAGTTCGTCGATTTTGGTTCTACATTGTTGAACACAGTTCGATTTCGTCATCACCGCCGCCATTGCCTTTATGGCTGCTTGGCTGTCGATGAATATGTTTATTTGGGAGTTTAGAGGAGTTAGCTCGGCTGCTAATTCTGCTGCTTTTGTAGCCGCATATATCTCAGCCTGAAACACGCTGCAGTAGTCTGGAAGCTCATATGACCGTTTAAGGTCAAGCTCTGAGCAGAATACTGCAGCCCCCACTCCCTCTGCCATTTTAGATCCGTCTGTAAACAGGTTGCAAGTATGACCGCCAAACTGGAGTCCCCTTTGCCACCCATTATGTTCTATTACTACACTAGGCCCTCCATTGAAGTTGGCCTGGGGAATAACATAGTCAGAGCTATTGTTTAAACCTTCATGTATCTTACTGTGACCATAAGGCCTCTGTATCAACTGTCCTGTCACCTTTAGTCTTAGCGCAGACTTCTTTGCAGTGTTCTTCGCTGCCAAGCCTATAGGTTGAAGGTCGAGTATTCTATCAAGTGCTGTTGTAGGGGTGGTGCGCATTGCACCAGTTATACAAAGCCCTGCGATTCTCTGTACCTTCTCCAACTTTTTGACGTATGTCTTTTTGTTGACACTTGTCCACCATACCAAGATACCATAGAGTAATATAGGTCTAACCACTGCCGTGTACATCCAATATGTTAGACGGGAAGATAAACCCCATGTCTTTCCGAGCATTTTCCTGCAAGCATAAAAGGCATTGAGAGCTTTCCTCACCCTTTCTTCCACATTTAACTTCCACGTCAGTTTGTTATCCAATATGACTCCAAGATATTTTGTAGACATCTTTGGTGCCAGTACAATGTTTCCTAATTTAGGAGGGAGCCAGTGCGGAATCTTGTATTTTGTTGTGAAAAGTACTAAGTCCGTCTTGTCTGGATTCACATCCAGTCCCACATTGCTTGCCCAGTCTTTAATTTCTTTAAGTGCCCCTCGAGTACTTGACTCATTGAGCTAAGGCACTTGCCTGAGATGATTACGGCCAGGTCATCTGCATAGGCAGTTAACCTTGCACTTCCACCTCGCATTTTATTAAGAATTTTATTCATTACAAGTGTCCAAAGCAGCGGAGAGATTACGCCCCCTTGAGGCGTACCTCTGTTTGCCTTCCTTGCCAGACTCGTCGCACCCCATTCAGCCACCACTGTCCGGCAGTTCAGTAGACTGCCGATCCAGTGCCGTATGGATGGATGTGCGTCAATTGATTCAAGACCCTCTAACAGCGCTTCTGTCGAAACGTTGTTAAAGGCTCCTGATATGTCAAGGAAGACACCTATGGCATACTCTCCATACTGTATGGCCCTTTCTATCTGCATCACGACCTTATGAAGCGCAGTCTCAGTGGACTTGCCTTTCGTATAGGCGTGTTGGTCTCTCGATATTAGATACGGTGAAACCTTTTCCTTAATATACGAGTCCAATAGTCTTTCAAACGTCTTTAGTATAAATGAAGTGAGGCTTATTGGCCGATAGTCCTTTGGATACAAGTGGCTGCTCTTACCTGGCTTTGGTATGAAAACAACCCTTGAGAGTCTCCAGTTCTTCGGAACATAATTAAACCTCAGGCAATTCCTGAAGATTCCTTTAAGCCATGGTGTCAGTACAGCACAACCCTTTTGCAAGAGCGCAGGAAAGATGCCGTCTGGTCCCGGGGATTTAAAGGGTTCAAACGATTTTAAGGCCCATTCCAGTCTAACCGATGTAATTAAGCCTTCACATACCTCATTGATTACACCCCGTGTCGTTACAGTTGCGTCTGAAACCTCAGTACAGCCAGGAAAGTGGGCTTCTATAAGAGTTTCCAGCGTTTCCTTTCCGTCTTTGGTCCATTCGCCTGTGTCTTTGCGGATTAGTGAAGGGATTATAGGAGACTTGGCAAGTATTTTCCGAAGTCTCGACGCCTCAGAAGTCTTGTCCAAATTACCATAGAAGATCTGCCAGGATCTCCTCTTGGCTCTCCTTATCTCTTTTTTGTATAGCGATAGTAGTGTCTTATATTCTCTCCAGCACTCTTCACAATCAGCAAGTTTGGCTAGCTTAAAGAACTCTCTAAGTTCCTGTCTTTGCTTACCAACGTCCTTATTCCACCATGGGGGCTTGGATTTGCGTCCAAGTCTCGTAGGCAGGCAGGATTTATGGTAAGCTAGAAGGATTTTAGATGTTATGAGTTCTGTCACTGCCTCAACGTCGCTGCTAGTAGTGATCTGAGGAACATTTCTTAAGTATCCCTTTAACAAGTTCTCATATAGGCCCCAGTTCGTATTTCTAGGGTTCCTAAATATGTCTTTCGTTCTTAGTGGGATCTTTATATCTACAGTGAAACTTATATAACTATGATCGGAGAAGGAGGGTTGCTCAAGCACCTTCCAATCCAAGATCTGCATATTGTCACCGTAAAAGAGAGTTATGTCCAATACATCCTCCGATGTTGGACCCTTATAAGTTGGAATATTTCCCCTATTTGCTATACTTACATTATACTGTAATATATAGTTAAAGAGGTACTCACCACGTTGGTTGATGTCCTTACTACCCCATAGAGGGTGGTGCGAATTAGCGTCTGCACCTACCACTATCCTCCATCCACGTTGACCGGCCTCCTCCATGAGATTTTGTAGCTCCATGGGCGGTGCCTCGGCGTCGTGTGCCATGTAGCAGGAGGCAAGGAGTTTGTGTTTAAACACTAGCTCGGACTATGTTATTCCCCAGGCCAACTTCAATGGAGGACCTAGTGTAGTAATATAACATAATGGGTGGCAGATGGGAATCCAGTTTGGTTGTCATTCCTACAACCTGTTTACAGACGGATCTAAAATGGCAGAGGAGTGGGAGCTGCAGTATTCTGTTCAGAGCTTTACCTTAAACGGTCATATAAGCTTCCAGACTAATGTAGCGTGTTTCAGGCCGAGATTTATCCAAGCTATCTCCTCTCAACTCCCAAATGAACATATTCATCGACACTCAAGCAGTCATAAAGGCAATAGCGGCGGTGATGACAAAATCTAACTGTTTTCAACAATGTAGAACCAAAATTGACGAACTCTGTATTGATAGACGCGTTACCATCTTTTGGGTACCGGGACATAATGGAATTAAAGGGAACGAGGAAGCAGATGCACTCGCTAAAGCCGGCGCTAGCCAAGCTGAGGTAAGTGCGTCATACATACGTTCCTCTCTGTCCACGTTAAAAACAGAAATAGACGCAGCAATGATTCAAGAAGCGAAGAGAATGTGGGTTGGAACACTCTTTTGCAGAACCGCAAAAATCATTTTTTGTCCTGTTAATAATAAGATTACCAACTACATCTTAGCTCTCCCAAGAGAGGATTGCAAGTTATTAGTCGGAACACTGACGGGACACTGTTTAACGCCTTCCTACGCAGCCGAATTGGGCTTGGTACAGAGTGATGCATGTACAACGTGCAACGGAGTAAATGTTAGGGGAACTTTAGAACACCTACTTTTCCAATGTCCAGCTCTCTACAGATCACGCTTTAGCTATCTCGGATCTGTATCTTTCTTCTCCTTGAAGAGTATCGCAGATCACAAGAGTAGTAACCTATTAAAGTTCGCAAAAAAGTGCATAAAAAAAAAAATCTGAAGGGTGTCCATACTTCTTCTTGGCAACACTAAGGACCACTATTGGTCTATGTGAGATCTTTCGATCAGCCAAGCTAACCTAACTAACCTAGGTTGTCCTTGTGGACCACCCTCCCTTCTATAAAAACCATGGTCCCCAGGTCTGCCTGAATTTTACCTTCTGTAAAGGGGGGTCAGTTTGTCTCCAAGTCTCTTATTACCTTTTACCATTGCACATTCCCATACATCAAATATCCGATTTTGCATGGAGGGGCTATTTCGCTCCAGCTGAGTCTGTTGCGCTTTTTCTTACTTCCCTTTTGAGCTCAGGAGAGTCGGTGTAAATTATGTCCACAGGTTTCCTATTAGTTACTGAATGAATTGATTTATTATATTCCACAGTTCCTAATAAGATCAATTCAATCGTATCATCTATCTTCCTTTGTAACTTCAGACATCTAGCTATTTCTATAAGTGTACTGCGGAATCGTTCGACTTGACCATTCGACGTACTGTGCAAAGGGGGTGCATTTACAACATCAACATTAAAGTTGTTTTTTAATAGAGATGGGATGGTTTGAGAGTTAAAGGCCGGTTCATTATCGCAATATATAGTCTTGGTTTTAGTGAAGAAGTTCATTAATTGAATAATAGATGTTGTTACGTCAAGTATTGTTCGAAACGGTATCAGCTGGACAATCGCAAATTTAGAGAATTTGTCAATACAAGTGAGGAAATGTTTCTGGGCCGTGGAAAATACATCGACGTGAAGTATTTCTCCGGATAGTATGGTATTGAGGTCACCACAAGTTCTTGTTTCTTCTTGTGCCTATAGTATTTGTATAAGTTTTGCAGTTTGCTACGACCTCATTGCTAGTTTCCCATTTTAGGAAAGTAGTAATCACAGAGAATCTGTTTAATATTTTCTTGGGCTGCCTTATGTGCCAGATTGTGCTCCAAGGTAACAACATCCTACACTATATTCTTACAGTGCCGAAATTTAGTTGATAGGAAGGACCTCACTAACTCATACTGGATTTTTGCCAATAATGGCAGTTCGCAATATTTCGCGTTGACTACACTAGGATTTACAATTGCCTTATCTTCGGTAAGATCATTAAAGTTTGTAAAGGAAATTATATGTCGTGTTTTTTCACCGAAGAATATAAAATCCTGTTTCAACGGCATCTGGTCGTGTTCCAAGTTGATTTGGTTTCTGATTGATTCTTCACTATGCATTGTAGCTACGTCGCTACTAGTCTCCACCTCGATAGTATGGATATTCTGTTGTGATAGTGTATCGGTAACATAGTCTTCTTTGTCTGGTTTATAAAATATGCGAGCATTTTGTAAAAAAGCTTATCTTTTCAGATCCCGCATCGGTCTTTAATTTTATATTTTGAAGTCCAAAGTAGCACCCGTCTGTGTTAGCAAGTCGAGGCCAATTATCCCAGAAAATCAACAAATTCGGAAGTATAAAAAATGTGGTCCCTATGCCGAAAAGGATCACGAGACACTCCTATTTACATTATTGGCCCCACAGAAAAAGGTTTGTAATATGTTTTAGTTCACTGAGAGGCTTAATGAAGTTATTAGAGGCCCCCGTATCTAATAATAATCTAACAGGTCTCCCTGCAATGAGTAGTGTGTAAAAAATTCTCAATTTCGTCACCTATGTCTATTGTTTCAGACTCCACTTCGGACTGGTATTCACGTCTTTCTTCCTCGAATGTACGGTTATTTTGTGACATATAATTGGTTCTTTGATGTTTGGACTTCTCGTGTATAGTCACTGAGGTAGCGCCATCATAAGACGTAATAGTTTTGTTTGTTAGTAGAGTGAGTTTCCTCTCCACCTCATCATAGTATTGCAAGAGTGTCTTATCTCCTTATCGAAGGATTGACAACTCCTGCTCTATCAGGTAGATCGAAAGCTTGTCTGCATAAGTGAAATCTAATCTATTTATGATCGCTTTAAAATTTAGGACCGTAAGATGCTAATATTATATCGGCTGAGCCCCTGATTTTTGTTCTTAGGATCGCCATTGCCTGATAGTGCTTTAAGCTACCCTCATACCGTTCAAATAACCTATATACAGTGTGTGCGGCCACGACACATATCCCTTCTGCTTACCGTCGAATTCCAAGAGATATTTTATTACATCGAGTGTTTCATCGCATTGCACCCCGGTTTCATTTCGACTTCTTTATATGTCTCTATGTCTGTTGTTGCTTTACTAATATTGTCTCTTTTCTTTTTTAGTGCCGCCATTTCCTTTTCATAACCTCCAAGCTGTAAGGCAAGAGCTTTCTTCACTATTGCCTTTATTTCTGCTTTTCTGTTTCTTGATGTTTGTCTGACCCTATTCCGTTAGCCGATATTCTGATATCGACCTCTATTGTTTTTAATCGCTTTGATAGCTGTTCTAATTGATTGTTACTCCTAAATATGAAACTTTAATCAAATAAAAAAAAAATCTAGCAAGCACACAAGTATTTGGATTATTAAAGAAAATATTATTTTATTTACTTAGTGTAGGGGAATGTGTTATTCGTCCAATCCAATATTACTTGAAAATTATTAAATTTTTTATTTACTATTTTCTGTTTAGACAACACATTCTTCTTTAATTCAGAGAGAAACAAAAATCTTCATAAAATTATTAGCAGACTCATCGACGATTCCTTTGATTTAAAAAAAAAAAAAAAAACCAAAAAGAATGTAAAAATGTAATTAGCCTGCTTTAGCTAGCGTCGTTGACTTTACTTCAGACTTCACTGATTCGCATCCTTCCAATTTCTTAATGCAATGTGATTCTACACAGTTTCTGAAGGCACAACAATGATTATCACTGTTACGAGCAATTGCTTCTTCAAATCACCACAAAGTGGTGGTGGCTGATGTAGAGGGCGAGGATGTAACAAATCGTTTACACATCCAAAGCGGTCTCATATTCGCTTTCCATTATGGAGTTAGTCTTTTTAAGGATCTCCTCAAATTTTGTGAAACGTTGACGCCACAATTCATCATTGCTCGTCAATTCACCTCCATCTGACGACGCACATCGGCACTTTGATTGTCTGACCACCACATTAATTGACAGCTGCGTGGTATAGACTTTGGTGATGATGGTGGTGGCTCTGACGAAGATGAATCCGCTTCTCTTCGTCTTTTTGCACAACAAAATTGTCAACTTCATTTGATACGTTCACAACAGGAACACCAGCCATTAAAAGTCGTTCAGTTATAGATTATTTATTTATGAAACATTATTTTATTTTCGAAATATAATTGACTAATCAATAAATAAATGTACAAATAATACGAAATTTAAAAATTTGTATTATTAATATTTAAAATAGAAATAAAATCGGGTATTTGTTTATACAAAACTCGTGTCCAACTCAATTTCTTTCTCAATTAATTTTTCGGGGAGTTTGGAGTGTTGCCAATTACACGGGTTTCGAGTTTTAATTTTTTGAAGGCATTGGCGTTTTAAATTTGTGAAGCAATAGAAACTATGAATTTAATGAAATGGAAGAAAGCATATTCGTATCCGAAAAAATGTGACATATAAAAAAATGATGGTAGCCGTTTCAAAATTGATGTAGTTAGAATGTTGCCGAGCAGATACACTAACATTATTGGGCACAGTGAAGAAAGATTATAACACAAAAAACCTTGCTTTCCTTCCCCCTTTTTTTTCGCACAGTATTAGTTGTAATCAGTAAAATAAAAATGTATTTGATATTTGTTTTTCAAGGAAATAAAAATGTAGTACAATTTTGAGTGCAAAAATACAGATTGTAACGTTTTTCGGATTCTGTATCTCATGAAACGCACTAGGTAGACACTTGAAATTTTCACAGAATGTGTATTTCTATTACCATATCCCCAACAAATAACAATTGAAAAATCCACCGGAAAAGTCTCAACAGCAACATGCAGTTTCTGTGTTTAAAAATTTTTATAACAACAACATGCAAGCAAACAGATTGTGTTTTGTTCATAAATAAGCGAATATACAAAAAAAAAGAGAACGAAAAACACACAGAAGCTCGCAGTTGATCTAATTTTTGAGCAAGAGGGGATAGACGGCAAACGTTAACACAACAACAACAATTACAAACGCCAAAGAAAACAAAAGCGACATACAGACGGATAGGCAGACGGACAGACTGAAAGACAGACATAGCTAAGTTAACTGGACAGAATATTTTGTATGCAAATGTTGTATAAGTTTTGAAATGATCTCTATCTCTCTCTCTCTATCTGTTTTTAAGAAATTTCATTTGTATCACGTGTAAGATGGCACTCATGCAATTTTTTTTTTAAATATATATAAATATATATTTATCAAAGAAACAATTTATTTATAAATGTAAATTTTCTCTCTGTTATATAATTTTAATAAATCAATGAGCAGACCACTTACATTTTTTTTTGTTTCGTTCCCCGTTGTACTTTTCCTTCGCTGTTGTTATGTTGTGGTTTTAATTTCTGCATGTACTGTAGTTTCCCTTGATGGTTAGATTATATGTATGCGTCTTGTAGAGTTTGTGTATTTGCACAGTTGACCAAAACATCCGTAAGTGGTATTAAATAGTCCGCTTTTACATTATCGAACTGTGCGGCAGAATTCACTTATCGGACTTTTGCTTGTTGGCAACGCGCGCGGGGGTTCGCTGCCTGTTTTTTCGTTGTTTTCTTTTCACCTCTTTCGTGTGTTTGTTCATTTCATTTTGCGTTCGTAGAGTTAGGATGCATGCGAATGCATGAGAAATGAAAAATATAGCGGGGAATGTGGAAAAATTTGCTTTGCTCTGTCGTTATTGCTTATAAATACAACTAGGTTATAATTTATAATTATAATAAGATTATAGATTATTATATATTATATAGTTCTAATTAATAAAAAATAAATAAATGACCCAGTCTAACAAAGAAAACAATTTTTGTTTTAGAAAATTAACTCCATTCTTTAGCACTCCTTCAATTTAAGCATAAATTCATTGTCATCACTCTCATCCATGTTCAGAATTAATTTCACACAACCTATAATTTCATTTGCCTCGTCAAAACTCATTTTAAATCTAAACAAAATGCATATACAAACAAAAATGTAAACAAAGTGTTTTGCGATGAAACATACTCCAGCATACGAAAATAAAAATGAAGAGAAATGAGGGAAAGTTTGTTTGTTACGAAAGTCTGACAATGTATAAGCAAGCCAGACAGAACCATCAGACAACAAAGAAGAATCGACGATAAGTTCGAACACAAAGTTGGATAATGTAAAACGCGACTTACGAGAGTTAAGCAATTCCTGAGCGGGTCAAAAACCCGGTTTCGCATCCGAAAATGGTACGTAAAGTAATCATCTGTCGCTCAGTTTGCGGCAGCAGAAACTGTCATTTAATGGATCCGTTTTTGGTCCGCAAATGGAACCGTTTTCGGGCCGCAAGTAATGTCATTTAATTAAAAAGAACTATTTACAATGAGCACAATTTATTTATAATAATAGTTTTTTACTATTTCAACATAGTAGTCAACAGAAATAATATAAATATTTGCAAATTAGAAAAAAGAAATATAAGAACGTCTTATCCTTTTAACAAATAAAACATACGAACTACTCCTTGCTCCTTTTGCCGATATTTTTTTCAGTTCCTATCCTATCTTGAGGATGAAAGAATTACAAAATATAAAACTTCACTTCTTGTATTATTTTTTTGTTTACTCACTCTGTTAAATCTTGTGTTATTCACTAAATTAGTAACGTCGATGATTAACATGAAAAAGAATAAAAACATTAAATAAATGCACCACACACTTCACATTGTTTTCTATTCTACTTACTATTACGCCAACAACAAATAATTTTTGTTTTCAGTCCGCTCGACATACGTTGCTTGGTCAACTGGGTGTTCTCCTCTGTAGAACAGTTTGTGTACAATGGCGCGCTGTTTGTTTCTCCTTTGATGTATGTAAGCTGTGGAGAGAAAATCTCTTGGCTGCTTTGCTCTATTTAAAGTCGATTACCTTCCCCCTACTTATATATTGTTGTGTAGAATTTGTTTTTTTTTTTTTGTTTTGCTTTGGCTTGTAGTCGATTAACACTGCTTAAAATTACCTGTTTTTTAATTGGGTGTTTGCACCGATTTTCTCCTTATTTTTTGTTGTAGTTTTTTTCAAATTTTATACAATTGTCTTCGGAACAGCTTTTTTTTATTTATACACGTGGAACTTTGCAAGCACGTTGGCTATATTAAAACTAAAAATTTGTGAAAAATAATGAAATTACAAGCTAGCTTAAGATTACAGGCAATGGTAGCGAAAGCCTTCAGCGCCAGATAATGTGATGGATTAGCAATTTACATGTATAGAAAGATTTACATTTATATGTTATGTTAAAGCCATTTACATTTTGTGTGTGGTTTGTATTTGTGCATTTGTATGAATTCATTTTTTATTAAACTTTTTATTAATTATTTTTTGTAATTGGTCAAGTGACCAGTATTGAGTTCTCTTAAAGATTAACTGTTACAATTCTTTTTGCTTAAAACTAAACCTACGTTTTCCTATCGATGCTGCTAGAAATTCGCTGACTCGTAATTCTTGTCGTTGGCGATATCACTTGCTGGTATCCACAAATTGTGCATGTTGTTTATTTGTGCAAAGTATTATGTTTCGTCGTTCGTCACAAGCAACAATTCGAAGCATTGAACTTATTTACATAAGTTATACTGACAGTGCACTTGCTTCTTTGTTGCTTGTTTTAACTACTTCCTTGCTTAAGATAGGGCCGTCCTTGGTCCTCTTCAAGCCCTCAATGTCCATCTGAATATCGTGGCTGAGCTGTTGTTTTTCCGATGCTTCAGGAGTCGGAGGATTCCATAGCAGATAGCTATTATGACTAACGTACCTAGGCTTGACAGTACCGGGTTCGTAATCATTTTTGACTTCATCTCGCGCATATGACGCAAGTTCTCGATGTTGACCTTGTGGAGATACGGCATGCTCAGATCCACTGATGATCGGTGATGTTAATGAGCGTTGATATTGCGATGCCAGTCGTCCTCTTTGCGATGTTCTTTTTATACAAGTAGGTGTAAGCGTTTACTTGAACCAGGTTATCAAATGTGAGCAAGAATGTGCCCGTGGTTGTTCTAGCCGGCTTATCTTCTTCCATGACAATGATTGCGCTGTCATAGATGATAATGACGCCATCATCTATTTCAACTATCGGCCAAGATGATTTGTTCGTGTGATACAATTTGCAATATAACCAGAGTGAAGTTGTTGCGCGGTGACTCCTTACAGAATGTCGTTGTTACGGCAGAGTTACATTCTTCTATGACGATTATTCTGTTGCTGCATTTTGCGACGATGTTGTTCTCGAAGTGTATTACAGTTCCGTTATGCGGCACCGGAAAAATGCTTACTTTCTTACCACGTTACCTAAGGTATAAGAAATCCTATAATAAAATGTAAAAAATGCATATTTTGTAAGACCTTAACACTAGAAACCTCCATTAGTTCGGTTACCGAAATACCTGTGAATTGATTGTTGATTAGTGCCTCAATATCGTTGTTATCTAATATTACTGAATTTACAACACCGATTTTTGCGAGTGCTATCGACTTCATTAAATTCTCCAATTCCATTAATAAAACCTCATATAAAAATCCGGTATCCAATGGTCTATTTCTTTCCTTTCCTATAATAATGTTAATGCTTTCTGTAACTTTATTTATTTGCTCTTGTATTTTTGTGTTTATGATTATCTGTTTATTTTGCCCCTCAATGTGCTGTTGTTGTTCAAATCTGACTCCCTTAAAATCGTCATGTCAGGGGTTCCTGCAACAACCTTAAGGACTGAACCCAGGGCATTAATGCTTTTTACGTGTCTATGATGCACCGCCATGGCTGCCATCAAGGTGTTCATGTAAATTATATATGCATCTGAAATCTTTTTCATGTGTGATTGAATTATCAATTATTAAAGACATGGTTTCTGTAGCTATTTTCAAATATGTATGTTGTCAGGTTCGAAGTGTGCCGTAAATATGCAAAATCATCAAAGATTATAGCATTTCCATAATCGGTCAATTTAGCCATTGTTTTCGTAATGAGAAGTAGTATCAAAAACCTAAACATAAAAAGATAAAAAAATTAAAATCGTGGATGGCTGTTATCTTAAATTGTCCTTATGGACCACCCTCCCTCTAATAAGAACCGTGGTTCCCAAATCTGCTTCTATTTTTTCCTCAACATATAGTGGTGTTAGCTTGTTACCTAATCGCTTGTTGACCTTTACCAACACAGTTTCACCAACATCAAAAACCCTATTCTGTCTATAGTGGTTATTTCTGTCTAACTGCTCTTGTTGGGCTTTTGTAATTCTTTCAACTACGTCACTTCTAATTTCTGTTGGCATGACATGAATAATATCCACGGATCTTCTATGGGTTACAGAGTGGATTGTTTTATTATACTTCGCCGTTGCCAATAGTATAAGGTCAATTGTATTTGCAATTTTGTGAAGTTTGAGTCATCTCACAATTTCGGAGAGAGTGCTATGGAAACGCTCTACCTGACCATTTGATGTACTGTGAAGTGGAGCCGCATTTATTACATCAGTGTTGAACTGTTTTTTTTTAATAATCATGAATATTTTGAAGTGACAGCGCATCTCGCATGTAATTCTCCTTGCCTGGTTTGTAAAAAATAAGAACGTTGTGTTCATACATGAAGGCCATCCAACGCTTTATCTTAGCATTTGGATTTCTGTCCGAAATCGAAAACGTAAGGTGCTAGTGATCCGTATCTTTTAATGTTCGAGATATCATAGTGAGAGGTTTTCCCTCTTGTGATAGAACAGCTCCCAAGCCCAAGGAAGAAGCGTCCGTCGTTAGATCGAACGGCTTTCAAAAATCTGGGTAGCGTAGCATGACTTATTTCGATACCAGTACATCCTACAATTTTTCAAAAGCTTGAACCTGTCCCTTGTCCAAGTTCACCTTTACCTTTTTGGATTGATTGGCTCTGATTCGCCCATTTTCACCTTTCAATATGCTTTTGAATCGAAATCCTTGATGAAACACTTATAGTAGCTTGCTAGTCCTAAAAAGGATCTTATGTTAAATAATGCAGTTGGTTGTGAATAATTGCGTATTGCATCTACCTTGTCAGGGTTTGTTGTAATGCCCCCGCCAGATACGACAAAACATAGGTATTCTACTTTTCCTTTAAAAAAGTGTGACTTCTCGCGTAAGACTTGCATGTTTGCCTCAAATAGTTTGCTTAAGACCCAGGCAATATGTTCAACATGATCATTTTCATTTTCTGAAAATATGATAACATCGTCCACGTAAACATAAAAGAATTTGCATATTTGCTCCCGCAGTACATCATCAATAGCCCGTTGAAAGATGCTTGGTGCATTCTTTAGTCCGAAAGGGAGCTAAAAAATTCTTATTTCCCGTTTCCCACTGTCTTCTCTCTGTCCTGTTCTAACAAAACTATCTGATGGAAGCCAGATTTTCAATCAAGTGTTGTGAAATACTTTGCCTTTCTCAGGTTTGACAGTATTACCGATATACTATTGTTTTTTCATTAAGCTTTCTAAAATATATGACGAGACGTTCCTTTATATTTTTCTCATCGACTCCCTTTATATCTACGACCCAAACGGGACTATTGTAGGGTATCTGGATGGTCGAATTTTGCCCTCCTTTAGTAAAATTTACGAAATCAGCAACACCCATGGGGTATGGGACAGTATTTATGTTGAAGGGTAATGCTTTGTTGGGTCCGCAAAGGCTCCCAGCAATTTTCCCATCATTTTATAAATCTGTCCCTGACAAGTTCAGGTACTTCTATGTCCTTGACTTATGTGAATTTTACATTCGCACACTGAAGAAATTTAATAGATTCTGTACCCATCCTTGTCTTAAAGTATTTTATGGTCAAGTTCTAATGTAGCTTATACCTGCGTCAGCAGGTCAAGGCCAATTATTCCCTCAAATGTGGACAGTGTGGGCAGTACAAAAGACGTACTATTTAAATTAACCAAATTGATAGCACATTTGCTAATGATATTCTCAACCCCGTGAATGGATGAGACTGAGAAAACCTTCTCGACTGGAACTACATGTTTTAATTCCTTAAGGGGTTTAATATAGTTCTTTAAAGCCCCAGTGTCGATGAGAAGTCTTATTTCCCTTCCCCCTAAGAATCCTGAACCCCAGGGGAGAAGGGACTCGCTCCTAAAAAATTAACCTGATGTGAGTCAATATCTTTAATTACCCTTTTTACTTTCTCCTCGTACTGAGATTCAGAGTGCTGCTCTTCCAAATCTTCTAAATCTTCTTGATTCAAATGGTTTACGCGTCGTATCTTGGATCCAGTATGGTGATCTGAACTCGCACCTCGCTTTTGTTGGAAATTTTGCTGAGGTCTGTATGATTGGCCCTGACCACATTGCTTATTCTTACCCTTAAATTCAATGAGTTGCTTAAAGTCAGAAAATAGGTATCAACCTCCATAGGCTGCACTCATTGCTGATTGGGATTCGGAAAGAAAGGTCTTTTATTGGCCCCTTCTTGTGTTGTGAAATGAGGGTTTTTATTCGGTTGTGAATTTTGTCCAAGGTTATTCCTATCCCTATTCTTTGATTCTTGCTCAATTCGTTGAGCTTTTTCTTTCGCACTCCTCGCAAAGCAAGCTGTGAATTTATATCTTTCTTGATTTGCCTCCACCTCCTGTGCCACAGCCAAAGCTGATGGTATGTCGGCAGGACGGGCTGCAATAAGATATCGCTTAAGGACATGCTTGTGCCGGAAATAAATACCTATATGTGGCATTGGCGAATTTGGCTGCATCGCCGCTGTAAGTCCTATTTGTTTTATTTATGAGCAAAATTAACTTTCTTTCAATTTGATCATAATATTCTAACAATATCAGATTTCCCTGTCGCAATGTGGAAAATTCCTGTTCAATGAGGTACACAGGCCGTTTATCGGCGTATGTAAAATCGAGACGAGCTATTATAGCTTTGAAATTCAAAACCGTGTTAAATGATGCTAGGGCCATATTTGCTGATCCCTTGATCTTGTTCCTAATTATGGCCACAGCTTGGTAGTGTTTTGATAAACCATCATATTTCTCGAATAATTTATAGGCGGTGTGGACTGCTTGCCTTTGCAACATAATCTTTCTGCTTTCCGTCAAAGTCATAGAGACTTAACAATATCGTGGGACTCGCTGCACTCCACACCTTCCCTAATCATTACCTCCTTATAAACTATCACCTCAGGGACACTAATATTAGTTTCATTAATTCGCTTTTTTATTTTTCTAACTCATTATCGAACTGACTCATTTGAGTAAAGAGTACTGAGTTGACAGCAGTTTCTATCAAAGTTTTTAATTGCTCCTGTGATAAAGACATGTTCGATTCTTGATTTTTTTTTTCCTGATACCTCCGACTCCCTTATACCAGTTTCAATAATATTGATTCCTTTTTCTAAATCTTCAACGCCCTCTTCAAGGCAATCATCGAGTATTCTCACTTCACAAAAATCGATAAAATCTCACTCAAGTTTGAATATACAGGGTGGCGCAATAGAACGTGCATATTGCGTCATCTTTTTTCGTGGGGTAAACAGTGCACGGGAGGGGGAGCCTAGCGTGGTTAGCTAATGGAACTCGTTGAGTTTTAGTAGCCAGGAGTCACATCGACAGAAGCGTCGCGCTTTTTGTGTTCGCACGTTTTACGAGAACGGTCGTTCATACACCTCTACAAGGCGACTGTATTGCTCTGAATATGGATTAACACACATTAATGAAGCTCCGAGCGCAAATTTAATTAAAATATGGATAAAGCGATTTGAAGAGACCGGATCCACGTTTAAGCCACCAGCAAAAGGTCGGCCAAGAACGTCTAGGACCACAGACAATATTGAGACAAAGGAATTATTGGCACCTTCTTCTTTGAAGATTCACGAGGAAGAAACATCACCGTTAACACCGACCGCTATGTTGCGATTTTAGAGGGATATTTGACTCCAGAACTTGCGAGATCAAGAATTGCGAATATGAGGACTTGGTTCCAACAAGACGGAGCTTCCTGTCACACATCAAATGACTCTATGGCGGTTGTGAGACAGATGTTTTCTGCAAGACTAATTTTCAAAGAGGTGATATCCCTTGGCCCCCACGTAGCCCTGACTTGCATCTCTTGACTTTTTTTGTGGGAATACCTCAAACATAAAGTCTACATGAACAATCCCAGGAACATCAGTCAACTAAAGGAAAATATCCGTGGAGAAATAGCAGCAATCATCCCAGATTTATTGACAAGAGTTTTCACAAATCTGCGATCGCGTTTAGAGGAGTGCCGTCTTCGAGAGGGCCGTCATTTTATTTTTAAAAAATGAACTACATTTAAGTACCTAATCATCCTATCTTTTATTTCAACTATACCTTTTATATTTATTTTTTTAGCCTATACTTAATAAATGCACGTTCTATTTATATTTTTTCTTATGTTTATTTCACTTTTATTCAAGGCACTTTTCTTTTAAATAAGAATCAACAAACAATCACTTAGATGTTCTGTGGAAATGCCTTAACTACGATGGTTCTTAGATTCCTACTCCTGAATGATGTCTTCTTGGCTCTGCTTCGGTTGGTTGATTTGTCTGCTGTTGCTTCTGTTTGTTGTCCTCACTGCCTAGAGTGAAAACGTACTCTAGTGTCTTATCGTGGGTGTTGAAACTATATTCTTTTTGTTTTTTTTTTATTTTATGTTTTCACCATTTGTTAATACACTCTCTCTTAATTTCTGGGATTATTGCTTTTTGCTTTTGTATTATAAAACTAGTGGGCCCCTGGTGCTGGGAATCGTAGCTTTTAAATTTATTGAGTTATAAGTTGGATAAAATTAGTTTTTATAAATAAAAACTAGAGAATCCCTGGTGTTGGGAATCGCAGTTTTATTGTTTTTTTTTATTGAATGAATTCAATTAATTTTATTTCACAAAAACTGGAGAGTCCCTGGTGTTGGGAATCGCAGTTTTATTTTTTAAATTATTAATTTACTTGGATTAACAATTATTACTTTATGCTTGCCCCACGTTGGGCGCCAATAAATTTTTTATTAATCTTATTATTAATTATTTTTTGTAATTGGTCAAGTGAGCAGTATTGAGTTCTCTTAAAGACTAACTGTTACAATTCTTTTTGCTTAAAACTAAACCTACGTTTCCCTATCGATGCTGCTAGAAATTCGCTGACTCCTAATTCTTGTCGTTGGCGATATCACTTGTGCACGTTATTTATTTGTACAAAGTATTATGTTTCGTCGTTCGTCGCAAGCAACAATTCGAAGCATTGAACTTATTGACATAAGTTATGCTAACAGTGCACTTGCTTCTTTGTTGCTTGTGTTAACTCCTCCCTTGCTTAAGATAAAGCCGTCCTTTGTCCTCTTCAAGCCCTCAATGACCACCTGACTATGATACTAGTTAGCCAGAAAGAAGGCTATCATTGGCTGTGCCAAAGATGTCCGGGTTGCATCCAACCTTCCTTTCTTAGCATCACTATATTCTCTCTGTTACAGTTTGAGTATCAACAAAGAACACAGTTTGAGTTGCATTGTATTTAATTGTCCTTATACTCTTTATAAGTTTATCATTTAATGTGAGTTTATATGGGAGGTAGCCTCCTTGTAACCCTAGGATCATGAAATTTACATGGCTGATGGATACGGAACAGAAACTTATAGTGTCCAAATTTCAATTCAATTAGTCAAAAAACAAAAAAAAAATTGTCTAATAAGAGCATTAATTTAAATGGGTGTTTGTATGGGAGGTACCCCCCTAGTGGTCAAATGTTCAGCGTTTGGTAAAAAGAAACCTATGTACAAAATTTCAGCTCTCTAGCTCAAAAACTGTGGGACTAGTTTTGCGAAAGGACGGACAGACGGACAAACGTATATGGCTACATTAACTCGTCTCATCGAGCTGATCACAAATATATATACTTTATGTGGTCTGCGATGTCTCCTTCTGTGTGTTACAACTTCATGACAAACTTATAATACTATTCACTCCCGTGAAGAGTATAAAAAGCATGTGCGCAGGTAACTGTTAATATAATTGGTTATATCTGGTGGTATATGTTGCTTTATTTTAGGAAGTTGAGGATGGTGGACAAACTATTGCGTGAAGTGTTGGATATGAAAGATTATTGTGGTTGAAGATCGTTTTATTATATGGGTTTAAGGATCGGCAGGTGTTCAGGATGTTGCAGAGAGAACAGATGTTTGAGGTGTTATCTATGTAGTGGCGGTGGGTAAGGTTAGTGTGTCCGAGCCTTAGTCGGGTTATTTTGAACTGATCTTGTCTGTTTATTTGTTGGTGTGAGTGCTGAAAAAGTTGATAGCTAGATAGTATATGTGTATTTATAGATTGATACCAGTTGGGTGTGTCTTTTAAGTTGTCTTGAATTTTTTTTCTATGAAATTTTTTTATGTGTCTTTTAATGTCTTGTGTGATTAAGTTTTGCTTCATAATTAACGGCTGATTTGTAGCACACTTCGCTGTAGTATCCGCATATTCATTTCCTTTATATCTACGTGGCCAGGAGTCCATAAAAGTTTACATTTTGTGTAGTGTTTTGTGATTAAATTGCGAGCAAGAGATGGGTAATGTTCTGTGTTGTTAATGATAGATATAGCATCTTATGCTGTAGTTATCAGAACAAATGCAATATTTTCTTAGTCTGGATTTAAGTGTGTTAAGGGCATCAGTGATCTCAATAATTTCGGCTGAGGAGTAGTGAAGGAGGAGGCAAGTTTTGGTGGAAGTATTTTCCGTAGTGATCGCATAGACAATAACTGTGTTGGTTTGTGACCCGTCTGTGAAGATGTAATTGGAATTTTGGTATGTGTTCTTTAATTCGTTGAATTTAGAGCGGTATGTGTGTGGAGTAGTGTTGGTTTTCATGAAGATGCGCATGCACGTGTCTATTGTGCTTTGAATTAGTGCCCTTGGTGGAAAACTCTGCGAGAGTGTATTTGTAGGGTGGTGTGGATTATTGTGAGATTGACAAGTGGCTATGATGCGGTCTAATGCTGATTGGAAATTGGGTCTTTTTAGGGGTTTGTATTTTTTAACGATGTTATTGATGGAAGAGTTGCAGGCAGTAATTATGGATTTGAAAAGTTGCGATGTACGGAGATTGCGTCTAATTTTTGTAGAAGTTGCTCTTGCTTCAAACATAATGTTGTTTATTGGTGTCATTTTAAATGCTCCCAGAGCAAGTCCAAAGGCTATATTAGCTGTTGAATTAATTGGACGAAGGGTGGTTTTAGGACTGTAGCCGAAATTGGGAAGACAATAGTCTCTTTTTGAATTTATTAGAGCTTTCGCTACAATTAATAAGGTGGTGGTGTTAAAGTTGAAACTTGTGCTTGCAAGACATTATTTATATTAATTTTGTTTTCCTAGTGCTGTGCTAAGTACTCTATGTGTGCGTTCCATTTATATTTATTGTTAAAGTGCAGCCTTAGAATTTTGAGTGTATTTGTGTTTTGAAGAGGGAAGTTCCCGTTGATATTGTGCAACTGCAGTTGAATTTTCTGCAGACGTGCTGGTGTTTCCATTTGGAGATTGAGTGTTTGGCACCTGAGTAATCGCACCAGTAAGCAATATTGGAGAAGACGAGTTGAAGATTGATTTGAATGTCTTTTTTGCATTTTAAATTAACAATGAGGTTGCAGTCGTCGGCATAAGCGCTAAGACTTAGGTTTTTGTGACTGCTGATCGTAGCAGTGAGTTTATTGTACGCTATTACAAATAGAACTACTGAGAGGGGTGAACCTTGTGGGATGCCGTTGTGATGTGGAAAGAAAGTTGAGTAAGCTCAGCCTAAGCGAACTAGAAGTCTACCAGGAGGTTGAAGAAGATTTTCTTACTGAACTACGTAACAAAACGATTGGCGATTTCCTAGCAGGGACAGGACTAGGCAGTGTTGAGCATAATTTGCAGAGCATTTGGAATTGGAGCTCACACCTTTCAGCTCATGCGCCCCAAGTGACAATAAGGCCACTCTTGACTTCCTCGATGTAGCGTGTCAAATGGATCTCCCTATCAGGGAAATTCAACTCGAATAAGTGCAAGATGCATCATCAAGGCTCAAATTAACTAAATCTCCAAGATATGTCGGAATTGAAGCAGCAGCAATAAGAGCTCTCCCAACCAAAGTGTTTCAATTACTTACTGCGATCTACAACAGCATCTTGAGACTCAGCCAATTCCCTCCCCAGTGGAAATGTGCTGAGATAATGATGATTCCGAAACCTGGTAAGCCTGAAGAACTACTGGGATCTTATCGTCCTATCAGTTTGTTGGCGATGACATTCTGCAGAATGTTGCCAATACTGGATGATAAGCAAGTGATCCCAGAACATCAATTCGGTTTCCGGAGTTGTCATGGTACCCCTGAACAGTGTCACCGAGTTACTCAATGCATTTTGGAAACCTTTTAGAAAAAGCGTTATTGCTCCGCAGCCTTTTTGGACATAAAGCAGACATTTGATCGAGTTTGGCATCCGAGTCTATTGTTCAAATTAAAAAATTTGTTACCAGCTCCATACTCTCTTCTCGTAAGATCAAACTTAGAAGATAGATTCTTTTATGTTAAATACGTTGACGCGGAGTCTGAGTTGAAATGCATAAGATCCGGAGTTCCTCAGACTATTATAAGGAACATCAATCTGTTGGTTGCTACATATGCGGATTACAATGCGTTCTTATCTACAGATGACGATCATCTGGTAGCATCGTTGGAACGATGGAATATCATGGTAAATACCGACAAATCATTGCACGTTACTCTCAAGCTTAGGTGACTGAGCTGCCCCTCTGTCTTCCTGAATAACGTAATCATCCCCTCTGAACAAACCGCCAAATACCTGGGGGTTGCCCTGGATAGACGATTAAACTGGAATTGGCTCACATCAAATGCAATCGCCAACAGCTGGACTTTAAAACGAGGATAATGTCCTGGCTTCTTAATCACTATTCAAAATTGTCTCTGCGCAACAAACGTCTGCGTATGGAATTCATCTGTGGGGCTCTGCTTCGTATTCTTAATTTTTCTACTCGAAAAATTACAATCAAAGCTTCTCCGCAAAGTAGTTAATGCCCCTTGGTCAGAATTTTATCTATTCATAGAGATCTTCATGTTTTTCATGGATCAAAGACGAAATTTGAAGATTCACCAGAAAATATGTATACCGACTTGAAGAACACCCTAATGATGTTGCCTCAGGCTACTTGTCACTGATAACAACGTCCGCCGATCAAAAGGAGTCACCCCCTAGACCTACCTTTCAGATTTCCTGAAGGATAGGTAATCTGTCACCATTCCCTATGATTTTCTTTTATATTGTTTTATGTGCATTTACTTATGGTTAGCTTATTTATTCTAACTGATTGTAAATATATTTGCTTTATAAAACAAAAATAACAATTATTCTTTTTTAATTTCCGAACAACACAACTTCTCACTTCAACGGTCACTTAGCGCATCCGAACGTAGGTGTATAAATTTTAATAATACATCCAATTCACTAGCATCAATAAGCGCAGTAAATGTATGGTGCCAATTCGACCATTCAGTAGATTTTCCAGAAAAATTTGGTGTTTTAATGGTAGGCAACTTGGACCCTTTAAAGGACTGCACCGCCTTAGATTGTGTTTTGAAGTATCCAACACACGTACCCGTTGTCGATGTGCAGACAAGCAACCCCATTTATGTATTTATTTATAAACAGTTTAAGTGCAATATAAAAAAAATACAACAAACTTAAAAGTTACAAGCTATAGCTACAATGATCATGATTTCTTGGGCACCATGTTTGACCTCTCCTTGTTTCAAATGAACTCTGTAGTCAATTTTAAAGGCGGATTTGGCAGCTTTATCTGCCAGTTCATTGCCGGGAATAAGGCAATGGCGTTCTATTTAGGAGAGGGAATCAGTGCAGATGGTGAATAGACCGTGACTAGCTTTAGCTTTATTGACTGCATCAAAAATGGCTATTATTTCAGCAGAGTAAACTGAGGTATAGTACGGCAAGAGGGATATTTTTATTGAGTTGGGGGTGATGACACTGAATGATACTGCATGATTGTGATCCGTCTGTATAAAGAAGCGTGTGGGATTGCAAGGAATTCCTGATTTCAAAGAAATGTTTTTGAAAAATTTCTGGTGGCGTTGTCGATTTGGGAAGTAAGTGTGTGCAGGATTAAATGACCATGCTAGAAGCTGTTTGCCGAGGGCCATAGCAAGATGTAATGAGGATGGGTATCTTTGGATTTAGCTTTTAAAATTTTGTGAACGGGAGTAGCTAGAGGCGAGTCTTTGGAGTGAAGAATAGATTTAACGAGCCTGGCGGAAATCATTTCTTTTCTACATTCCATATTTATTATAGTTGATTCAAAGATGAGGTTGGTAATTGGTGTAGATCTGAAGGTATCCAGAGTGAAACGAATTTGTTTAGTTGCAACTTAGGGGTATTGCTATTCAGGTATAAGCCACAGTCTATTTTTGCTAATTTCCTATTAAAAATAGCTTCAATGACAGATAAAAGTGTAAGTTGGTTGCAGTGTTATTTATTGTTAGATAAATGAGATTGAGATAATGAGATTGAGATAGATGAGATTTGCTATATGGTCGATCCACTTGTGAGATTTGTTGAAGTGTAATCGAAAGATTTTTAAAACTTTTACATTGGTTATTGGGGCTAGGTTAGAAATTAGTCGTAAACGACAGTTTTTCGTTTTTACATATATGGAGGACAGAAAGTTTCGCACTTGAGTAGGCGCACCAGGAATGAATATAAGTATGGAGGGGATCAACATCAATAACAGTAATGTTACCGATTTTTTTAAAAATATGATAATCATCTGCATAAGCGCATAAATCAAATTGTTTCCATAAACATGCTGATGCTGATTGTTCTATTGAGTCTATTAAAGGCAATAAGGTAGAGGATAACTGATAATGGTGAGCCTTGTGGGATACCATTATGCAGGGGATGTGTTTGTGAATGATGGTTGTTTACAAATACATTTATTTTCGTGTTCGTTAGAAAGTTAATTATGTAATTTGTAATCTAGGGGTCTATTTTCCACTTGCTTATTTCATCTATGATAGAGTGAATGCCTATTTTGTCGAACGCTTTTGTAAAATCTAAGGACACGATGGAAACATGATTTCTTGAAGAGAGGGTGGATTTAATGTGGTAGTCTATGGCTATTAAAGACTCAGATACTGATTTGCTCTTCTTAAAGACGAATTGCCTATTATCATTTTATTTATTACAAAAAACAAACCACCATAATCAGTTGGCTATTATTTTGTCGAGTGTTTTGGACAAGCTGGATTTAAGAGAGATTGGTCTGTATGAGTTTCGAGATGTTTTGTTAGAGTCAGTTTTAATAATTGGGATGATTTTACTAAGTTTGTGGTGTTGAGGAATATAATTATTGAAAATTTTATTGCATAAGTGTAAGAGTCTATGTTGAACAGAGGTGTGAAGATTCTTTAGCATAGGATAAGATATTCTGTCAACACCAGGTGTTTTTCCTTTTAATTTTGGAAGTGCGACTTTGAATTCAAAGTAACTGATGGGTTCTTTTAGCTTTTGTGCTGTTATTGAAGGAAAAGAATTTGAACTGAGGTGAGTGTTTTGTTTGTGGATGCGGAAGTTGGGGAAAATTTAGAATATTCAGATTGTTGTGAGCAATATTGGCAAATTTCTTCAGCTATGTGTGCCTTATTTGTGATAGGAGTTAGGGTGCTAGAGGACTGTATGCAGCGGATCGAAAAGAGTGATTTGATACCACAGAAGTTTCTAATGTTTGACCAGATTTTTGTGATGTTAGTTGTAGGATTAATCTCAGAGGTGAATTTTTGATTTGAAATTTGTTTAGATATTTTCAGATGTCGTTTGATTTGGGCGTCACCTTTGTTATACTCTTCACGGGAGTGAATAGTATTATAGGTTTGTCATGAAGTTTGTAACACACAGAAGGAGGCATCCCAGACCACATAAAGTATATAGCTTGATGAGACGAGTTGATTTATCTATGTCCGTTTGTCTGTCTGTTCGCAAAACTAGTCTCTCAGTTGTTGAGCTATAGAGCTGAAATTTTGCACATATCTTTCTTTTTACCACATTTGTCGGAATCAGTTGAATTGGACCACAAGGGTGGTACCACCCAAACAAACCAAATTAATATTCTTATTAGAAAAAGTTTTTTGTTTTTTGACGTATCGAACTGAAGTTTACACATTATAAGTTTCTGATCCATGTTCATTACCATGTAAATTTTAAGATCCTAGGATTACCAGGTGGGGTACCTCCCATACGAACCCACATTAAATGACAAACTTATAGTGAGTAAAAGTACAATACAAATACAGTGCCATATTTGATAGTAAAACTGTGTTCTTTGTTGATACTCAAACTGTAACAGAGAGAATACAGTGATGCTAAGAAAGGAAGGTTGGATGCAAACCAGAGGAGCGTGAAGAGTATTACATCTTTGGCATAGCCAATGATAGTCATCTTACTGGTTGTATTGTAAGATAGAGTGCGTTGAGATGTTGCGTTTAAGCAGGAACCAGTAGTAATTTTTAGAGTCTTTAAGGGATGGTAGTTGTTGATTCCATCAAAGAACTCTGTATTTAATGTTTGGATTAAAAATAGACTGAGGGATAGAAATGTTAGCATTTTGACGAATTAATTTGGCAATGTTGGCGGATTCTTTATTAATATTAGAGCTCGAAGGCTTAGTGAGATTATAAGTAAAAGATGACGCTTTGTATAGAGGCCAATTCGCTAGGTCAATTTTGAATTTTGGTAAAGTTATAGAATGGTTTTGCATATTTAAAAAAGGATGTGGTTACTGCCGAAGAGACTAGATTCAATCTTCCAGGATGAAACGGTCACAATGGATGGGGTGACAATTGTTAGATGGATGTGTGTGAAAGAGTGATGTGTGCTAATGTGGGTAGGTGAGCCATCATTTACCAAGATGAGGGGCGGTTGGTTGATAAATGTATACATCGTATTAACTTTAACCTATTAACGGAAGATCCCCATAGCTGATGATATCTATTGAAGTCTCCTGTAATAATGGTTGGGAATGTAGTAATGTTGTAGACATTTCGTGGGTTTCTTAGGGAAATTATTTTATTTGGCATATAGGAGCTAATAATGTCGAATGATATTTCAGATGTGATGTGGACCCCGATAGTATCAAAATCTTGATTGAAATTAGTAATATCGTGTTGTTACGATTTGTGAATTAAAACGGTCACGCCTCCCGAGGAATTAGGTAAGAGTTCAGGTGGTAAAGTTGATAATCTATTGGTATAGCTACATTGAGTGAGGTAGCCAATTGGGTTTCTTGGAGGGAGATGATTTTTGGATTGTGGGTTTTTATTAGGATTAGCAACTGGTTGTAATTGTTTTTATCAAAGTTCGCAAATAAATGACAACCTTTTATTAGGTCTACAAGCAACTGGTTGTGAAGAAACAAAATGTAAAAGGGACGAAAAAAACATTGTGAATTGTTATTCGTTTTTAAGTATTTGTGTGCAACCAATATCAATTATTTTTGTTTGTTTATGGCAGGGCCAACCACTAAAGGATTTATAGAGCGAAGTTAGTCCACAGGTCTTTCGTGTGTTTGTATGAATTTTTTACATATGTGTGTCTGCTTGTGCGTTGCAGACGACTATTATTTGTTATCCAACAAACATTTTTATTCCATTTTCAATAGTCGTGTTACAAATTGAGTTTTCAGATAGTCTGCTAATAAATATTTATAATTTTTATAAAATAAATAGCAACATAACAATAAATGATATTAAAAAACAAATTATTATTACAAGTTTCACGAAATAGTCGCTGGGTAATATTTGCTTTGCTGTCCATATCCCTCTCTTGCTGCCACTTTCTGAAACACACTTTCTATCACACTCTCTCTTCGTCTCCTATACTCGCGGCACACAAGAACAAAAGAAGACTTTTTTTGCTACCTGTATTGCTTTGCATTGCTTACAATTCGCGATGCCATTTGCGTGCTGTTATTTGATTGCATTGTTTTCCATTCTTCCCCTCTTCTTTAATCTCTTCGACGCAGTTAACTCACGTCACACAACAACAAAACCAGACCTTTTCGCGCAGACCTTTTTTTTCGGGACTATATTTCCATTTACGTTGTGTGCGATTGAGCAAAAGGTCCCAACATACCGATAAAAATGAAAAATAAGTATAACGGTCGAAGAGAATCCGAAAAAATTAAAATACCAGAAAGAAGGCTATCATTGGCTGTGCCAAAGATGTAGCTCTTCACGCTCCTCCGGGTTGCATCCAATCTTCCTTTCTTAGCATCACCATATTCTCTCTGTAATAGTTTGATTATCAACAAAGAACACATTTTGAGTATCAACAGAGAACACAGTTTGAGTTGCATTGTATTTTTATTGTACTTATACTCTTTATAAGTTTGTCATTTAATGTGAGTTTGTATGGGAGGTACCCTTGCTGGTAACCCTAGGATTATAAAATTTACATGGCTGATGGATACAGAACAGAAACTTATAGTGTCCAAATTTTAATTCAATAAGTCAAAAAACAAAAAACTTTTTCTAATAAGAACATTAATCTAAAAAGGGGTTTGTATGGGAGGTACCCCTCCTGGTAGCCCTAGGAACATGAAATTTAAATGGCTAATGGATACGGAACAGAAACTTATAGTGTCCAAATTTCAATTCAATAAGTCAAAAACCAAAAAAAAAGTCCTAATAAAAACATTAATTTAAAAGGGGGTTTTTATGGGAGGTACCACTCCTGTTGGTCCGATTCTGCTGATTCCGACAAATGTTCAGCGTTAGGTAAAAAGAAACCTATGTACAAAATTTTAGCTCTCTAGCTAAAACTGTGGGACTAGTTTTGCAGACGGACAGATGGACATGTCTAAATCAACTCGTCTCATCGAACTGATCACAAACAAATATACTTTACGTGGTCTGCGATGCCTCCTTCTGTGTGTTACAAACTTCATGACAAACTTGTAATACTATTCACTCCCGTGAAGAGTATACAATTTCTTCTCTCTGACCGGTCCACTTTAAAAACAAATGATAACTGTTATTTGCGAGCTATGGTTTTTAGATCCATTTATATTCCACCAATACATACAGCATACAGAGAATTCAATAGCCTCACAATAAATGTACCTCTTAGAGAACCAGACGATATTGAAAAGACAGTTATACACTTGAATGACATTATAAACGAAGCAGCTAACAGAGCAACGCCAGATCTTAAACCAAAAGATGACAACTATATTTTCACCCATTCAATAAAAATCCAAATCGCGAACAAAAATAAACTGTGATAGATCTGGCAAAGGACGAGAGATCCAAATGACAAAGCTAAAGTTAATAAACAATCAAAGATTTGAAAATCAGGCTAAGGAATTTTAAATATGAACAATTTGTAAATTACACAAAATCAATATCTCCGGCAGCAGACACCAATTACTCATTGTGGAAGGCTGCATCACTAATCGCACCTTCCACCAGCCGCCACTCTTAAAATTGGATGGAACATGGGCTAGACCAATTCTGACAAAGCTTCACTTCTTGCAGATTATTATGAATTGGCTTTTACTACCACCATTCTACCAACCAATCTAATAGTAATACCAATTTGTTCAACAGGACTCCATCTCCTCAATGGTTGGTTGATTTCCGTGGCTGGCTCGTACAGTCCACTACGAGCCACAATTAGCACTAGAGTGCCGTTTTGATACCACTTCCTCATCGAACGCAATCATTATTACTAAATCCAATCTGTCGAATTTAGGTATTTGAGAAAATCACCCGGGCATGTGATTGAACCGATAGATTGTCGATGAAGTATTTACCCAGAAACTTATTTCTAGTCTTTGCCAAGGCTGGGCATTGACATAGAAAGTGGGTGAGTGACTCCTCTTCCTCTTCGTTTCCGCAGCTCCTACAATGGCTTCTAAATGGATTACCCAGTCTCTCCGCGTGAATCCCTACACACCAGTGACCGGTTAAAACAGCTGTGAGTAAGTAGAAAAGAAAACAAAGTGAAGTGAGTGGTGCATTTATTTGATGTGTGATCAATATTAGGAATTCAGTGAGAATCTAATATCATTTTGACAGTACAATTCACATAGTTAACAAATGGCATAATTAAACAGATTGAGTAAAGAAAAAATTTCAATAAATAGTGAAGTTTTAAATTTTCCAATTCTTTAATTCTTTCATCTCAATTTCTTAGAAAATCAGTACAAACAACTAATCAGACAGTGGCTGCATAAAGCAAAATATGTAGATATGAAAGTAAGTAGTTCGAAAACTTCTACAGCGTCCTTCTTGGTAACATACTTCACAAACCTTAATATTGCTAAGCACTTTAAAATTATTTCCTATTTCAGACTCAATTTCATCTGGCAACTCAAACGTCACTCGGGAAGATCTGTTGCGGAGGGCAATTTATGTAAACAAGAAGCGTTTGCATAAAAACGAACACCTAAGGAGAAAACTCGAAGAGTCTTCTACAGATACTGCTCAAGATTAACTCTCCAAATCAGCATTCATTCTTTATTTCTTTCCACTATGTAATTGGATAAGTTTATATGAATTTATAAATACAATAATTGAAATTAATAATAAATTGAAATGTGATTTGAAGAGATTCTGTTTTTTTAAAATTGTAAATTGGTATTAGAACTGGTGAAACACGACTAGTATATAGCCAGTGAAATGGAACTGGTGGTAGGACCGGTTAAATAGAACTGGTATAGAACCGGGGCACGTTAATGCAGGCGAAGGCAATTGACTTCTTCCATTTACATGTTAAATGCACCGGTTCAATACATTACATTTGAATAAATAGAACCGGGTGTGGTTGCAAGGTGGTAAACCCAGAACTAGTTTTGAACCGGTGCATCATACTACAGGGTAAATATACGCAACAACAAAGTGTGTTATTTTGCCTCGAAAATTTATTATTTATTTATTTATACATGTGTGATTTTCGTCAGAGATCATTTTCTGCTGTTGCTTTGACTGCGACATTCATTTTTTCAGAAGCACAAATAGATGAAATGAAACTTATTGCATTTTTTAACGTGAAAACGTTTTTAAAAATGGTACACATGTCACAATATGATGCTCTTTCAGAAATTTAACGAAATTTGTCGCCTTTGTTTTCAATATGTCTCGTGACTCAAAAGTCGTAGCGCCAAGTAATTTATATATTCTAAAAATATAGTGTGTGGTGAAGCCTGTAAGAGCTGTAATTTTGTCATGGTGCACTTATGCCAACAAGGGGGGAGGGGCGTTCAAATAGGTGACTAAAATTGAAAATCATCTTTTCTTTTGTAAGCGTAGTGCTTGAGAACTGCTTGCTCAATTTGGTTGATTTTGATGAAACTAAATTTTTTAAACATCAACCGGGAAAAGGGACAATTTCGACTTTTTGTAATAAAATCTGAATAAATACAAGAAAAGTCCTTCCTTCTACGCGTATTGCTTGAGAACGGCTTGCCCTATTTGTTGTGTTCGTTATAGGCCAATTAGAAGAATATGTAAGAAATTTTTTGGGAATGTGCAAAATTTGGAATTTTTATATTATATTTTTTCTTTATACTATGTAATAATAATGGTTCATGAAAAACGTTTTCACGTAAAAACAATTACGGAAATGTAGCGATACTACCTGCACCGACTTTTTAAACACTGCTTTTTTCGCTTTTCGAACCAATAATGTTAAATATTCTGATACATTTACTCTAGTAATATAAATTCTTTAATTTATAGAAATATGAAATTGTTTTTAATAGAAAAAAATATTATCCTTATGAGCGAATTACAAGAAAATATTTTATATTTAGTTATAAGTAATAAATATATTTTATAATAAAATATAATTTTGTTCCAAAATCAAATCCAAGAACTTAAATGAAATACAAATGTGGTAAGTACTAGGTGTAGTTACCCATTTGGCAGTACTAAACGATGTGAAATCTCAACCTGCATTAACAGAGGCTATAAATTTATAAGAAGTTAAGGTAAAAAGAGTAGGACTGCTATTCTGTTCATACTCATACTTTTGTATTCTATTTTCTTTCAAAAAATGAACAAAATTAGAATATGCATACATACACAATATATACATATAATACGAAATTTTTAGAGAAATAAAACATTTTAAAATTTAGCTTAAAGGCGAATGCCTGGGTTTGTTGCGGCCACATATCGAAGTAATTCATCATTGTCTTCGCAGATTACTGGTTTTTCATGGTAGCAAGCGACATCGTGCCAGGCTATGCCATCATTGTATACGTTGTTTAATACAGACAAGCACTGTTCCTTAGTTTGGTTAATATCGTATTCCGCGTTATCAGGTTGTGGTCGTTTCTTGTGACCAGTTTGAGACCATGGATTGTATCCCCAACCTTGTGGTATGCGATTTGTAGCTTGAATCTTTTCACGAGATGCAGACCAAAACCAGCCATAAACGGCTTTAGGCTCTAGATCTGGTCGATTCTCGCAACCAGCAAAATCGCAAATTCGACCTGCTGTCCAAATATATGGGACATCGTTTTGTTGGATAACACGGAAGATGAGGTTGTTCTTCTCTTGCGTCTCAAGCGCAACTAAATCCATGCAGTATTCGCGGCACAAATTTCGACCGTCTAACCAGTCAACCTTCTTGTTAGCTAAGGCTGGCACGTGTGTGCTGAGGAACATGTTTTTCCCACGGTACGAAAATTCCTTGGGACCTAAAATAAACAATAATATATGTTTTGTGTGTGATATTAAACTTGATAATAAGCTTATTTGTAATATACATATGAGCTGTTATTTTTGAAAGTGATATAAGTCCACTTTAAAAAAAAATGAGTTAGCAGTATTGTTAGGAAGATATGGACACCGTATTTTCATATAAGCATTAATACATTCAATTGAGTAATTTTTTATCCGACAGTAAACAAAAGAATTTTGGGTATATAATGTTTTCGCAAAATTATTTTTTTTGAAAGTGGAATAAGTCCATTCCAATTCAGCTGTGTTCAGGCGAATTATATTTTTGTGTACTTTTTCTATCCTACATTTTATATTTGGGGTCCTCACGAGTGACCTTTTCTAGTTAGGGTGCGATATGTACTATATCAACTATTGTTTTCTTTAATTTATTGCATATTATAATATGCATATTTTGTATATTATACATTTGTCAATTTTAAGTCAAAAACCAGAAAGAAGGCTATCATTGGCTATGCCAAAGATCTTCACGATCCTCCGGGTTGCATCCAACCTTCCTTTATTAGCATCACATCAGTTTGAGTGGTAATTTTATTGTACATTTATTCTTTAAAAGTTTGCCATTTAATTTGGGTTTGAATGGGAGGTACCCCACCTGGTAGCCCTAGGATTTTCACGATTGATGGCCATAGATTACAAACTTATAGTGTCCAAATTTCAGTTCGATATGCTAAAAGACAAGACAAGATCAGTACCGATTGCAGAAGGTTATCAACGCTAAAGGAGACTTTATTTTTTATTAAATTGTGCCTTCATATTTGTAAATTTATCCTAATTTATATTTTTTTCTGACCAACAATTTTTTGTCAAAATACTTTTTTCACCATACATTTTTGAAAAATAATTTTTAACATCTCAACTATAATATTGAATTGAACTAAGATATGTTTTTTTGTAAGCTTATTATTAGACTATTATCATGTTTTATTTCAAATTTTTTCTATCATAAAAATAAATATATAAACAAAAATGCGCAACTTTTTCTTTGTCAAAATACTTTTTCCGACCATTGTATAAAGTTTGTTTACATTGTAAACCTTACAATGTGTCTTTGTACACACACTCTCTCTCTCTCTTGCTACGCTCTCAGTGAATATCATCATCATAATACAGAAAGAAAAGAGCGAATAGCGCAATACTCTTCTGCGCATTCAGTTATCAATAAATTGAAGGAATAAATACAAAAATTACAACAACACACAAAATTCAAGAAGAAGCATATTGTTAACAATGAAAAACGTAATCACTTTTTGTGAATGATTTTGCAAAAACTTTTATGTATGATGAATAAAATATTTTTATTGTTGAATAAATTCTTTATTTACATCAAAACCTTTCTAAGAAAATTCTTTAAATGACAGTGAAAACCGTATCAAACTTTGTTGCGTGGTTTAGAAGTAATGATGAGTAGGCGGTCCCCGTTGTACCGTATGTTCCGTTGCACTTTTTCTGTACTGCGCCTTCGCCATGAATGTAGTTACAAAGACTTCTTAATTATTGAAAAGGAAAGCATTGTAGTATGTTACAAAAAATGTATACATATATCTAAAAACATTTCCTCACTATGAAAGCCATTACACGCGTTCTAATAATTCTAACAGCAAATACCTAAGCTCTGACTTGAACTTAAGAAAAATGTACAACCTGTATGTCAAAAAGAGCGTAGAAAACAGTGAAACATTTCTCAGCAAGCAAATGTATAGGAATATTTTTAAGAAGAATTTTAATTTAAGTTTTCATCACCCTCATAAAGATACATGTCAAAAGTGCAATTCACTGAATATGAAAATTAATACTAGTTCAGACCTTAGACTTTCAGAAGAACATAACATACATGCATTTAAGCAATGAACTGACTAGAAAAATTTTAAGAGATGATCAAAACTTAGCATCAATGAACTCGGATCAATATTTCGCATTTTCCTTTGATCTATAAAAGGCCCTTCTATATCCCAAGTTATCTATTTCTGTTGCATACTAAAAGCGAAATATGTACTTATGTATTTAATGAATGTTTTTATAATTTTCATGACAATAAAATCCATATGTATGCATAGGAGGAAATTGTAGCATCTAGAGGTGCGGAAGAAATAACATCATGCTGCTTGAAACTTATTCAAACGTTACAACCCAATACCACATAATAGAGTACAGTGACATGTGTACCGGTCAAAATCGAAATATTAAACTTGCACTGGTGAGGTTAAGGATTGTTCAATCAGCTGATAATAACACAAATGTTATTGACCAAAAGTTTATCCGGCCATTCATTTCTTCCAAACGACAGAGATTGGAGTTGTTGGTTTCAACACTGAATAAAAATGATCAGTTATAAACAGCTCAAGACTATTATAGTGCAATAAAAACCTGCAGAAAAAAAAAGCTTCCTTTTGTATGAAGTGAAAAGAGAAGATTTTGTCTCAACCAAATAATTCTTTAAATAATTTTAATAACTATTATTGCATAATAAATTTTGAAGTGTCTGTAGGGATAAAAACATCACTCGAACTAATTTAAGTTTGCCAATATTTTTAAATCAATTCAAATGCAAACCTTTAAATACCACTTTCAAAAATAGCAGCTCATATATCTTTCACACTTTGTATTAACGGCTTTACGACACTTTACCAAATGAGTCTTCCGCAATTGCAAACAATCTTTACATACACGGGATACTAACAGAACGTATGTATTTTTAATTTAAAAAAATGTATGATATAAAAGGCGTTAGTAACTAAATCAGGCCTCACATTATGCGACCAGTTTGTACAATGTCATGGAATGAAATAGATTGGAACACTGCTTGTGCTGCTTGTGGATCGCAAAGAGTGAGCGGGGAAGAGAAATGACGGTTGTATGCATGTTGGATGAAAGATCAAAAAATTTTGTTTTTTGTCGAAGTTGGCTCGACGGTTGCATAGTAAGGGCAAGTTGGAATAACCTCATACTAAATTTTATTCTCATTTGAATGTCGCGGTGTGAAGATCGGGCGGCAATCAGTGTTTATTATTTGAGAAACAAACAAAAAAAGAACAAAAAATGGAAGATACAGAAATAATGCGCCAATTTATAGATGCATACAAAAGCATGCCCGAATTGTGGAACAACAAAATTGACGTCTACAAGAAAAAAATGATACGCCAAATAAATTATTGGAAACTTCCTGTGGAATATTAAATAGCAGTGCGTCGATGATAAAATAAAAAAATCAAAACATGCGTACTTGCTATCGAAGGGAACTGAAAAAAAAAAATGTTTAGCAGTCAATGGGACTGCCGACCAGAGATGTGCAGTTAACATCAATATGATGTTTGTGAAGGCTTGGTAAAAAAACAAGCCTAAGCAAGCCAAGCATGCACGCACAGGACACCAAGCCTGCTTGAGCTTGTGTATTGTTTTGCTTGACTTGGCTTGCTTATGCTTGTCTTGGCGTGCAATACACAAAGCCCAAAGGGACAACAGAAGAAACAGATATTTCTTTGGTTCGCTGCTGTGCGATCTTATGCTTTCCACATTACCAACTCACTGCGGTTTTTTCTAAAGCGGCCCACGGAACCAAAATGGTTGGACAGCCCTGACGAGAACAAACCAAACATAACAAGCAAAGCAAACAGCGTAGCGACGACTTTAATGTACGCGGCTGGCTGTGTTTGCAAATGCAAGCAAATACAAAACAAGAAAGCGAGCGAATGAGCACAAAACGGAATAACGGGATAGCATGTCGGTGACGAATTCATATTTTTGCCCTCTACCAAAATTTGCCAAACGCGCGTATGGAAATTTTCACTTCAAAAATTCGTAGTGAAATTCAGACGCCGGTGTCGACAAAATATACGTATCGAACGTACTTCGGTGACTTTGATTTTTTGCACGATTTGGAGATATACCGGTGCCTTGTCGTTTCAACTTCACTTCCGATGAGGGAAAAGAAGTCCGTCCTTTGATTTGTTAAGTGATTAAAAAACTAAATAATGAAATGATAACCTCATATAGTACTCGTATTTTTTTTTACTTTTAAAATGTAGGAAAAAATGTTTTTTTATAATTAAAATAAAATGATCCAGACTGCGGTGATCTTTTTATATTGACGTCCACCAATGCAATTAGGAAACAAAGTCTTTTGGAAGAGTTTGTCAGCAACATCAACCCACTTTGCTGGAGTCCTAGGAACCTAACAGGAAATAGTTATAGTTAGCTAATTGCTTGTGGAGGATAGAGCCATCGAAAATTCCAAATCTGAATTACAAAAAATGAAATGTGATGCCTAGTCGGTTCTCCGCACTAATGGCATTTCTAAACAAAGTATAGCGCTTTTCAATCTGAACTCTAACTTTTTTTAGTAGTTCATTGAAAGTAACATCATTCATCCTTATATATTTTTTGAAATCTGTTGGCTCATTAAGTTCTATTTTTTTTTAGCAATTTATTTTTTGAAAATATGTTTTCATTAGCCACTCTTTTGTCTATATTCTTTTTTCATCACTTAACCATTTGCTTCTTCCTCAAATTCAAAAATCTCGTCAATGACGACTATCGCGAGAATTTTGAATTAATTTTACTTCTTTCGCTTTAATGGTATCTGTGCAAGTACATGCATGTGCTCAAGCCAAAAAATTCACACATGGTAAAATTGTATAGAACGATTGTAAAGTGTGCAGCAACATACAACTTGTTCATAAATTCTGGTTGTACACCGATCGCATAATGTATGGCCTGCATAAGATTTCGCTATGCTGATATAATACAATACATAAATTTATCCAATATTGCTATTATTAGGGGTTTGCTTTCTCCAAATTTTTAATGACGACCGACATCGCTATAAGTTCTAATAACATTATGATATCTTCATTTCTATATACATATTTACACTAGCATTCCCGGCGTGCTTTGCTACGCTCCCGACGTGATGTAAGTGCGTCACGCTATTTTTTTTTAAATGTAGTACATTGCGCATTAATTGAAATACTTTTGAAAATTCAGACGAATCAAATATTAATATAGACATAATTTCCTGCTATATTTGACAAAGGAGACTTGATTGATTTTTAAATATGTCTCTAAGATTTGTATGCAAACTATTATCCACCAATTTTTCGACAATAGGAAGTCTGATTCGCACAAAACTTTACTGAAACACTCTCAAGACTATGCTAGAGATGCTCTTAAAATATCATCAAAATCGGTTCAGCAGTTTTAGAATCTATATGAGACTTACATATAAGTTAATACATTGCTCAAGCAATCGGTAACCGCTTAGCTGTGAAAGCCCTCTCTGCTATTGGTTGGCTTCTTAGGCTACGACTTGGTGAGAGGCTTCGATCGAAGTCAGTCGCTCATCAGTACTCATACTTCTAAGCTGCAATTGTGTGATCAATTAGCGAGCTAAAGAACTACTTAACTTTGTCGTGTAATTAAATATCAATTTTAAACTAACGTTTAACGAAACCAAATATATATAAATTTATAAATTCATTTGTTAATAAATAAATCAATACGTATTAACAATTGCATTAGAACTTTACTGGCGCCCAACGAAAAAAAACCTTACCTACATTAACGCATTAAAAAGCCAAAAAACTCACACAAATCAACCTTACACATAAAAAATTAGCGAAAAAAACTTCATTACAATAACAAAATAAAAAAAAAAACCAAAAAAGTGATGCAGAAACCTACATTACACATGTGGGTAAAAAAACCTGCGATAAAAACCTAACCTACAATAACATAAAAACCAAAGATCATACACATTTAAAGAAAAACCAGCGAAAAAAACCTAACCTCACAATCACCCCCACGAGGGAGTAAAATAAATATAACTCTACATACAAAAATAAAGCAAAACAAATAAGATTCTACAAATAACCAACAATACCTTACAAACGTAAGGAAATCAAAACCACGAAGAAGTAGAGGCATAAACTATACACAACAGTACATAAAAAAATTAAAACACAAACTGATCTATAGAGAATAACTAACACATTGGAATTTTTCCATACACATACGTAAAACAAAATCATCAGGGGGAGGAGCATAAGGAGAGACAAAAACAGAAAAAACTGTAAGTGGAGTGCTCAATGATAAAAACTATATTATTAAAAAAAATCAACTTGTTTTTTTGATAAAATAGAAATCAGCTGTCAGTTGGCGAGCGGCTACCAATTGGTGCGGTGTGAGGGAGATGCGGCGTGTGCTGCGATCTGACGGAGGCGACTTGCAGCTCGACGTGGTTATCCAACGGCAACAGGCAATGCAAAACACCCCAAAACTTCTATCTTTGTTTTCGCCCAAAAATTCAATATGGTGGTTTTTCCTTAGTCCAGTTAAGCAAATCATGCTATTCGTTTTCTGTTTCTTAATGTCATTGACTTCTCATTTGTTATTGTTTCCTCTTCTTCTCTCCTAATTCAGCTGTTCCACACCAAGGCTACTTGCATTTATTAAAGTGCTGCCAAGGTGTCCTGGAAATGATAGATAGTTATCGATCATTTTTGTAACAATATTTTCGAAAAACTAACAGGATCACATTGGCCATATTGCATGGGTCCTGAAACAGCTCTACAAAGCGAATATGAAGGTGTCTTATGAGAAATCAAATTTTTTTGAACAAGAAGTTGAATATTTGGGTTTTGTCGTTTCCCAAAAAGGCATAAAAACTAGTCATGAAAAGGTGAACACGACCCAAAACTAAACTACCCAAAGCCTGCTTCTTTGTTTAATGTCAGGTCATTCCTAGGTATGGCAAGCTATTACCGTTGCTTCATTAAGGATTTTGCATCAATAGCAAAGCCTAATGGGAGAGTTAGTTCAATTAAATCAAAAGGTAATGCAGTCGAGCTCACCAATGAACAATTCTTTGTGGAGACTAGTAGTCACACAGCTATAATGCATAGTGAAGAATCAACCGGAAACCAAATCATCTTGGAACACGACCAGGTGCCGTTTAAACGGAATTTTATATTTTTTGGTGAAAAAACACGTCATGTCATTTTCTTTATAAATTTAGATGATCTTCTTAACGAAGTCAAGACAGTTGTGAACCCAAATATGGTCAATGCGATACACTGCGAGTTGCCGGTATTAGCACAAATACTGCATGGGCTTGTGCGATCCTTTCTATCAACCAGATATTGAAGGAGGACGAGCAGCGAGAAATAATTACCTTAGAACACAACCGCGCACATAGAGCAGCCCAGGATAATATAAAACAAGTACTCTGTGACTACTACTTTCCCAAGATGGGTAAACTTGCGAGTAAGGTTGTGGAAAACTGTAAAACTTGTACTAGGAGTAAATATGATAGGCACACAAAAAAACAGAAACTTGGGGTGACCCCAATACCATCTTATCCTGGAGAGATTCTCACATCGATGTATTTTCCACGGCCCAGAAGCATTTTCTTACTTGCATCGACAAGTTCGCTAAATTTGCCGTTGTCCAACCAATACCGTCCCGGACAATACTTGATGTAAAAACACCCATTATTTAATGAACTGCTTCACGAAACTAAGACAATATACTGCGACAATGAGGCGGCCTTTAACTCTGAAACCATCTCTGTTAAAAAACAACTTTAATGTCGATATCGTCAATGCGCCCCCTTTGCACAGTACGTCGAAAGGACAGGTGCCTTAAGTTACAAAGGAAGATGGATGATACGGTCGAATTGATTCTGTTGGCAACAGTGAAATATAATAAATCAATTCACTCAGTGACCAGTAGAAAACCAGTGGACGTGATTTACCCCGACTCTCCTGAGCTTAATGAGGAAATAAAGGTTATACTTGTAAAAGCGCAACAGACTCAGCTAGAGTGAAACAATCCCTCCAGACAGAACCGAGAAATCGATGTAAGGAAACAGGTAGAGTAACAGGAGACTTGGAGACAAACTGACGCCCCTTAACACAGAGTCCTTATAAATGGTCCACAAGAACAATTTGAGGTAAGGTAGAAAGGTTTTCATTCTGTTGGGGAAATGGAATAATAGTAACCCATTGACTTCCAGGAATTGCCGAAAAGTATAAGTCAATTAGTTTGGTACAACCACACACATATTCATTGACAGTGATCTCCGTAATGAACATCCAGTAAAAATAGAGAAATTAATACTCATGTAGTAACGCTAGTCAAAGAAACAAATGAAAAAATCAATGAGCATTCTACCAAACATGTATCATGTTGTTAAATGTAATAATATGTATGAACAATAAGAAACATTGTATTTGTTTTAGGTTTACTTACTGCCCTAAGATTTAAGTTAATAGATAAGATAGCCAATAAGAGGTGTTATTTTGATATTCAAAGAAAAATGACATTTTTTGAGATAAATGATCGGATGTTTATTTCATTATAAAGAGCAAGATATGCCGTTAATAATGGAAAACAACATCAGCCATACGACCACCACGACCACGCTTACAGGACCATATCCTTTTTATGAAATATTCCATAACCAAATCGCAATGTGGCTGCCCTATGTCCTCGATAGCCTCACGAATTCCATCTTGAATCGACGCTGGGCTGTTGGCGTAGACCTTATCTTTTACGTGGCCCCAAAGGAAGAAGTCGCAAGGTGTTAAATCACAAGATCTCGGTGCCCAATTGTGATCACCTCTTCGTGAGATAACATGGTCCAGAAACTTTTCCCGTATAAGATCAATGGTTTCGTTGCTTGTGTGGCACGTTTTGCCGTCTTATTGAAAGTAAACGTTGTCCAGATCAATACCATCCAATTCCGGCCATACAAAAATCATTAATCATCTCTCGAAAACGCAATCCATTCACCGTAACTGTTGCTCCAGCCTCATTTTCGAAAAAGTAAGGTCCAATGACCCAGCCGGACCATAAACCGCACCAATCAGTCATTCTTTGAGGATGGAGAGGCTTTTCAGCAATATCTCTTGTGTTTTCCGAGCCCCAAATGCGACAATTGTACTTGTTCACGTAGCCACCGAGGTGGAAATGGGCCTCATCAGTCAAGATGATTTTTCGATGGAATTCCGGATCATTTCAATGCATTTCAAGGACTCAATCTGCAAAGACACGACGTTGTTGATGATCGGCCGGGTTGAATTCTTGTGTTAACTGTACTTTATAAGTCTATTCAAAATACGGTGTAATGACGTTTGTGGAATGTCCAATTCCAAAGAACGATGAGGAATGGACAAACCTGGGTTTTCTTCAACACTTTGGGTTACAACAGCAATATTCTCAGTTGTTCTTGAACGACACGCACGGGTTTTATTCTTCACATCACTAACTTGTCCCAATATTTCCACCAATTACTATATTGCTGTCCGACAAGGTGCTTCACGACGACCCAAAAATGTTTTAGTTTTACGAACCGTCTCTGCCAATTTCTCACCATTTTTATAGTGAATTTTAATAATTTCAATGCGTTGTTGAAGCGTGTATCGTTCCATTTTTATTAATGGCGTAGTTTCTACTTGTCAAATGTCAAAAAATTTACAGCTTGAAAAGTGATTATATCACAATTGTAAAGAAAGATTCGCCATCTACATGAATGGCTCCAATGGCTTAGCAACATTAGCACGCCATTGAAGAACTTATAAACAACGTTGGTGGTAGTGGCCCACCAGTAAATGAATCGTTTCCCAAAGCCGAAAACAAGCAGAACTTTATCGGTTGTATTTCTCCAAGTGATATAGAGTCAATCAATTCTCAACTAAGGCAAAGAACTAGAAAGAAGTTTAAGATCGTATTTAAACTTTTCAGAAAATTGTTTGTTAAGTCCATGAACACTTGATTGTAACATAGAACCGTTGTAAGGTATTTTATTGACTTAATTCTCAAAATATTTTAATAATCTTCTAATGTTATAGTTCATATTTAAACTGTTCGAAAATTGTGTTATCTATCTATTTAATTGTTTTACCTTAAGAAACTTTAAGATTTCACAACATTAAAAAAATTATCTGATTAAATCTACAATATGAAATTCATATATAGTAAAATCAAAATTAGCGTCTTATATGCAATTTACACCAAAGCAAATGCACATCAACATTGATGTGCCTACTGATACGTATTCGACAACAACCTCAAGGAAAATTACGTCATTCAGAGGTTGTTCTTGTAGAATGTGATGGGGAACAACAGTCGCATCAAGAACTGATGTGCCTTGATATGAAAATTAATAATGGTCACTCTAGACATTTTCTGCCAGTGTCGCCAAGTTTTTCCTAGTGCTTCCAAGTTTTTTTTTTTGTGTTTTTCCGCTTGTGGCATCACTAAACAGCAGCCGATGGCACAAAACATTGTTAAGTAAACCATAAATTGTCAATTTTTTTAATAGAATTTAATAAAATAAGTATCAGGAATGAAAAAGGGAATTGCAAGAACTATTTGCATGTGTTTGCAATGTTGTAAATAATGTATTTTTCACAAATTATTAGTTTTTATTTAAGTAAGCGCTTCTAAACAATGAGTAACTTAAATAATTTTGAAGATCAATATTGATGTCGTGTTAAATACTTTGCATTTGTAGATATGAATCCTCTTTTACATAAAACAAAAGTAATGAGCCAACACATCCAAATAAATTCCAAAAACAATGGAATTAAGTAGGCTTGACAAATCGCTCACCAAATTAAGATCTCTTGTTTGGCAATCGTTGCTTGATCGCTCAGATTTAATTTTAATTAAAATGTCATGAGGCTACCAACATTAATCTAACCAACATTCTAGACATAATAAAACCAGAAAGAAGGCTATCATTGGCTATGCCAAAGATGTAATACTCTTCAAGCTCCTCCGGGTTACATCCAACCTTCCTTTCTTAGCCTCACATCAGTTTGAGTGGCATTTTTATTGTACATTTATTCTTTAAACTAGCAAACCGTCCTGCTTTGCATGGGTGCAATTTAAAAAATATCGCTTTGGTATTGATACCATGCAATTTTATTAATTAATTTTTTAATAAATTTTTGTTTATAATATGTCTTTGTATACAATTTTTACAACTTTTTTGTCATTACACAATACGAACTGAAGTGACGCGTGAAAGAGCTATATATAACTGTCCATGGGAAAAACACTGAATGCTCAGGTCTAATCCCACAAGGTTGAATGTTTGACCTTGTGATTGAAAATGACAATTTTATAGGAAACTGCAATTTTCTAAATTGGAAAGGTAGATCCGTTAGTATTAATGGAATCCGGGGAATTAAAACGACTTCACCAGTTCCACATCCGGTCAGTATTGTTCACTCTATTATGCAGTTTTTTTAATGATTTTATCTGTAAACGTGTACCATTGCACAATTTTGGTGGATTAAGGTTCCGTAATAAAATAGGGACACCCTACTTTTAAAACTAATTTATGTGGGCGCAAACCAGAAGGCAGTAGAGAATTAAGAAATTCTGTTGGGAAATGAACAGCCTCTTCCAGATCAATAGCATTGTCTACAGAGTAGTATGTTTGAGTCAGTCCATTGATCTTTGACAGAATTAAATGATTTACTTTACCTATTTGATCGTTGGTAGGTGACTTTTTTTCCTTATATTGCAAGTAAACAAATGTTTTTTTACCTTATAGTAAATGACAATAATAATTACTTTAATTTAATTCTAAAATCACATTTGAAGAAACTTTGCTGTGTAAAGAATGAAAAGCTGCAATATTGTAGTAGCAGTAAATGCTTTTTCCATAAATTATAAAACTATTACAACTACATTAATTTTATAAGCGAACAAAACGGGACTCGTCCGCCAAGCCAACCTGTGAAATTATCAAAATACAGTATTGGTAAGTGGGAAAAGAACTACTTTTTGAACTGTTTTATGAACCAAAAAGAGCTGTTTGATGGTGTAGTAAATTATAAATACCTGTTTTGGTGAATGTCAAAAAAAGTGTTGCTGTCTTTAGTGAATGGCAAATATGGATAAATAATGATAATAATCATAATTACTTTTCTTAGGAAATTCTTTAATTAACAGTGAAAACTTATCAAAATACGTTGCGTGGTTTAGAAGTAATCAGTATTCTAACTTCTTGAAATTTCGACTTTGCTTTATACTATGTAAAGAAGTTTGCCATTTAGTTTGGGTTTGTATGGGAGGTACCACTCCTGGTAACCCTAGGATCATGAAATTTATATGGTTGATGAATATAGATCAGAAACTTATAGAGTCCAAAAAACTTTTTCTAATAAGAACATTAATTTAAAGGGGTGTTTGTATGGGAGGTACCCCCCTAGTGGTCCGATTCAGCTGATTCCTACAAATGTGCTGCGTATGGTAAAAAGAAACCCATGTGCAAAATTTCAGCTCTCTAGCTCAAAAACTGAGGGACTAGTTTGCATACATACAGACAGACAGACGGACATGGCTAAATCAACTCGTCTCATCGAGCTGATCACAAATATATATACCTTATGTGGTCGACGATATCTCCTTCTGTGTGTTACAAACTTCATGACAAACTTATAATACTATTCACTCCCGTGAAAAATCATTATTTTGGAATCGTCGTACATATCTAAGAGTTATAACAAAATATTAAGTTTTGAAATAGCCTATCCAAATATCGCATAAATTTATATTTTCAATTTTTTCACTCAAATTTAAAAAATCATTCGTTATTTTTCTTTTAAAAATTAAAAATAATAATTATTATGAAAATGAATATAAAAATATTGTATTGTTAGTTATAAATGATTAGGGTATGTTGACTTTGGTTGTTGACGAAGTAAAACGCACATCGAATCTAACATATCAAATCATTTTTTTTTTTTTCACAGACGGTGCTCTCAATGTTCATGAAGATGACTAAGTCGTGTTTGTGGACACCTCTTGTGTGGACAAGCATCGTGTGTCTGTGCAACGAGGGAAAGAGCAAAAATTAGCAACAGCCAAAGTCAACATTTGCTATTCATTTATAATTAACAATACAATATTTTCATTTTCATAGTAATTATTATTTTTAATTTTTAAAAGAAAAATCACAAATGATTTTTAAATTTGAGTGACAAAAAAAGTACAAATGATTTTTAAATTTGAGTGAAAACAAAAAAATTACAAATGATTTTTATATTTGAGTGAAAAATATAAAAATTACTTGTAATTTTTAATTTTGAGTAAAAAAATATAAAAATTACTTGTAATTTTTAAATTTGAGTAAAAAAATATAAAAATCAAAAATAATTTTTAAAAATAATTAATAAAAATAAAAATCAAAAATAATAATTATTATTATTATTTAAAAAAAAAAATGAAAATTAATTATTAAATTTGATTAAGAAAAATAAAAATCGAAAATAATTATTACTATTGATTAATAATATAATAAGAATCAAAAATAATTATTAAATAAAATTTTTTTTTGATTTTTATTTTTATGAATTAAATCAAAAATTAATAATTAATAATAATTTTTTCAAATAAAACTTATAACAGTTACGGTCCCTGATTATAATTAATTAGCATTCGAAATACGTTTGTATAGCTGTTATTTTATTAATAAATATTTAAAAAAAAATTGCAACATAAAAATTAACTTACTTACGTATACTTTGCTTGGCTGTTAAATTTTAGCGCGCATCAAAAAAGAGTAAAACAGTCCAACATCAATAAAAAAATTGGTAACAATACGCGAAAAGTTAGCAACAGTACCAAAAAATTAATCAAAAAACCGAAAAGTTTTTAACTATGCGTAAAAAGTTGGCAACAGCACTTAAAATGTAATTAATAACAAATATCTTTTGAATTAGCATGTCGTTTTTGATTCATATCTTTTGATTTGGTGGGTCGATTTTGATGAAATAAACGCTATAGTTAGTTACGAAGCTTCCTACACTAGTGAAAACCGCATTGAAATTGGTTAAACCGTTTCTGAGATAAGCCTGCACAGACAGAATGTCGTTTACGATTTTATATATATACAAAAATTATAGATTAAAGAAATTGTTGTCAACTTTTTTTTCTCACAAAATCGATACATATATAATATAATCTTTATTAACTCCACCATGAGCTGAAAGCCTTGGCAGCTAGGGTCCTTAATAGTTGGTTAAGAATTTCATTGTTACTCTACTTCTTTAAGTAAAATAGAATAATATGTAATACAAAAATAATTTTATACCGAATTCACACCGGGCTAAATTACCATGATGCACTTTATCGTTCAGACCGGATATTTTACAACATGAAAAGCTGTTCTTTATGTTTTGGTTATACACACATGTGGAACTTTGCGAGCACGTTGACCAAATTAAAACTAAATATTTTTTAAAAAAATATATGATTTAGGACATTTTTCATTCCTGTAACGTATTTTGGCAATAAATTACAAAAAAAAATTGCAATTTAAATTTTACTTAAAGTTATTATGTAATATCATCAGCTGTTTATATTGGCGCGCAACAAAAAAGAAAGGATAAGACTATCGAAAATAACCAAAAAGAGACCAAATTTACCAACACTGTTTCAGGTTGACCTTTGCAGAACACCGAGTTCTGCCAAAACTCACACAGAACTCCAGTTCTCAGCTACAACAACTACAAATTTCGTTCATTTTCCCTGTGGTTGTTGTAATTTGAACTCGAGTTCTGTGCGAGTTCTGATTTGTGTGAATGCAGTATTATGGATGTAACATACTTACTGAAAGGCTTGAAGAGCTGATTCTAAATATTTGCATAGCCTTTGCTTAAAACTTAAATTATAAATTTGGCAAGCCACGAAAGTGAATGATAACTGTTTATTCGATAAAATATGTATATATTTTTACGATTGTTGTTAGCATAAACCTGTTTTTTCGGTTTTGAAAATTGTAATTTTAATATCTCTATATATATATAAATCTTGTATTACAGAGTTTATCAGTAATGGACTCCGAAACTACTGAACCGATCATGAAATTTATGTCATTTGGTCCAACTTGGTAGATAGGATAGCTTTTATCTCTATTAATGATTTCAATATTTGTTAATTTCAAATTTTTTTTTTTTTTTTAAAGTTCCATAAAATATTTTTCACTCATTCAATAGTTTAGTTGATTACAATGTTTTTTTTCTAAAAAATTGATGATAGGAAAAATGGGTATACAGTTTGGTGTTGTAGTTGCAAAACGTTTAGTTAGGGCTGTGTAACATTGCGTTGGGCGGTGTGGGAAGCGTTGCAATTTTGCCTTTTTTTTGGCTGTAAAAATTTTGGTCTAATTTGTTGTTTTTGCTTTTTTTTGTTGCTTTGTGTGTATTTTGTTATTGTTATGTATGTATATTTTTTTTGCTATCGCTTTACGCACATTCTTTTTTGTTATTGCTGTTTGCTTTATAGGTATTTTTTCTTGTTGCTTTACTTTTTGTTGATCATTATCATCATCATGTTTGTTTGTTGATCATTATCATCATCATGTTCTGCCAGAACTCGAGTTCTGCTCTGTCTGAATGCACTTTAAAATGGAAAATTCATTTTTCTTTTGTAAGCGTATTGCTTGAAGAAGGGATTGTCCTATTTGGCTGATTTTGTTATGCGCGCTATAGGTCAATTAGAAGAATGTGAAATAAAATTTTGGAAAAGAGATGAATGAAATAGACTAAAGTTCAGGCGTATGTGTGAGTGTGTGTTAGGGTATTTTCAATGATCGCGTCGTTTACAAATTTTGTTAAGACAGTTAATTTTCTTTTATTTCTATTTAAATAAATGTGTTATATTTTAATAAATACTTAATATTTATGTAAAAGCAATTGACATGGTAACCTTATACATAATTTTTCTCCTATCATTACCCTGTGTTAAAAGTAAAAAATTAAAATAATTAAATTACACCTGACAGCCAATTAACATTTTCTTAATCGGTTTCATCATTCTGAAACAAACGATGTCTGTTTGCGTTTCTTATTCTTGGTATACATAATTGATTTAAACATCTTTACTTTCATTTATGCAAAACAAACTTTGTAGTATATTGCGCAACACTTTAAAAAAAAATTGATATAATATTGACGCACAAAGAATTAAAAAAAAATATATGTTTTACAATACAAAAGACGATTTGGTTGATACGTGTAAACACAATTTATGAACAGAATCGATATCCGATAATTAAACTACTACTAATTTCTACAGATTACAAATTACTGTATTAGTTGACTTAACATATATTGTGTGTACATACATATAAAGGTCTAATATCGGAAAAATCTGGACTTTCGATTTTGCTTCAATAATAATGATTCATGAAAAACGTTTTCACGCAAAGTCAATTACGGTAGTGTAGCGATACTACCTGTCCCGAATTTTTTTAACTCATTTTGGCTCTTCTCCTCTCTCTTTCCCCTCCACAATATAAATTGTTAATTTATTTAAAAGATTTTCATAAAATAAGTATCCGGAATGATAAAGGGGGCTGCAAGAACTATTTGCATATATTTCAAAATGTTCTAAATCATGTATTTTTCACAAATTTTTAGTTTTAATATAGCCAACGTGCTCGCAAAGTTCCACGTGTATGTATAACCAAAACAACTGTTCCGAAAACAATTGTATAAAATTTGAAAAAACCTACAACAAAAAACAAGGAAGAAATCAGTGTAAACACCTGATTAAAAACAGGCAATTTTAAGGAGTGTAAATCGACTTTAAATCGACTATTTTTCTATATTTCGGGGAACAACCTAATTTTTTTGGAGAACGATTATTAGTCAGGTGCTTTGCTATGTTAACTGTTATTTTAAGTGGATTCCTAAAATAAAAGTGTATAAAAAATCACAAAAGAAAATTATCTTACTATGGGAAAGCAAACATAAATTGATACTCGAAAAATCATGTTAGATTTACGAGAGAAAGGCAAATCTTTGCGAGAAATAGCCGAAATTGTAGGCTGGAACCCCAGCACAATAAAAACAATAATTGACAATAATTGCCGAGAACTGGACGTTCAAAGCGACTTACTGATACTGAAGTTAGAGCTGTAGTAAGAAAAGTAAATGCAAATAAAGCCTCAAATGCAGTCAAAATTTCAGAAAATATTACCCAGACATCAGACAAATCAGTAAGCGCGAGTACGGTCAGGAAAGCTCTTCATATAAATGGCCTTAAACTGTAAAAAGCCCTTCATATCGAAGTTGAATCAGAGCACGTGTTTGAATTTCGTAAAAATATATAAATGAGGCTCTAACTTTTTGGAAAAAACATTCTCGTTACTGATGAGAGCAAATTTGAAATTTTCGGTGCCAAAAGGACATCAAAAATATGGCATACCACCAAGAAAATCAGGCAGAGGACGGAAGATCAAGGAAGACCTAAAGAAGGCTATAATGAAAGAATGGGTCAAAACCTCTCCTGATGTGACAAAATATTGAAATTTAAAAAGTTTATCACTTTTTTTTGATGCGTAAATTTTTGCCTTTTTTTAATTAAAGTGAATTATTTCTGCTTGTGTATTGATCTTGACTTCTAAAACATAAAGCTGGAATTTTGCATACTTACTTTTTATTTTGTATTCATTAATACATATTTATAAAACTTTTAATTCAAGAAACTAATGTGTTAACTTTTTTTTTTTTTGGCGCTGACAGTATTTTTCCACGTAAATTTCATAGATTTTTAATTTAAGTTGACTTTATGGAGTAAATATGAACTTTAAATTTAGTCACTTACGATTTGCGCACTTTGAGGGCACTGGCAGCGACAGAAATCTGCCGGGCTTTGTTGATGTTGTTGTAGTAGTTCTGGCCTGATGAATAGCAGCTTCTGTACAGGCTGCTATTAAGCAGAATGTAGCTATCGCGAAGGTGCCTTTCATCTAGAAAATATAAAAGCACAATTTAATCAAGATAAAACAGCCTTTAATATATTTAATATAGAAGGTTAAAATAACTAACAGGTTAAATGAACATGCCGTTATGCCATATCGTTTTTTCTTATCAATTTTATAATAAAAACTTAATCGCAATCGCTTTAAAGTTTAAACATGGTTGTGAATCATAATTTTGGCAAATCGAATTTCAAAAACGTTTCTAATGTTTAATGAATTCATTTCAATTTTAGTGTGGGTTTTTGTCAACAATGTTTACGAGTATACGCAATCTGTACAAATGTGAACACACATAGTACAATATAATTGTAAGTTTATGAGTGTGAGCTTGGTACAGTATAATATGCTTATGAAATGCATTTTTATGTCAAGGATGTTGGAAGAACCAACAACCGGTTGATTACAAATACCTGTGTAAGTTTATATGAACAGAAAGATATTTGGTTTGATTGCCTTATCGCACGATTACTATTATCATATGTCTTTCCGATTGACCAACAGATTGTTATTGGCTGTTGCAGACACTTGTGCCGTTATTAAAGCGCATCGTTTACATTGTGCTTATAAATTATTTATTTAGTAACTACACACAAATAACGTTATTACATAAGCGACCAAGCAGGCGCGTTCGTTCCGGTTGTTTTCTGACAGAGAGTTGATTTCGCATCATTGCTGATTTTGACCTTAACTGGTTTTATTGACTTTTTCTCATTTCAAATACTTCACGTCATTTTTTTCTACATCAAGAATAATTCAAACCTTTGGCTCTGATGCGTTTTAAGTGCTCAACTAGTATATTTTTTATTTTGTCGATTAATTATACAAATACTTTATGGTAATTTTGTATCGTTCACATCATTTAATTAACAATCAGTAAAACATTACTTTTTTAAAACAATTACAGTACATTTCTATTTGAGACTTCTCTTACAATTTGCCGAGAAATGTGAATGCAAGCTGAAATAATGAATAAATCGACTTTTCTCATGTTAAATGCATTTTGAAAGATTTTTGTGCTTAGTTTTTTTTTTTTTTAAATTTTTATATTTGGTCTACCGAAGTTAACCAACTATTTGATGAAGAACTTGGCAATTCAGAAATTATGTTTCTTACTTAAATTTATATACGAGAACAATCGTAACTATATAATTATTTGACCAAAAGAACGCTGTTTAAAAATGAGAATGATTTGATAATTGAAATCGGGTTACCAGTTCCAGTATGACAAGATAACGTATCTAAACAATATTTATATTTTAGGAGAATTGAGCAATTGTTAATCTGTTAAATGGGTTTCCATTATTATTACAAAAATTGTAATTAAACTTTGTCTCTCCCGAGATCAACCTAGTCTATTTACAGAAATTCAGCTTTTGCGTTAATATAGTTTTTGAGAAATAAGGGAGCGAACAGACAACTAGGTCGATTCGCTCGGCAAGCTGATCAAGAATATGAGTACTATATTTTTTTTTTTTTTGATGTACTCGTATTTTTCTCCTTATTTTGTATGTTACATGGGTACAGGCTAAAAAAAAAATTAGTATAACCTATTTTAACACCATATTACACTTAATTTATATATAAGGTCGATAATATGTCTCTTTTTGCCGATAACTATATGTATAAGTGCAATTGTACATAGTCTCACAATTATTTTTTTTTTTTAATTTCAAAAAGTATGGCGTCTTGCTTGTAAAAAAATCAGATTCATTAAAATATATTGTTTAAGTATGTGCCTCGCGACTTAGAAATCGTAAAACACAAATATTTATATTTGTATGTATGTATGTACACATGCTCTTCAATTATATTTGGCGTTTGTTGGTAGAGTCTTTGCTATTATTGAACGTAATTATATATATTATATATTTTTATTTTTTTTGAGTTTTTACGTTGATATATATTTTTAATTAATGATAAACGTATACTATATATGTGTGTATGTATGTATGATTTATTTATTATTTGATTTTTTTTTAAAGAAACTAAAGACTTAGGTAGCAAACTTTTTACAATTTCAAATACAAAACAAAAAAATTCTGTAACTAAAAATGAATTACCAACCAACGACTAAAATTTAAAATAGCTTGGTTTTGGATCTTAAGAAAACTAAATACATGTATTTATATAATTTTCCTTTTATGTAGACTCACACACACAAATAAAAAATATGACACAGTTCCGCATTTTCAAACATTGTATGTATATACTTACATACATACATATATATGTATTGTACCTTAATACAATATCATGTGCCATATTATTTAACTGTGTGCACAATTTTTAAATTTAAACTTGTTTTCTTTATTGCTTGATGCTAAATTTGGTTTTAAAACACGTTAATTAATTAATCCATCCGAACGACAAAAAGGCACAATCACATTCCTGGTCCAACTCAGTGACTTATCAATAAAAAGGACGTGCTCTTACCTTGATGAAAAACTTCACTTCAGTTCAAGTTAAATGAAGTTCCAAATTCAACTAACCGATTTCGAAGACAACTAAACGTTTCAAGTCGCTAACGAAAATAAAAGTTAGTTGTCGGCCGCATAGTATTTTATAGCCACTTATATGGTTACAAATACATTGGCACTACACAGATACACACAATTTAAAACTCTGCCACAGGTACAAACATTAATATGACACCAACATTGCTACTGTGACAACTACATCCATACAACGAGCCAAAAATAAGAAGAGCTGCAAAGCTTTACTTATAGTCGCCACTTCACTCCATTCAATGTTTACAAATTCACACACACAAACATATGTATATGCAATCATACAGACCTGCATACATACATATGCATGTATATATATATGTATTTGGATTCTTCATTGTTTGTGTGTTAAATAAAAACTTCTTGTTTATGATTTTCAATTTTTGTGTGTTGGTGTTGTCTTCTTAATAATTATTAAAGCTACATTGGCATTATGATACATACATATATACGTCAGCCATGAAAAAGGTTGAAACCATTTGCTTGTGGTGTTAATGTATGCGTATGATGATTTTACTTTTCCTCTTCTAATGTTGCACATCTAATCAGAAACTTGATGTGATTATGTAGTTCTTGTCGAAAAAATGGATTTTAATTTATGTGCTTGTTTTTAAGGTTGGACTCTACATTTAAAGTATGAATATTTGTGCATAAGTATGTAACAGAGTCTTGCACGAATACATTTTAAACAGCAAACTTGGCGTTTTTTTCATTATGAGCAAAATAAGTTTCAAGTACTCGGTCGAAAAAATAAAATAAATCGATTTTTGTGCCGACATTTTGAAATACCAATTACTTGCTCAGACAAACAAAATATTTTATTTCAATTACCGACCAAATGCGATTAAATCAAATTTCAAATAATTACATGAAAGTTGTTCTTCAACTGTTGGTTACGCTGATTAGTGACGCTAAAGGAGTTGAAAAAAATATGTGTACTACGACGGAGACTGTCTCTTTCGTACGGATTTTTTTGATCGCCTGTTTGCTCTATATCACACATGCCGAAGCAGAACATTTAAGAATGATTTGGCGACATTTCATATAACTTGTTTGTTTTATTTTTATTTGACTCATTTATATCTTTTTTTCTAATAAACCAATTTGAAATTTGAAATTATTTTTTAAAAAAAAGTACCAACAAGTATAATTCAATATTTCATTTTTTTTAAGCAGGGTTGCAAACCGCGTGAAAAATCGGTTCGGTTCAAATAGTTCAATATTTTTGCAATGAGTGTCAATATTATGTATCAAAAATTTTTTAAACGCGAATTATTATTCCAAGAAACATTTGTTTATGAATGCAAGTTAAAAGGCATTGCAGTGCAAAAATTGCTTTACAATAATTTACAGAAGTTATTGTATAAATTTTTTTTATTATTATTCAGTATTCAAATTAAATAAAAGAATGTCTTCTAAAAGGTCTTCATCTACATTTGTCCTAAAGCAAATAAAATAAATTTTAATAGATTTATCATAAGAATGAATGAACCGAACCGAAAAATTTTTTGGAGTTGTTTTCGGTTCGGTTCTGTCTTTTTAAAATAAAAATTGGAAGGTTCATATCCGGTTTGCAACCCCGGTTTTAAGTATTTGCATTTTACAAAAATGTCATTTTAATTAAAGCAAAAACAACTTAGCAGCAAAATAACTAGTAATGACTAGATATGCCAACCTGCTTAATTAATTAATATTTTCGAAGATTCGAATTTGTCTTCAATTCAATTAATTGATATGTTAAAATAAATCACAAATGTTGTTAATAAATGTGAGTTTATAAATTTATGTTAATAATGTGTAGAACGTGATTAGTTTAACAAAAAGTTCATTGGTGAATGTCTGCATTTTATGAACGTGGTCGTGAATGCACAAATTAGAAGAAGAAAAGTAAAATTTTAAATTGATGTAATTTTTTTTGGCAATGTATTATTTAATAATTTTGATAACCTTGTGAATAATGTACATATTTTACATATAGGAAAAAACGTAGATCGGTGGACTTATTCGAGTGTTTCGGACAATATACAATTGAATTAAATGCATGTGTTGAATTTCTATGCTTGCCAATCACATGAAACGCAAACACTTTTCAATCAGCTGTCTATTCGAACATTCATTCAAATTCATCCAAAATTGCAGGCATACCTATAGTTTTTGGGTGATATCGAAAACAATCGGTTTCGGAATTGTTTACAATATTTTTATATTACAAATTCTACATTCCTCGAACTAGAAATTTTTCGTATATATCATTTAAAAAAGTCTAGCCAATTAAACCATTGTAGTCCATATGAATCAATAATATAAAATTAAGTTCTTGAAGAATTTTGTATATACTTCATTTATTATATTATTTGTATATGTTAAAAACGTAAGTCACAGGCTTTGATATATGTATTAAATTTCATACATACAATATAACGTATCATGTATTTGATATGCTTGATGGAAGATTTTTATTTAAAAAAAAACAAGTTTTTCAGTTCTTCTCAAAATATTCTTCGTAAATATCCTCTTCAGAGGCCATACTACAAAAAGAATTCATATATATACATATGAATTGATTATACTCATAAAGTCATATAATTATATGACGTAAAATTGAGATAAAAAATGAAGAAACCTCGAATAATACAGATGAGGAGGGTATCAGACGCACAGGCTTATCTGACTGCATCGCTTTTCTTTTTGTTGTGATGAAGACACAAGTATACGGTAAATTTATACATATGTACATACATACACACATGCATGCAAACATACACACGTATATTAAGTGAAGAAAAGTTTACAAGATATTATTGAATTTGATAAAAAATGAAACATTTGTTTGTTGATTTGAAGAGTAATTTTAAATATATAATTTTTGAATACAAGTAAATTGAAAATCCACTCATTTCTGATTTGACATAAAATCATACAAGAAGTCAAAATATTTTGTAAGTATTGAAGCATAGAGCACAAATGACAATTCAAGGTAAAATAGTAACATATTGAATTTTTTATTATAAAAGTTTTCAATATCATTCATTTACTATGTACATATGGTAAAGCTTATCATAAACACCGGTTTTTGGTTCATCAACATTCCCTAATACTTTTATTTAACAATTATTTACTCTTTATAATACAAGCAATAAAGGAAAAAAGTTGCATATTATTGTAATCAGTTCTTGTTGTAACATATTGTTCCATTTTTTAACATTGTTGACAAACCTTACTATAAGTTACTACTACATGTAAGTTTGTTATAATCGGCTGCGTTCATGGTACAATAATACAAGGTAGCGTCAATTTGGCCTTTTACCTTCTCAAAAATTACTCACTCCCAATTTTGTGACGTCATTAGCATATCAGTGTATACAACGCTGTTATAATGCATTTTGTGTTGAACATAATTTGAAAATACATGGAAAATTCTTCAAATTCTTCAATTTTCAATGCTTTTTCAAATTATGTTCAACACTAAATGCATTATTTCAGCGTTCTATACACTGATATGCTAATGACGTCACAAAAATGAGAACGACACTTAACTGTAAAAAATTGGCGCCACCTCTATTTCTTACACCATTGGCTGTGTTTACTCTGTACCCTCTCAAATATCGAAGCTATAAGATGAAAAATTAATATGCATTACACTATCAACAATTTATTTATTTTACATTTGTTTTTGAATGAATGGATGTTCGAACTATTGTACCGTTTTACCTTTGCATAGGTACAGGGTATCGAAAAATATTTAAAGACATATTAATTAGTATGTGTTTTGTATGTAGATTTCATTTAATAATATAACTAACAAAAACAAGATTTCAAGAACTCGTATAAATTTTAACCGAAGTCGATGCGCCTCTCACTTATTTATAAGTAAAACAACAAACAATTTTTAAAGATGTTTACTGAGAGCTCTAGGGCATTGGTGCTTGTTGGTGCCAGCCGGATTTTAAAATACTGTAGCACTTGTTGTTTATAGGCAAAAAATTGTTCTGAGAACCATTTTCGTGGTTGTTACTGAGCGTCGACGATGGAAAGGTTATGCAAATCGATCATAATTTATTTCATCGTCATTGATATTTATATTGTTTATTTTTAATTTAGGTATAAATGATTAATTTAGTTTGTATATATAAAACATTAAGAAGGAGAAAATTATGTATTGTATACATTCTGTATATTCGGAAAATATTAAATTATTGTAATTAACCGCATTTATATTTAAATTTTGTATATTACATATGAAATAAAATTAAAATACGGTTTTTGAATAAATCTTAGCTCTTTGGATACTCTTGCTTAGTTGCGAAATATGCCCAAATTATTCACCAAACTCAAACAAACCTCTTTTTAGGCTAGAATATGTACAATTTAATAAAATGATATAAACTTGATAGATCTCGGCTCATTAAAATTATATTTTCAAAGTACATTTATAATAAACAATATCTCAATCTATTCATGTTAAACCATCTTTCTTCTTTAACTTTAAATTTATTATTAGGTTCCGTTAAGAGGTTAATGTAAAATAAAAATAAGAAAAACAATTTTTTGATTGTTTTTTTTTTCATTAAATTTTTAACGTCATTAGCTGAAAAACTTCAGCTTTTATAAAAGTTTGATATTCCGCCGCAGCACATATTGATATTTTAATCTGATTGTACTAGCGTCCAGATATAAGAGGCTTTGTATAATTAAGTTGATGTTGCAATATACATATGTACATATACATATATGTGTGCGTTGGAGGAAAGTTGCATTATGTGGTAAGTCAACAAATTGTGAACATGTTTTGTATAGCACTGGATGAAGCTTCATCAACAGTGCAAGGTCCCCAAGATTACGTTACTCAAGTTTTTCAATTATCCTTAGTTGTATGTTTTTTTGTTTTAAATACAAACCATATATACACAACAAGAATCACAATAATAATGATCTCAAATCAGAAAAGGATAAGACCAAGCTTGGTCATACAAACCCGTAAGCTTGCTGGCTTGCCTTTCCAAACTTTTTGAAAAGAAGAAACACTAATTTTAATCGATGTAACTTAATCATTCGATAAAGTATAACTGGACAGCTTAAAATATGAAATAAAAATGTTGGTTCCACAAAATACTCACAATGTTCTAAAGTGTTATGTCAGCAACATAATATTTATTGTACTACAAAATGAACACGCAACTAAAAAATTATTGCAGGTGTTCCATAGGGAAACGTTCTTGGTCCGTTCCTTTGGTGTAAATAGAGGTGGCGCCAATATTTTACAGTTATGTGTCGTTCTCAATTTTTGACGTCATTAGCATATCAGTGTATAGAACGCTGAAATAATGCATTTAGTGTTGAACATGATTTGAAAATGCATTGAAAATTGAAGAATTTGGAGGATATCTGGGTATAGAACGCTGAAATAATGCATTGATATGCGAATGACGTCAACAATTGAGAGTGAGCAAATTTCAAGAGAGTAAAAGGCCCAAGTGGCGGTACCTTGTATTATTGTACCATGGTCCGTTCCTATACCTATATGTATTCATGATATAATAAAACAAGGCCTGTTTGGCCTGTTTCGCTCTCAAAATTGCTCACTCTCAATTTCGACTGCATAAGTATATCAGTACTCTAAAGCGCTGAAAAAACACACATTTAGTGTTGAACATAACGTGAATGACACACAAAAAAATGTATAAAAAAACAAATTAATATACAGAACAGCAACTTTTCTATTTTTCACACAAATTACAAATTTCAGGCAGTTAAATATGCACATTATTACATACATATGAGCCCTAACCACTATTAATTGGCACGGCATATATTTTTTGAAAGTTCAAGTTTCAATGGCTTCTATGTACTTTTTGGAAAGGTTATTTAATTACCTTTACTTTGATATCAGCATCCACACATGAAGTAACCATCCCAGAAGGAGAATCCAGAAAAATTCTGGATGCGGAAAACATACAAGTAGGGTTGGTCTGATACAGAACAAATCTCATGCTAACTAGATGCTATCGCTGCCTCAATCACGGGCACGTTTCCCCTACAATACACAAGTCCAGTGTATTATTTTTAAACTGGTTGATAGGGACCCCTAATAGCTAGAGCCAATATCTGAGATTGGTGATAACCAGTTCTGCACAAACCAACTGGCAGATGCTCAAAACCTCCATAAAAAGTTCGATTGTATTTGTATTAGTCTTTGGCAAAATACGTCTGGGAGTTCAACATGACATAATCCAAATTACTGATTTTTATTCATTTTAAGAGAGTTTCGTTGAAGTAACTAGGAAACTGTTATGTACAAGTGATAGGGTGTCCCAAATTTTTCGAATTTTTTTATTTTTAGAACGAATACCCTAATTATGTTTATATACTCTCAGTTAAAATTTCAGATCATTCATACAAGTTGATCTTCTGCGTGCGTACGAACCAGACTTGTTTTTAAAGTGCTCTTGCAAATAAATGATTATATGTAAAAAAAGTAGATACAAAGACAAAATTAAAATAAGATTTCAAACAAATATAAGTTGTAAGAAATAGACTTAATATAACTATGCAATGCTGCTATAAAAGAGGAAAAAATATACATAACTACAAAAAAAATAACGAAAAAGACTAATTACGTTTTGAAAGACTGACAACAACAATAGCGTCGGTTGAGTGTAAAAGTAAAAGCAGAGTACTGAAAAACCAACAACTGCAAAAACAACAACAGATGCTCCAAAAAGGAGGTTGACTCACCAAAGCTGTCTCTACACGACGTAATGCTGGCAGAACAGAAGACTTCGAATTTGAAGACTTGGCGACGAAACAAAACGGATTGGCGACAAGACCTAGAGCAATCTGTCGAAGGTCAAATTGAGTCTTTGAGAACAGAAAACGAGTTGCTTAGAAATGAACTGGAGGAAGCAAAGAGAAACAGGGAAATGGAAAGGAAGGTACTGAACCGTCTTGTGAATCGTAGTAAAGAAAATAACATGATAGTCAAGGGAATGGATAAAAATGATTCACCTAAACTGGTGGTACAAAAGTTGGTCCGGGAGAAACTAGAATTGCGACATATTAAAGTGCGTAAGGCGAGGCTGCTATACAAAGGAAATGCAAAAATCGGAGTGTAGCCGAACTGGAATCAGCAGAGATGGCTGGCGAGGTACTTAAAAGTACTAAAAAGCTGGCAGGCACACATATATAGAGGGAGATTTTAATGTTGAAAGACAGGATAAAAAAGTATTGCTGCAATTTAAAAGTGACCTGTTGCAACTAAGGAAGCCACACAAAATTATGGTGAGAAACGACCGCATGAGTATAGGAAACAATTGGTTGGATTTTGATAACAAGGAGGCCCTAGTGTCCTATTTGCTATTGGAGAGAGTTTGGTGCCAGATAGTTTGGTATATAGCAGTTTATTAAATAAAGCGAAAAAACTAATAAGAGTTCGCAAGGATTGTGTAAATAAAAAAGCAAGTATAAGTAGCAAGCAAACTGATAGTTGAAAATATTGAATATAAAAATACTTTATTATAATATCCATAGTTTTGCAAATAAGTTACCAAGACTTCTTTGCCTATTTGAAATCCTGCGACAATTTCTTGGTTTTTGAAACCCACTCATGAGAGGAGATATAGTTTTTTAAAAAATATTTTCATGGTTTCAAATTAAATCTTAAAAAAAAACAGGTAGAAATAGTAGATTTGGAAGAGCTATGGGTGGGTGTTTATATGGGATAAAAACGAAAATATTCTCTATTGCACAAATCAATATTTTTTGTGAAGATGGTGTGGATAAGATTAGAATTACATTAAATAAAATAACTTTTACCTTAATACTATCATATTTAAGAGCTGCAAACTGGGACGAAGGAATCCTATGAATCCAATAATAATGGGAGATTTGAATGTTAGAATTGGGAAAATACAACACAACTTTGAAGAGTTAAATAAGTGTTCTTTTATAGCAGGAAGTAATTTGAGAAAGGCGAGCGATGCGGTAGTAAATAGGAAAGGAAGGGATTTTATCGAACTTTGTAATGATCGAGGCTTTATAGTTATAAATAGGTTGACGAAGGAGCTTTCACGTTTATTAGTGCAGTTGGACAGTCAGTAAATGATATATGCGCTGTGCACCAAGATCTACTAGGGTATATAGAGCATTTCTGTGTTGAGGATAAAATATGGTCTGATCACATGCCGTTAATGTTGTCTTTTAAATTTGAAAAGAAAAGAAAAAATGAACCCTTTAAGCTTCTGCCAAAGTTGCAATGGAAGGAAAGAAAAAAACTTAAGTACCAGAAATCAGTAACAGATAATTTATGCAAATATAGGCAGTATGAAAATGAGATACAATTGTCGGATTTGGCCCGTATAATCAAAGAGTCGGTGCCTGAAGCTATGAAAGGAAATGTTTTATTTGTTCCCACAAATAAATGGTTTGATATGAAGTGCTATAATGCCAAAAACTTTCCTTTAAACTAATAGCAGCCCACAGAAAATTTTCAAGTGTACTAAATAAAGAAAAGTTCTTAGCCGCAAACCAAATGTATAATTATACGTGCAATGGAAAACGAAAGGAGCATTTTAGAAATGTGGATATAAACAGGATAAAGAATGGGAAAGATTTTTGGACATTGTTTAATCAATTGAGAAATACAAAATTGCAGATACATCCAGAAATTACGGGAGCAGATTTTAGGGAGTATTTCAAGCGCCTTCTAAATTCTCCGCAAATATCGCAAAATGTTGCAGGCAGATTAAATGAGGATGAAGATCTGGATGCTCGGATAACGACAGCAAAAGCAAAATTGGTTTTAGAAAAAACTAAAACAAATAAGGCTCCTGCTGAATATAGGATTACCTATGAGCACCTAAAAAATGCACCGGATGACTTCTTGGCTGAATTTGCGAACTGCCTTAATTTATTGTTTGAACGATCAAAGATAAGTGATGCGTTTGTAAAATCCATAATCTATTCAATTTTCAAAAAGGGAGATCCCACCTTGCCTAGTAATTATCGCGGAATTTCTTTTATGAATTGTATGGCAAAAGTTATGATGGAAGTAGTTAACACGAGACTTTATAACTGGGTAGAAAAGTGGAATATTTTAAATGAATTTCAACCCGTTTTCATAAAAGGGTACCTAACTGTAGATAATACATTCAATTTTGTTTGTACAGTTAAAGTTTTACGAAAAGAGAAAAGTATACGCATTTTTGGTCGATTTTAACGCATCGTTCGAAAGTCTTTAGTTTGAAAACTAAGAAAAAAGAAATAGGAGTATCTACAAAAATAGTAAGATTCGTGGAGGATGTCCATAGCCAAACATAATCACCAGTTTGGAAAGGAGAGACACTCTCAGATGAGTTTGAGACAGTTTCGGGAGACATACAAGGTTGTCTACTGTCACCCATGCTTTTTACTCTTTATTTAAATGACTTGCATGAGTACTTAGGAAATGGTGTATACGAGGGCTGCTATTTATATTTCGGGAATAGCAAATAAGAACAAAATTTTTTAATGAAAATGGCTTCACTGCTTTTATGGCGCTCATAAATCGTTGAAGTTTTTTTTCGATGAGAGGGAATAAAAAGATGTCATTGGGTGCCAAGTCAGGACTGTAGGGCGGATGACTGCTTAAATATTCACCTGTTTGACGAGATGTGTGAGAGCTCGCATTGTCATGATGGAGAATGATTCGTCTTCGGCAATTGGTTTTGCGAATTTCTCCGAAGACCTCCGGTAAACAAATGGTCGTGTACCACTCAAAATTGACATTCCTACGTTGCTCTAGCGGAACAGTGGCCACATGACCCATTCTTCCGAAGAAACAGGCGACCATTTGCTTCGAAGTGCTTCGTGTTCGAACAAGTTTTATTGGATTTGGCTCATCTTGGAACACCCACACGGTCGATTGCTGTTTAGTTTCCGGCTTTGGACGACCTTCACGGAATTTGTCAGCGACTGAACAACAACCACGATTAAATTCTGCAAACCAGCGATATACTGTCGGTTTTGATGGTGCTTTCTCACCATACATAGAACTAAGTTCATCGACACATTCTTGTTGGGATAATCCACGTCGAAAGTTGTGAAAAATAATCCAACGAAAACCCTCTCGAGGAATTTCCATTGTTTTGCCAAATTGATTTCTTTAACTTATTGTAAACAAAACAAAAACCAATTGTACATAAAAACGTGTACGTACATATCTGATAAAAAAGGACAAAGTTTATTATTGCGTTACCAGATTTTACGTATTGACATTAGTATCGCCAATTCCCAAAATATAAATAGCAGCCCTCGTATATCGAAGATATTAATACGAGGGTGGATCAAATATAAACCGGAAGATTACAAATACTTTTCTTAGCCAACCACGAGTGCTCTCACTGTGTAGGTTGTTGTAGTGTAGTGTATCAGGAGTGGGGAAACGCTTGATGAGCTGTTTGACTTAGTCAATTCATCAGTACAGCTATGAGTGAGCAACAGGTTCCAGCGTCCGTTGCACAACGGGCTATAATAAAGTTTTTAGCTAAGGAAGGCGTTAAACCGTGCGAAATTTTGACTCGAGTGAAGGCTCAGTATGGGGATGATACTCTGACTAAAACTCAAGTGTTTGATTGGGCCAAAAAGTTTAAGAGTGGACGAGAAAGTGTGGAAAATATAATCGACGTCCAAAATCAAGCGTCTCTGGTGCCAACATTGGTGCAGTTCGTGACCTTATTGAAAGTGACAGGTGGCTCACTATTCATGAAATCACTTTACAGGTGGGTATTAGTTATGGAAGTGCTCAAACAATCATTAAAAATTATCTTGGTTTCAAAAAAATTAGTGCCCGATGGGTCCCCAAGTTGTTGAACGAAGATCAAAAAAACATCCCACTGCAAATCAGTAAAAAACAACTGAATCGATTTCAGCGAGAGGGAGAGGCTTTTTTGAGGTGTATCATGACATGTGATGAAACATGGGTGCATCATTACACTCCCGAGTTCAAGATGGCGAGTAAAGAATGGCGTAGGAAAGACGAAGCCGGTACTGTGAAAGCCAAAACCCGTCTCTCAGCCGGTAAGGTCCTCGCGACCGTCTTTTTCGACTACAGAGGAGTGTTGCTCATTCATTTCCTACATGACCGACGTACAGTTAACGCTGCCTACTACTGCCAGCTGTTGGAGGCAGCAAAAGCCGCTAACAGAAGCAAAAGACGCGGTGTCCGCATCAGAAACGTCATCCTTCTTCATGACAATGCCAGGCCACATACGGCGGGTGAAACGAAACAAAAACTGGAGGATATGCATTGGGATACCCTTGAGCATCCTCCATACAGCCCAGATTTGTCAACCTGTGACTATCATTTGTTTGCGCCCATGAAAGATGCACTTGGAGGATTCCGATTTGACAACGATCAAGATGTTAAGGAATTCGTGCGCAATTGGTTGGTGACTCAACCTCAAAGTTTCTACGAGCAAGGAATTAACAAGCTTCCAAACCGCTGGGAAAAATGTGTAGAGCGTGAAGAATGTAGAAAAATAATCAATAGTATTTTTGTATTGTTTTATAAATAAATAAATATTAAAAAAGAATTCGGGTTAATATTTCATTCACCCTCGTATAAGGTTGCTTCTATACATACGGATGATATTGCAATATTATCAGACGATATTCAGACCAAGCAATAAATGATACAAAATCTCGAAGAGTATTGCAGTAAGTGGTATTTAGAATTCAACCTAAACAAAACTGAAATGATGGTTGGCGAATCTAAACTGGGCTTATTCGTTTGGTCTGGTCGCTTCCCTCGTTGAAACGCTAGAAATGGGTTTCAGCAATTCCTACGGGAACGTCCAATCAACTTCGTAATAATACAGAGTCGACTGACTCACTGGCCTTTCAGTTTGCAATTAATTTTATTTCTTTTTCCTTTTAATCATTTCGCCTAATCATTCTTAAAGTTAAACAGTAGATAATCTAAAAAGCTAAAGATAACTTAAAGAGAGTGCAAGATAAATAAGAAAGTAACTCCTACAGAGAGCAGTCAATTCCAAACTATGATACAACTAAAGTTTAAGAAAATTCAACAACAATTAACAATAATAAGAGATAAAGGTAAGTAATGATTAAGAGACTTGAAAGATTAGTAAATATATAAAATTCAAGACAACTATTGACTAAATTAAAGCGCTATTACTTTAACTGTTCGGCGCTAACATACTCCCCGCCTTGGAAGCCCCTTCTGACCAAATGAAGTCCCATTCGACTCCAGAGGTAGCGGGCATAACTTGTGTACGCGGTGCTTCAAAACACTTGACATTGTCTTCACTGTGACTACTCTAACGAGTCCGTCCTTTTCAGGGTGCACTTCCATTATACGTCCTAGGCACCATTTATTTGGCGGGGCATTCTCATCCGGCAGAAGTACCTGTGTTCATTTTTGGCTCTGTTAGAGTAGGGTCAAGTATTCCTTTGATCACCGACGTCATACCTTACCTTACCATAGTTCTCGGTATGCCCCTGCAAAATTTGTGGCGTTGTCGCAAAAGATTTCGCTACACATTCCTCTTCGCGCGTTTGAATGCTGCCAGGAAAGCAATGTGCTTAAGTTTACACAGATAAACAGACACAGATACACCTTGATTGGTTGCCGTCCACGCCCATTGAAATGCATCTGCATTGGTCCCGGAAAGTCAACCCCAGATATTTGAAACGGATGCATCTCTCCTCTGATTCGGAATGATGGTAAATCTTCCATGAATTGGTTGGCCAGTACAGGTCGCTGTCGACAAGCAATACAACATTGATCTGTCTGCCGAGCTAGAGATCTACAATTAATAATCAAATACCTCTGACGCACAAACACGCATAAAGCTTGTGCACCAGCATGAGCGTTAATCCGATGCATAAAACACAAAAGCGACCTAACCACCAAATGGTCACTCAGCAATAATATAGGATGCTTGATTCGCTCTAGCCAAACATCCACCCACCCTTATCATAGCCACCCCTTCAGAGTGATATAACCATCTTTATATATATACCCGAAGACTCGCTGCAATTTAGCAAAGTCATTTACGAATTTACAATAGCCAACAACATCCTCCTATCCCACAGAGAGTTGTGTCGCTAAACTCAACGTCGAATTACGCTCCTCAGGTACATTTGATCTGTTCCAATCCCAAATTTTCCACTTATTCCGTGGCCCTTTCGAAAATTGTGGCCATTGCTTATTCGTTCCCAGTTCCCCTGGATACATCCCTCGAGATACAATAATCGCATCAACTTCGTATCAATTTTCAACCATTGATGAATAGTAGATACCTCTTGTATCTTAGAAACTCTATTTGCCACAGAGATACTCCATCTATTAGCATGGGAAGCAAGCCAATTCAAAACAATTGTGGAATCTTTAGAAAATTTGCAAGTCATTCATGGCCAAGCATCTTTTAACCTTCATCATTAATTCCACTAACAATTACTTTGTAATTCCAAGCGGGGTAACGACATAACCATAACTGGTGTCACCTTGGACTTCGATAATACAAACCTAACGACAACCTTGCTCTCTTGATCCAAACTTCTGGCATACACAACTGCACCATAGGCTCGATTGCATGCATCCGATAATCTATGCAATGTAACTTCTTCCCCAGTTATTGGAAAATGCAGCATGGAATCCGCATCTTCCACACTTCCGCCAGTTCTGTACAATATTTTTCCCACTGGCCTCACTTAGCTTCCGGAAGTTTCTCATTCCAATCAATTTTTTCCTGCCATAGCCTTTGCAGAAAGAGCTTTCCTAATACTACCAGTGGGCTAAGCATACCCATTGGATCGAAAAGCTGTGCCAACTCTGAGAGGACTACCCGCTTCCTAGTACTTGCAGCAGTAAGGTATGTGAAATGGAATCTATCGTCACCTGAGTCCCAAAGTATGCCTAATGTCTTAGAACAGTCCAAAGTCTTAATTTTCAAAGGGTCAGTGACCAATCTTTGCGATTGTAAATCCTCACTTTCACAATTCGAAAGCCACTTGTGCAGTTCGAGTTTGCCAAAATTCAAAACTTCTGAAATTTCACTTTTAATGAGTAAAGCTCCTCGATTGTATTAGCCGCGACCAGCAAGTCATCCATATAAAAGTTCTGTAACTACTAAGCAACTATGCCAAGCAGCGCATTCTTCGAACCGCTTGGAAGGGCGCGGCACTGGTACCATATATTACCGTTTAAGGCGTAACTCTTGCATGGTCTCAGTAAAATTTTTTCGCCACAATATTCCTTGGTAGTTGCAATCCTGATCATGCACTTTACATCTTAGAGATATCAGCCGTAAGAGCATATCGATGGCAACGGAAACGTAACAAGCTCACAAACAAGTCATCCTGAAGTTACGGACCTACCGCTAGCAAATCATTTAATGATCGTTCATTACTAGACTTCCAGGACGCATCAAATACCACACGCAACTTGGGTGACGGTGTCAGATCGTAGAACCGGATGATGTGGTATGAAGTCACGAGTCTTAGAAACATCCACGGAATTAACAATTCCATAATGATCCAATTCCTTATATTCCTCAATAAAATTCGTGCTTGCTTCCTTTAGAAGCTCATCTCTACTCAATCTATTTTCTAATTTCATAAATCGTTTCAACGTAATATCATACGAGTCCTCTAAACCGGATTTGTCTGCCCTAAATGGCAAGCGAACTATAAAACTCAATGACAAAGTTTGCTTCACATTTGTCAAAAAGTGATCTTCGCAGGCGTGTGCTGATTCCTTGAACGCTGGATATCCTCCATTTTCCAAAAAGATTTCACCATCGTGCTCAACTTATCCTCTTTCGACTCCTCTGTAACCACTACTCCTAATAATCTACAGGTCACAGAAAGTGTATCTTCCCCGACCGAATTTGGCCTACTGCTAGCAAGGAAAAGAATAAGTCGATGCCTAACAATATATCAATGTTTTTGCTAGAATTAAAATTCCGATCTGCTAGCTTTAGATCCGATTCAGTCGCGATTTCAAAAGAATGTTCTCGCAGCCTTGGACACCTGAACTGTTAACCCTGCATTCTCTACTTCTAACCCCCTAGTCTTGCCGTAAGAATACTGATTACGAAGTTAAGCAGACTGCCAGCTTCAAGCACACACCTACACTTCAGAAACTCATTTCCTGTACCCTTCACTAAAATCAATGCTGTGGCCAAATAACAAGCACGACCATTTGATAAGAGTGAACCATTCAGTGAACTCGTTTCCGATTGCACTCCTGAGTGAACCTCATTACTAGTACCATTGAAAGAAGATCCTTTATGTAAAAGTGGATGATGAAGACCCTTACATATATTGCAACTTGTATTGGGACAAGCGTTCGAGTTATGGCGTTTGCTAAAACAATTAATGCACAACGTCAAACTCTTCGCTTCCTAATACATTTGCATCACATCCAGTCCCAGGAATTGGGGGCAATCTGACAACCTATGAGCTCCAGTACCACTTAAAGCAGGATCCTTTTCCTTCCTTAATTACTGAGTTCAACGTGGTTCCATTGTGTGAAACCTTTCCACTAAACTTCGATTGATTCAATGACCGTTACTTATTTAGTTCGACTCTATCATATTATTGTAGCGGCGAATTATAAATTTTGAGAATACTTCCGAACTAGGCAACTCCTCACGGCTATAATCAAGCTCCCACCGTTGTAATGTTTATTCATCCAGCTTGCCGCTAACTATGTGCACCACGATTGCACTTAAAATATCCCTGACATGAACCTGAATAATAACCGCTTTATTATCAAAACGATTCTCTAAAATCTCCAACGCCTTCTCATAATTTGAAGACGTAACCTATAAAAACTTCGATAAAGTATCAAGTTCGCAATTAGAATCAACTGCATAAAAGTGTTGTATCAATTCGACCACTCCGTAAACTTGCAAGAAAAAGTAGGAATTGTTGTTATGGGCAACCTTGCATTTCTAGGGAAATACAATCCGTCCAAGGGCGTATGATTTATAGCTGTACTATGAATCGATGACTCCAACATGCTTGATCGTCGACGTTGCTGTGATATGCATCTTAATATCTTGTTTTCACCACACAGTATATCTCCTCAAAACTCTGACGAAAGCTTACATGAGCTTCACTTATACCCTGTTTCTTTATTTCCGATTGCAGGTTAATAGGTCATCGATGTACCTTTCTTGGTGACGTAGTCCATACTTCGATTCAAAGAGCTCAACAAACCTTAACGCACTGGAGTTAGATTATTCTTGCCTTTTCGCTTCGGTGCCATTGCACAACATTCTATCAATTATCTTGTTTCCTAAAAAAAAAAAAAAAAATGCCTACAAATCTAGACGAAAATATAGCCAAGTATCCCTCACTTGGCTAATTCAATGTTCTTTAATCTTAAAATGCAAATGAAATCACAGAACTCAACTGCAAATCTAATACAACCAATAACAACTGATTGGCTGAATCTAAACTCAATTTAATTCAATTTCAATTTAAACACAAGCATAATTAAACCAGATCACTTCTTTCAATGCGCACTACAATGCAAAGCAACAACTCGTAATAGTCTTTCATTTTTATCCCATCTATGCTATCAATGTATGCACTGTTTGCAGAAAAAAGTCAATTACCTTTGAATATTAAAATGCTGAATAGCGAACGTATATGCCTTGCTGTTTTAATATAGTTGCCCTACTGACCTACAAATGTAAGCATAAGGCGCACAGCAAAATGAACAAAGCCTAATTCAAATGAAAAGAATTGAACACCTGCACTTTGTCAAACTGATTATGTACATAATTCGATAGAAATTCCCGATCAACAACAACAATGCTTTTCATTATGTCACTTATGCATTCCAATGGACAAGCTTAAAACCCACCACCACCAAACAAAGCACAAAGCGGAATAGAAATTAACGAAGTTTGATATGCACAAATAGTCTGAAAAATAACAGCACTTATACTGCTTTCACACTGAGCATCCGATGCAGCATTCACAGAAAGTGTTCATATTGCATTTTGCAGTTTTGGAACAGCTGTTTTTTGTTTTGGTTATACACACACGTGGAACTTTGGCGAAATTAAAACAAAAAATTTGTGAAAAATATGTGATTTAGAATATTTTACAATGTATATAGTTCTTCCCTTTTTTATTCCTGATACTTATTTTATTAAAATCTTTTAAAAAATGTTGGCGCGCAAGAAAAAAAAAGAAAGAAAATCGAAAATAACCTAAAAACAACTACCCAGCACTGGGTAGAGTTACCAATTTCACAAACAGCATTTTAGTTGTATTTTTATCGAATGTACATTTTCTACTTCAACAAAAACTACAAAATTACTTCATTTTCCCTGTTGTAGTTGTTGACGAATGTAGCATTCAATGCAGACTATGCATTTTCTTATGACCTTAAAAATTATACTTATTTTAGTTTAAATTTTAATTTTTAATTTTATACACCGCAAATCAACACACTCGGAATCAGATTAAATGTTAATTCTTATATATATTTATTTTTACACGCACTCTAATGTATCGAAATCAACACTCACCTGAAGTAACCAAAGATGTGGACTAGCTCCAGTAGCTCAGTCCAGCAGCCAATGCTCCGTTGATTGCTGCCTGCAGTATTATGTACTGCTGATAAATGAGGATGCAAATTCTCGCTGAATCCTCCAATGATGAGAAATGGGACGAGTCCCCAATGTGAGTTCCCTGCTCCGGCGCCAAATGGTGAATCCAAAATGCGCTAGTAATGGTCTACAGCGCTTCCTCCTGGAACTTCGTTTGCAATTTTGCAATTAATTTTATTTCTTTTTCCTTTCAATCATTTCGCCTAATTCGTTTTGTACAATGCTTAAAGTTAAACAGTAGATAATCTAAAAAGCTAAAAATAACTTAAAGAGAGTGCAAGATAAATAATAAAATAACTTCTACAGAGAGCAATCAATTCCAAACTATGATAAAACTAAAGTGTAAGAGAATTCAACAACAATTAACAATAATTACAGATGAAGATAAGTAAAGATTTAGAGACTTCAACGATTAGTAAATATAAAATATTCAAGAGAACTATTGACTAAATTAAAGCTCTATTATTTTAACTGTTCAGCACTAAAAATGGTTTTTAGGAACGGAGGGAGAATGTCCGAAAAAGGAAAGTGGTTTTTTAAAAGTGACCGGATAAAAATTGCTTCTGAGTATAACTATCTGGGAATTGTCATCACTCCATAATTTAGTTTTGGGAAACAGATTGAAAATAGGAATTGTTTGGCAAAGATGAATATTAATTCCATTTGGAATAATTTTTTAAGTACACCTGAGATTCACCTAAGTTCTTAATGAAAATTTTTTAAGGCAGTAAGCAGGGTATTTAATCATATTGTGTTCAAGTATGGGGTTATACTTTTTTTGAACAGGTGGATAAAATGCAACGATATTTTATCAAAAAAGTTTTGAAATAACCAAGTTTCACCTACCTATGCAATAATTCTAGAAACAAGCATGGACAACAGACATTTTTATACGCTGGATTGCTATTGATTGTCAAGAAAACGATTAGAAAAAAATATTGCGTGGATAAAAGAAGTCGACGTTACGAAATTTATTTAAGAAAGGAGAACGATTGGGAGGTTTGGAACAATACAAAATTGCTATTATTAGAATTTCTTAACTATGAAAAACTTAAATCGTATGTAGATCACCCTATTCCGTCAAGTAGATTCTATAAAAATCGTATAGGGTCTTCAGTCAAACGTGTAAAGAATAATTTCATACACGATTGCGTGAACGACTTGTTTTGATTATTGACTGTGTAACTGTGTAAATCGTCTATTCAGTGTATTTCGTATTCATAAATGTAAACAAACAATACATAATGCCTACGACTGGGCAGACTTGCCAATTCATCATAAATTAACAAAGTTGCCAGCCGTCACTATACACAGTATAAACTACTCAATTGTTGATTTAGTTTACTGCATAGCGTAAACTTTTTTTCTATGGAGTTAAGGCTTGAACAGAATGGTGTTATTGTGTTTGTTACCCGTCAAAAAATCAAATACAGCTGTTTGTATGAAAACTAACAGAATGTGAAGCTGTGAGTCTGGGTGTTACCGAGAAGTCAAATTATTTGAATTTGCTCGGTAACAAATCGCCTATTTCAGTCTCTCTCTCTCTTTGTATTTCTTTCAAATGGCAAGCACAGCTGATTGCGATTTAAAAGAAAATTTAAAATGGAAGAAGGCACATAGAAATTCATTTTGCTCGTGGAAAATAGTGAATTAATATATAATTTGAAGCACTCAGTGCTGATTCTACCATTATTCTGCGCGCTTTCGAGAGGAGATGTGAAGTCTCTCCATTGTCCACTTATCAAGTTGCCTTGGTCGTCGTAACTGTGTGCAGAACCGCACGGCTCTTATTGAGTATTATTGTAAAGTTGGGAAGTTATTTTTACAAAGTTGTGCAAAATAAGACATGTCAGGACAATTTTGTCTGCGTTTTTTGGATGAAATTCAAGTTTTGTTTGTAGTACCCGCCAACGTGCACACAATATCCCAAATGCGTTTTCAATGCAACACCTTGCAAATTAGGTTTGTTCAATGAATTAATAAAAATAATTTCACATTTTTTGAAATTTTTTAGTTCATTTAACAAAATACCTTACTTTTAATGGTATGACAACTCTACTGTTACTGAACCAAGCATTCTATTCATTTATTTTCGGGCAAGTTACAGTAACAAAACTACCGTAACAGTAACAATATTCTGTTTTAGCCAAACAGTGTATACTATACGTTGTTTAACTATATATACGCCAAATACAAGTTTAAGTGACGACCCTTCAATTTTAATTTTGAGCAAACATATTTTGGGTTCACTTTGAGATAACATGCATTTTTAAAATTATGCCCACTATATAATTTAAGCGAGCAAGAAAACCTATACCACATAATAGGGAAATGACCGACTTTAACCCTAGACCGTCATCCTTCGTCAAAATGACGACGCGCGATCTAATTTTCGTGTTTAATCATGTTTTTATTGTTTGTTTTGATCTCAGCTTTCGTACAGCGTTAGTCTTGCTAGTCTAGTTGGTGGATATAGAAGTAAAGCGGACTGCGCACATTGTAAGTTTTTTTTTTCTTTTTCATTTGTGGCGTAGTCAACTTGACGAAGGATGACGTTTGTGTAACTTTCAGGTTTTTGGGTATATTTTGCTTATGCGATTTATTGTTTAGTTACTACATACCATGGCTACCCAAAAAGCACTAACTGATCAAGAAATTGAGCACTTTCTCTCTTTGAGTGATAATAACGAAGAGAGCGATCTGGATGAGATTGGTTCTGACATAGATGACGAAGAGCACGAGTCCATTCAAAACACCAGTTCATCAGAGGACGAAACTGATGTGGATGAAGATGACATTCCCCTACATATCTTAAGAGCTAAGTCCAACATTATATCGTGCGATAAAGTTATACTACGTGGGAAAAATGGGCATAAATGGTCTTCAGTCAAAGGTACGACACATCATTACGGGCTTAATATCGTGCATAGCAGTCGGGGACCAACACGTCAATGCAAAAATATTACTGACCCACTCGAATGCTTCAAACAATTCATAACAGGAGATATCATTAATGAAATTGTACAGTGGACAAATGTAGAGATAAGTCAACGTGAATCCATCTTGCTTGAAAATTCGGATAAAACACAAAGACGGAATACTAATGAAAATGAAATACACGCTCTTTTGGGAATATTAGTGATGACTGCTGTCAAAAAAGATCAACATTCATCTGTGGAGGAATTATTTGACCGGCCATATTCTGGATCAAAATACATAAGCATAACCACCAAGTCCAGATTTAAATTTCTTATGTCCTGTTTGCGGTTTGACGATAAATCTGTACGTTTACAATTAGTTGGTGACAAATTCGCTCCCATCAGGAAAATATGGGAAATCTTCGTTCAAAAGTGTAGAGAAAATTATAGCCCTGGTCTATACCTTACAATTGATGAACAGCTACTGGCATTTAGAGGTAAGTGTAGTTTCCGGATGTATATTCCAAATAAGCCAGCCAAATATGGGCTTAAAATGGTAATGTTGTGTGATAGTGGCACTAAATACATGGTGGATGCATTACCATATTTGGGCAAAAACTCCAACACTACTAAAATGCCACTTGGAGAGTTCTATGTTAAAGAACTTACGAAAACGGTTCATGGCTCGAATAGGAACATAACAATAGACAACTGGTTCACGTCCATACCGCTGGCACAATCATTAGGGAAGCAACCGTACAATTTGACAATAGTTGGAACTCTTCGGTCAAATAAAAAAGAAATCCCAAATGAGCTAAAAAACAAAAAGGGACGTAAATGCGGTACGTCCATGTTTTGCTACGACAACAACTTAACTTTATTATCCTATAAACCAAAACCAAACAAAATAGTTTATCTTTTGTCATCGTGCAATGAAAAGGGGGCCGTCAATCCTATCACAAATAAGCCCTCCATGGTGGAGTTTTACAACAGTACCAAAGGAGGAGTTGATACTTTAGATCAGATGTGCAGTGTAATGAGCTCTTCAAGAAAGACGAACAGGTGGCCATTGTGCCAATTTTTTGGAATGTTAAACATATCCTTTATAAACTCTTACATAATATATTCCCACAATATGCTTCAGGACGGAAAACAGCCTCTAAATCGCGCTAAATTTATGAAAAATCTTTTTAGTGGTCTTACAAAAAATCACCTAATTGACAGGCTTAATATGCCAACAATTACCACGAATGTAAGGATGGATATAGAAAATGAACTTTCAATTTATAACACCACAGATTCCGATAATATAATACCAACAAAAGGAGCTGGAAAAAGGAAGATTTGCTCAGTTTGTCCTTCTTCAAAACGAAGAATGACAAATGTGGTATGTGCAAAATGTCATAAAAGACTGTGTGGTGAGCACAAAATTGAAGTTTGTGCCTCTTGCTTTATATGAAAAAAAAACATTAAGAACTTATGTTCCTTTTTAAGTTAATTACATTAATTTTAAGAAACAAAAAGACTTTAATGAAAAAGTTGTGATATTTAATGATTTTTTATTTTACATATCGTTATGTTTTAAAATCCATGCCAAATGAAAGAAGGCTATGAAATATATAATTTTAAGTTAAATGAGCAACAAATTAACATGAATTTCTTTTAAATTGAATTACAAATTAAGTAAATAAAAAAATTAAATCCATTATGGTCATTATTTTCGTTCATGATATTTTTTATAGCGACTTTAAATAGGACGTAGTCCAATATGACGAAGGATGACGGTAGTGTACAAAAAATAAGGATGACGGTCTAGGGTTAAAAGAGTTCAGATATGTATATTTTAAGAAGGTATTTTTAGAAGAAACGGAAATTATACACATTTAAATGGTTACGATTCTACTACGAGTATTTTGAAAAATGTGGCTTGCTATGTAATTAAGGCTTTAAAGTACCGTGAAGAATTAATCGCTGAATTTAATTATTGAATTTTTATTTTTTTTTTATTTTTGAAGTGAAACTTCATTAGCGGCGTTGGGCTAAAATTTAGTGTAAAATTTTTAGTAAAAAAATACCGTTTTTCGGATATTGTATCTCATCAACCGGACTAGGTAGACACTTCAAATTTTCACAGAATGTGTATTTCTATTGCCATGTCCCCAACAAAAATTAAAATCCACCGGAAAAGTCTCAATTACAATTACAATTGCACAACAATAACATGAAGTTTGGGTGTTATGAAAATGTTTTAACAACAAAATACAAGCAAATGTTGTACAAAAACAAGCTAATGTACAAAGAAAAAAGAACGAGAAACACACAGAAGCTAGCGGTAACAATTACACACGCCAAAGAAAACAAAAACAACATACAGACGGATAGGCAGACGGACAGACTGAAAGATAGACATAGCTTAGTTAACTGGACGGAATATTTTCTATGCAAATGTTGTATTGTTGTATTTGTTTTGAGGTTATCTGTCTCTCTCTCCCTCTGTTTTTAAGATGTTTCATTTCTATCACGTGTACAATGGCACACGTGCAAATTTTTAATTTTGTTTTTGTTTTTAATTAATTTTAATATGTATTGAATAATTATTTTTAATATGTTCACTAATCCGCAAGGACACAGGCGAATGGACCAAAGACGGAAAGGAAACGCTGGAGACTCTTATAGAAGCCCACTTTCCTGGCTGTACTGAGGTTTCAGACGTAACTGTAACGACACGGGGTGTAATAAATGAGGTATGTGAAGGCTTAATTACATCGGTTAGACTGGAATGGGCCTTAAAATCGTTTGAACCCTTTAACTCCCCGGGACCAGACAGCATCTTTCCTGCGCTCTTGCAAAAGGGTTGTGCTGTACTGACACCATGGCTTAAAGGAATCTTCAGGAATTGCCTGAGGTTTAATTATATTCCGAAGAACTGGAGACTCTCAAGGGTTGTTTTCATACCAAAGCCAGGTAAGAGCAGCCACTTGTATCCAAAGGACTATCGGCCAATAAGCCTCACTTCATTTATACTAAAGACGTTTGAAAGACTATTGGACTCGTATATTAAGGAAAAGGTTTCACCGTATCTAATATCGAGAGACCAACACGCCACTGAGACTGCGCTTCATAAGGTCGTGATGCAGATAGAAAGGACCATACAGTACGGAGAGTATGCCGTAGGTGTCTTCCTTGACATATCAGGAGCCTTTAACAACGTTTCGACAGAAGCGCTGTTAGAGGGTCTTGAATCAATTGACGCACATCCATCCATACGGCACTGGATCGGCAGTCTACTGAACTGCCGGACAGTGGTGGCTGAATGGGGTGCGATGAGTCTGGCAAGGAAGGCAAACAGAGGTACACCTCAAGGGGGCGTAATCTCTCCGCTGCTTTGGACACTTGTAATGAATAAAATTCTTAATAAAATGCGAGGTGGAGGTGCAAGGTTAACTGCCTATGCAGATGACCTGGCCGTAATCATCTCAGGCAAGTGCCTTAGCTCAATGAGTCAAGTACTCGAGGGGGCACTTAAAGAAATTAAAGACTGGGCAAGCAATGTGGGACTGGATGTGAATCCAGATAAGACGGACTTAGTACTTTTCACAACAAAATACAAGATTCCGCACTGGCTCCCTCCTAAATTAGGAAACATTGTACTGGCACCAAAGATGTCTTCAAAATATCTTGGAGTCATATTGGATAACAAACTGACGTGGAAGTTAAATGTGGAAGAAAGGGTGAAAGGGATGCTTGCAGGAAAATGCTCGGAAAGACATGGGGTTTATCTTCCCGTCTAACATATTGGATGTACACGGCAGTGGTTAGACCTATATTACTCTATGGTATCTTGGTATGGTGGACAAGTGTCAACAAAAAGACATACGTCAAAAAGTTGGAGAAGGTACAGAGAATCGCAGGGCTTTGTATAACTGGTGCAATGCGCACCACCCCTACAACAGCACTTGATAGAATACTCGACCTTCAACCTATAGGCTTGGCAGCGAAGAACACTGCAAAGAAGTCTGCGCTAAGACTAAAGGTAACAAGACAGTTGATACAGAGGCCTTATGGTCACAGTAAGATACATGAAGGTTTAAACAATAGCTCGGACTATGTTATTCCCCAGGCCAACTTCAATGGAAGGCCTAGTGTAGTAATAGAACATAATGGGTGGCAAAGGGGACTCCAGTTTGGCGGTCATACTTGCAACCTGTTTACAGACTGATCCAAAATGGCAGAGGGAGTGGGGGCTGCAGTATTCTGATCAGAGTTTGACCTTAAACGATCATATAAGCCTCCAGACTACTGCAGCGTGTTTCAGGCCGAGATTTATGCGGCTACAAAAGCTGCAGAATAAGCAGCCGAGCTAACTCCTCTAAACTCCCAAATAAACATATTCATCGACAGCCAAGCAGCCATAAAGGCAATAGCGGCGGTGATGACGAAATCGAACTGTGTTCAACAATGTAGAATCAAAATTGACGAACTCTGTTTTGACAGACGAGTCACCATCTTTTGGGTACCGGGACATAAAGGAATTGAAGGGAACGAAGAAGCAGACGCACTCGCTAAAGCTGGCGCTAGCCAAGCTGAGGTAAGTGCGTCATACTTACGTCCCTCTCTGTCCACGTTAAAAACAGAAATAGACGCAGCAACGATTCAGGAGGCGAAGAGAATGTAGAATGGAACACTCTCTTGCAGAACCGCAAAAATCATGCTTCGCTCTGTTAATAATAAGACTACCAACTATATCTTAGCTTTCCCAAGAGAGGATTGCAAGTTATTAGTCGGAATACTCACGGGACACTGTTTAACACCTTCCCACGCAGCCAAATTGGGCTTGATACAGAGTGATGCATGTACAGCATGCAACGAGGTAAATGTTAGGGGAACTCTAGAACACCTACTTTGCCAATGTCCAGCTCTCAACAGATCACGCTTTAGCTATCTCGGATCTGTAACTTTTCCTCTCCTTGGAAATTATCGCGGATCAGAAAAGTAGCAATTTATTAAAGCTCGCAAAAAAGTGCATAAAAAACAGTATTTAAAGAGTCTCCATACTTTTTCTTGGCAACACAAAGGACTATGTGAGATCTCTTGATCAGCCAAGCAAACCTAACCTAACCTGTATATGTGACATATATAATCTATAAGTTATATTTTATTTTATTGAAATTTAAGAACTTATCTCTGGCAAACAACTTTTATAGTCATTGTTGTATGTTCTGAATTATGGAATAATAAATAATAATAATACAATTTGCGCGTGACAAGTATTGACTGTTTTCATGCAAATATGGGGCTTACGGTCTACGAATCTCATAATTTTTAATCCCTGTGTTCACATATCTGAAACCGCAGCGAATACTCCACTGAGGGTTGTCTTGTAACATATAAAATGCACACTATGTTCCTTTTGCCATAGATAAAGGCTTAAATTTTTGCTCTACTTCCAAAAATTGACGTACCAACTCATCTAGTCGAGTGCTATGATTGATGCTATCAGATGTTCGTTGGCTTACGACAAACGACGAGAGCTTGGGGGCATGATGTCTTCTACCAGAAAGAATCCAACCAAATTGTGCTTTTTGAGATAAGATCAAACCAGGAGCCAGTAAAATCTGGCCTATACACAACAGCTCAAAAAACACACATGATCAATACGCTGTGGCAAGTTGAAAGAAGGATCAGCCAATTGAATATTCGAAGGAATATTCCATGACGAAGCATTTATTAATGAGCTAGCAAATTGCCAATGATGTTTTGTGCGATGACTACAGTGATGTTACTTGTAAAGTCTTAAATCCGCGAATTCCGAATGAGTTGGCATCACCAATACACAAAACGGCAGTCACCGTTTTTGTCTTTCGAAATTGTAGTTGGCTAGCAAATCTAAATGTGAAAAAGTGCAGCTGTGAACCTGAATCCAACAAAGCACGACATAGAACGAGTGTGCCGGAACGATTGCTTACGAATATTAAAGCAGTAGCTAGCAGCACAGCATCAGATAGAGAATGAGCCATAGGCGCATAAGAGCTGTAAAGTGTGCCGCTCTCCGCTAAGACGGCCCCTTGACTCACAAGAGAGTAGTAAGATCCCCCATTCACCGGCAACCATAGTCGGCACCGAAAGGGATACTGCAAATAATAAAGCGGTGGCAAAGTAAACTTGTGATAGTCGCAGTTCTTTTAGCCAGCTTGTTGTGAAAATAAGGAAGCTGGTTGACATGCTGCTTGGGGATTTTAAGATGATTATCCAAGACTGTAGAAGCTTTTTCTGAGTAACTCTATTGACTTGCTCAATCGTCCCATGTTTTGCTCTGAATCCAAATTGATGATCCGGGATTGTACTACTTGTTTGTAAATGGTGGTTGAGTTTGACCATAAGAATCTTATCAAATAGTTTAGAAAGGCATGGAAGCTGACTGATGGGTCTATAAGAAAAATAACTTGTCCTTTCCTTCTCGGGCTTTGGAACCATTATGATAACCGACTTCTTCCATTACATTGGAAAGTATCCGATTCGAAAGATAGCATTGAAAAGATACGAGAAAATTCCTATTGCTGCGTTTGGAAGTTAAGTTATCATTTTTGGAACAGTACAATCATAACCTACAGATTTCTTAGGATTCAGTTGAGTCTTAATAATTAATTCGATTTCCCTTGAGTTAGTTTTTAATGGAGACATATTTGCATAAGTTGAGATTTTCTGGTTAGGAAGCACATCATCTGAACGTGCCTAACTACCGGTTCGATCTCTACTGAAGTGAAACTTTTTTAGCGAGGTGTGAGTCCAAAAAAAGCGTTATGGTGGTTGGTTGGTTGGTTTCCGTGGCTGGCTCGCATAAACCACTACAAGCCACAATTAGCACTAGAGTGCCGTTTTGATACCACTTCCTCGCCGAACGCAATCAGTATTAATAAATCCAACCTGTCGAATTTAGGTACTTGAGTAAATCACCCGGACATGTGGCTGAACAGTCCGAGAGATTGTCTATGAAATATTTGCCCAGAAACTTATTTCTAGTCTTTGCCTGGGCTGACATAGAAAGTGGGTGAGTGACTCCTCTTCCTCTTCGTTTCCGCAGCTCCTACAATGGCTTCTAAACGGAATACCCAGTCTCTCCGCGTGCATACCTACACACCAGTGACCGGTAAAAACCGCTGTGAGCCTTGCGGTATCCGAGCGTCTTGCGTCACGGCACGTGCGCATGGCTCCTGTGATTCCTACACATGCCGACCTCTGCACCCGGCTAAGTTTGTGCACTATGTAGCTCTTTCCTAGAGCTGGCCACCAAACAATTGCCCCATATGTAAGAATCGGACGCACTATCGCTGTGTACATCCATGCTGTTATTTTAGGGCGTAGGCCCGATCTCTTACCAAGCAATCTTCTGCAAGAGTAATAGGCCACAGAGGCTTTCCTAGCCCGTAGCTCTATATTGGATTTCCAATTGAGTTTTGCGTCCAGCATAACTCCCAGGTCTTTGGCCTTGTTGGAAAGATGAAGCTGTTGTCCATTCAGAAGAGGAAGGGGGAAAGTCGGTATTTTGGTTTTCATTGTGAAAAGCATCAGTTCCGTCTTGCTTGGGTTAACGTTTAGACCACATCCTGTGGCCCATTTTAGCAGTCTCCCCAGAGCTCCCTGCATGATGTTGCTTATCACACTAGGAAACATCCCTGATACCATGATCAAAACGTCATCCGCATAGGCGACTACCCTTGCCACTGTCTCCTCTAAAACCTTGAGAATGTTATCTATGACTAACAGCCACAGCAGTGGAGAGATTACCCCGCCCTGTGGTGTCCCTCTACTGACATATCTGGTTAGAGTCGAGTTTCCTAACTCTGACTGCACTGTTCTGGTTTTAAGCATGTTAACTATCCATTCCCTAATGTCTTCCTCTACGCCAATCCTAGCTAGAGAATCCTGGATAGCACGTGTACTAACGTTATTGAAAGCACCCTCTGTATCTTAGAATGCTGCGCGAGAATATTGTTTATAGTAAATCGCCCTCTCTGCCGGGCGGACAACCTCATGTAGAGCCGTTTCCGTGGATCTACCCTTGAGGTATGCGTGCTGGCAAGTCGAGATGGGAAATTTATCAATAATGGACCGAAGATGGAGCTCCAATACCCTTTCCATCGTCTTCAAGAGGAACGATGTTAGGCTGATTGGCCTGAAATCTTTTGCAGACTCATGACCAATTTTCCCAGCCTTTGGTATGAAGACTACCTTGACTCTTCTCCAACTCATTGGTATGTGGTTTAGACCAATACATGCCCTAAAAATCAACCTTAGCCACGGAACTACCCTGTCCCGTAGCTTCTGTAGCATTATCGGAAGAATTCCGTCCATGCCATGCGATTTATAGGGCGAAAATGTATTGATTGAGTGTGTGAAGTTTGCCGTAACCGTACGGGTACTTCCGAATCAGTTGTCGTATCTTTACAGTCGGGGAAATGTATTTTTAGTAGGAGATCAAGTGTCTCAGCAGATGATTCCGTCCATGTTCCGTCTTCCTTTTTCAAGAAAGAGGGATTTACCCGTTCCTTGGCCAGAACTTTTCCTAATCTTGCTGAGACAGAAGTAGACTCGATCGACTCAAAAAATTCCTTCCAACCATTATTTTTGGCGTTCTTGATGGCTTTTTTGTAAGTCTTGAGACAGTCTTTGTAGACTTGCCAGTTGTTATCCATGTAACACTGATTGGAGAGCTTTCTCGTTTTCTCTCTGAGTTTCGAGAGCTCTGCGTTCCACCACTGTGGGAAACTTTTATGGCTCCTTCTAATTGGACAGGATATCTTATACGCGTTGCCGAAAGCTTCCTCAAGATATTTAACCCTCCTTTCAATTTCGTCCTTGGAGTCAATGTTTGAGCATGTAAAGGTATTCATTTTCGATTTAGCTACCCTTGTAAAAACATCCCATTTTATATTGCGTGGGTTTCTAAATGGAACAGAATCCGTTGCCTCCAAATTCAGATTGTAGAGTAGCCAACTGTGATCCGAGAAAGATCTTTTGTTGGAAACTCTCCAGTTTTCAACCTGAACCTCTGAATTTTCGGACAGATGAGTTATATCTAGTACCTCTTCCCACCCCGGGAAGCCTTCTGTACTAGGGAATGTGAAGGTTGGAGTATTTCCTCTATTGCAAACTAGCAGACTGGAACTACTAATAAAATTAAAAAGCGACTCACCCCTTTCGTTATCATCGGTGCTTCCCCATAGCGTATGGCGTGCATTGGCGTCGCATCCCAGAAGTAGGGGAGTGTTGCTGGCTTTCGCACTGGCGGTCAACTGCGCAACCTCATCCGGAGGCGCCTCTTTGTTGTGCGCCATGTACACCGATGCTATAAACATGGCTTTCTCCTCCAGCACTTCGATTTTAACGGTTGTCAAATCACCTGTGCAGAATTGAGGACAAAGGAAAGAATTTACATTGTTTTTGACTAAAATACATGTTCTTGGCTTGTCACATACCTTAGCGTATAGTATCTTGTAGTTTTTGATTCTGAGCCCCAGAATGTCAGTGCCTCTGACCCAAGGCTCTTGGACGATGCATATGTCAACGTCCTCCTCGCCTAGGAAGACGGCAAGATTATCCGAGGCATTCTTGGAATGCTTTAGTTTAATCTGCACGACCTTCAGCATCGGTAGTTGGTTTCTTTGGGGTGCTTGTTGCTTCGTCCTGAAGCGTAAGGTCATCCATCAGCTTGTTTGCAACCTGCAACTCATCTGATTCTTCTTCTGATGACCGGAAAATTTTTAGTTTGGCGTACCTCACGCCAAACCGCATTTTGTGGTCAGTTTTCTCCAACTCCTTAACAGAATCTTCGTTTATGGAGAGGAGCAGAGACATGCTGCTCTATTGTTGACCTTCATCTTTGATGACAATCCAGTCATTCATAGGCATGGTAGGGTTCTGCCGCTGCAGAAGCTGTAGCACCTTGCAGTGCTCCACCTTCATAACAGGCAACCAAATGCGAGCTCTCGGCCGCCTTGGGATGTCCCGAGCTGGGATAAGCTTAAGCCTTAAGCCCTCCCAAGCATTGCTTATTTTAGCAATGCAATTGCCCAGAAACTCCAAGGACGGGCGATCGTCGCACACGTCGTGATCACACTGCATCCGCGGAGAACCACAGAAGAGTCGGATCCTGGTGGAGATGAACACAGATCAGAGAGAAGGTGTTCCATCACCAGCTCTGTTAACCTGAGTTCAATCTCCCCTCATTTCTCCAACACCTTTTTACCGCCGTTGGTGACTTCATCAACAAGTGTCACCGTCAGCTCATCCCGAGCAACGTCGCTAAAAAGCATCTTGGCGCTTGTGGAAGGACCTTTTTCGTTAGTTGTTTTAGCATTTTTACTCTTACGAGTATTTGTAATGGTCTCATCCTGAGAGCGATTAAGTTTAGTCGCTTTTATAGGTTTCACGTGAGTGGACATGTACTCCACGTACTTGTCCACCACGGCTTGGTATTTTACCTTGTCAGCTTGGTCGAACTCATGTACCGTCCCACTCTCCTCATTTTTGGCTATCTTGCTTAAGATGAAGAGGGCTTTTTGGTACAGGTTCTTCCTGACCATCGCTTCCGACTTGCCTTTCCTCGGCCTTGGTGCACTGTTACTTGCCGATTCTGTCGGTTTTGCGCTATTTCCGATCGCCACCGACGTAGTTGTTGCTGATGTTGTTGACGCCACAGCCTGCCCGCTGTCAGCGGTGACTAGTTCCTGGCTCGAGGCCAGTAACTCGTCCTCAGAGCTCATACCTAGCTCCACTTCGTCATCTGTTAAGATGTTTACACATTGTTTTTTAATATTATGGTTCATTTTTGGTCCCACGAGTGTAGGGGAGAGTAGGTCCACCGGGGCATAGCCCCCTGTACCCCGACAAGGCTAAAGTTTAAACCGGAGGTCGCCAGGTATCCGGAGTCCACCGTTATCAGACACACTCACGCAGTGCCATTCATCCCATGGGCACGGTTGTTATACACCCGGGATTGCGGATTTTATCGAGTTTACCTCTCTAGATCCGCCATATTCTGTAAACAGCAGGGACACCTCGAGCAGGATGTGGCTCCTCACCACGTATGGACGGTCTTGAGCACCAAGCCCCTGGTTCTTTACCAGAAAACCTTGTCCCCAAGCGTTATGGTAATCAAATGTGATGATGCGGTTGCGTGACGTAGAGGGGGAATACACAATGCACATTGGCTTGTTCGTCTGCTGTGTTGAGAATGAATGTTTATGCATGAGTAAGAGAGAGATGAAAAAATGCTTTATTGATGTGTGTTCATACGAATAGCGTACGAACAAATGACCGAATTACCAACCACCAGACGAAGATGCTTTTCTCTCTTTTTTTTCGTTTTCCTTATTTATTGAAAATAGGGTGGGATGGGTTATCGCATACAAGGCAAAGTCTCTGATCGTGGTCAACATGGCGACCGCCAGAACGATCCTTGTTTCCTTGCTTTATCCAAGTTGATACACAGCCTCCTCGTGGCCCCTCCTGGATAGCGGACTAGCACCCGCTAGTCTGTGAACCAATGTGTGCAGCGCTGTCCAATCCCCTGGACATAAAATCTGGGTTGTGCGCAGGGCTTGGAACCCGCCACGTAAAAAAATTATCCAGTGAAGGCCAAAGCACATGCCTCGGATGGAACCCCTCATAACGATGACGACCACGGCAAACGGATAAAGGACTACGATTTAAGGGTATGCACCTGGAACATCCGGACCCTCAACAGGGATGGTGCCGCTACCCAACTGGCGGATGCCCTCATGAAATGTAGTGCTGATATCACCGCCATCCAGGAAATGCGATGGATAGGACAAGGGTGCAAAAGGCAAGCACTCTGTGACATCTACTACAGCTGCCATGCGGAGAGGCGCGAGTTCGGGTGCGGGTTTGTGGTCAGCAAAAGACTATGCCACCAAGTCTTGGGATTCACCCCGGTGAATGAGAGGCTGGCCATGATCCGCATCAAGGCTAAGTTCCAAAATCTTAGCCTGATTTGCGCACACGCCCCGACGGAAGAGAAGGACGATGCGGTCAAGGATGCCTTCTATGCGAAGCTCGAGGACGTGTTTGATAAATGTCCAGCACATGACATCACGGTCGTCCTCGGCGATTTTAACGCAAAGGTCGGGCGCGAAGGTATCTTTGGCCCCACTGTCGGGCAGTTCAGCCTTCATACGACCACCTCGCCCAACGGTCTAAGGCTGATCGATTTCGCCGCGGCGCGAAACATGGTAGTCGGTAGCACCAGGTTCCAGCACCTCGACATCCATAAAGCCACTTGGCTGTCCCCCGATCGATCAACACGCAACCAGATCGACCACATTGTGATTGACGGAAGGCATGCTTCCAGCGTACTAGATGTGCGCTCTTTCCGAGGCCCAAACATGGACTCGGACCACTACCTTGTCGCAGCCAAGGTGCGGTTGCGCATTAACGCATCGCGGGTAGCGCGCACTAGTACGCAGAGAAAGCTGGATGTCAAAAAGCTGCGATCACAACGGACAGCTGAGGCTTTCTCCGCTCAACTCTCCGATAGGCTCCATCAATCCCCCTCCGACGACATTGGTTGGCTGTGGGCCAGCATCTCCCACTCCTTACGCACGACTGCGGAAACGGTCCTTGGTTTCGAGCGGCCCTTAAAACGAAACCAATGGTACGATGAGGAGTGTCGCGAGGCCACTGCAGCGAAAAACGCCGCCTACAAAAGAACGCTGCAGTCTGCCGCTACGCGAGCCATTGTCGAGGACTACCGTCTGAAGAGAGGGGAAGAGAGACGCCTTTTCAGACGCAAGAAAAGAGAGCAGGAAAGGCGTGAGCTTGAGGAAGTCGAGATGTGCAGAAGCAGGAATGATGCTCAAAAATTCTTTAAGTACGTCAAGCGTCTGATGGAAGGTTTGAAGCCCGGAGCATCCTCCTGCAGGGATGAAAACGGTAACCTGGTTACAGATGCGCAAGGTGTGCTGAGGTTATGGAGACAGCACTTCTCTACGCTTTTGTGTGGCGACGACGGAGCCAATTCCGCCACTAGAGAAGATAGCGTACCAATTGCCGATGACGGCGTGGACATTCCGCCGCCCAGCCATGAAGAGGTCAGGGTCGCGATTCAGCGACTCAAAAACAACAAAGCTGCAGGCCCCGATGGCCTCCCTGCTGAGTTGTTTAAGGCCGGAGGTGATGAGCTGGTAGGGTGCATGCACCAGCTCATCTGCAGTATATGGCTGGAAGAATGCATGCCCAGCGATTGGAACCTCAGCGCACTATGTCCTGTCCTGAAAAAGGGAGACCCCACGATATGCGCCAACTATCGGGGTATAAGCCTACTCCCTATCGCATATAAGGTTCTTACGAGCGTACTATGTGAACAATTGAAGCCACACGCCAACGCACTGATTGGACCTTATCAGTGCGGCTTCAGACCTGGTAAGTCCACCATCGACCAGGTATTCACATTGCGCCAAATCCTGGAGAAGACCCATGAGTACCAAGTCGACACTTACCATCTCTTTGTCGACTATAAGGCAGCTTTCGATAGCCCAATAAGGGATCGCGTGTATGCCGTAATGTCTGAGCTCGGTATCCCTGCGAAGCTGATAAGGCTTTGCAGGATGACGTTGAGTAATTCATGCAGCTCCGTCAAGGTAGGAAAAGACCTCTCCGAACCTTTTGATACCGTGCGAGGTTTCAGACAAGGCGACCCCTTATCATGCGACCTCTTCAATTTCGTCATGGAGAGCGTTCTGCGGAAGGCGGGTGTACATCGCACTGGCACTATTTTCTACAAAAGTGTCCAGCTCCTTGCGTATGCCGACGACATCGACATCATTGGGCGTACCAAGCGAGATGTCACCGCAGCTTTCAGTGCTATTGAACGGGAGTCTGCCAAAATGGTTCTGGCGGTGAATGAGGGCAAGACGAAGTATATGTTGTCGACTAGTAGGGACGTGCGGCGTGTTGGATCCCAAGTTACAGCCGGCGACTATACTTTCGATGTTGTCAAGGAGTTCGTGTACCTTGGCACCGCCATTAACACCGATAACGACGTCAGCCTGGAGATCAAGCGCAGAATCACTCTTGCCAACAGGTGCTATTTTGGTCTCAATAGGCAATTGAGTAGTAGAGACCTCTCTCGAGCGACAAAACTAACACTCTACAAGGCACTCATCCGACCTGTGCTTCTATATGGCGCGGAAGCATGGTCACTTACACGCAATGATGTAGATGCCCTGGGAGTGTTCGAGAGAAAAGTACTGCGCAAGATCTTCGGTCCTGTTCGGGTTGGCGATGACTTTCGCATTCGTACCAATCAGGAGCTGTATGAGCGCTTCAACGACATTGACGTTGCCCAGCGCATCGATAGCCAGCGGCTACGCTGGCTCGGTCATGTCGTTCGGATGAATGAAGATGCTCCAGCAAAACGTGTGTTTGATGCGAAAGTCAGCGGACGTCGACGGAGAGGAAGACCCAATTTACGTTGGAAGGACCAAGTTGAAGGAGCCCTGTCGACGCTTGGTGTGACCAACTGGAGGAGGCGCGCGCAAAGCAGAGGCGCCTGGAGAGATGTGCTGAAGCAGGCCGTAACCCGGTAAACGGGTTGTTATGGCCAGCTAAGTAAGTAAGTATTTATTGAAAATAGAAGTTTATAACAGAGAATAGTAGAATAAACAAACCTAGGGCGTCACTTAGGCCTTTGTCAAATCTTCCGCATCTATTCAGAACATGCTCAAGTTTTTTCTCGCACTGATTGTCGCAATGTGTGCACCAAGAACCGTCACCGTGATGGAACCTGTACAGGTACTGCCAGAAGCACCCGTGACCGCTCAGTAGCTGAGTGAGGAAAAAGTTTACCTCACCATGCTTCCTTCCAATCCATTCGGCTAGGCTGCGAATCCCAGTGACTCTGCCACGTCCTGATGGCAGAGTATCTTATTTGTGCCCGCAATGCTCTTACCTCTTCTTGAGGCTTCGCTCTCCAGGCTGCCTCAATGGCGACTAGGTCAATTGGTACCAGCTCAGCGAGAACATCCTCTGCTACAGTTCGGAAAGCACTAATGACTCTGAGCGCTCCTAGTCTGTAGACGCTCTCGAGGTGTCTTTTGTATGAGATGCTATCCATTGCTTTAACCAAAACCGCTGCCTCGTAGAGCATCATAGATTGCACCGCTAGACTAAGATAAACACGGACCAGCTATGCTGAGATAGTTCCGATAGCTGAGTTACATCGCTCCATCGACTCGCTGATGTGTTTCCCGACCGATCCGTGTACCCAACAATATTTGCACCAGCTAGGAAACGGAGTCTCAGGATGCCATCGTCCATTATATTCCAGGGGAGAGGGCCGAGAACAGAGCCATGGGGCACCCGTCCAGTTACGCGGTTTGCTACCTCTCCCTCTGAAGTGTCGTATAGGACTAAATGCCTTAAGTAGCTTCAAAGTACTATCAGTAGGTACCTTGCAATTTCGTAGTCAGTAAGGGCCTCCATTATTCTATCCCAGTTCGCTGAGTTGAAGGCATTATTCTTTTGCGCTACCTGCACAATTTCTGCCACGGATCGCTTCCTGTGCAATCTTGGCCACTTCCGATACAGCGTCGATGGTTGAAAGCCTTTTCCTGAAGCTAAACTGTGACGAGGAGAGGCCCCCTTCCAGCTGTATTTCTTCCTCGAGTCTGCTCGCTATGATCTTCTCCAGTGCTTTGCCCACCATTTCCAAAAGGCAAATTGGCCTGTAAGAAGATGGTTTGCCTGGTGGTTTCCCTGGTTTGTTGATGAGAACCAGTCTCTGGGTTTTCCAGCAGGATAGGCAGAGGTGAAATAGGTTAGCGAAGAACTGAGGCCGCAGGGTCATCGACAGTTTGAGGGCCTGGTTTTGGATTTGGTCGGGTCTTGTGGACTTACCGTTTTTGATCCACTTCGCTACAGACAGGACTTCTCCCGTGGCAACCGGTAAGAAGCTGCTCATCTCTTGGTTTTTGCTATCACTACTAGTCTGACTCCTTTGATGCTGTTGCGGGAAGAGAGCTTGCGTGACTTGGTGTTTTTGACAATCACCTGGTCAGCCTTGCCCCACGGATTATTCTCTGCGTCGTCGCACAGCTTGAGGAAACAACGCCCTTTGCTGTCCCTGATTTCTCGCTTTAATGATCTCATACTCGAGTGGTAACTCTCCCGCAGTTCGAGAAAAAGACTTGAGCTCCGAGTATGCTGATAGGCCCTACGAGCCAGAGTGCAGTTACGTCTCGCTAACATAATTTCCTCATTCCACCAGAATACTTCCTCCTGGTGACAGCTGTGAGATCTTCTGGGTCGCATGTTGGAGTCACATGCTTGCTTAATGGCCATTTCTTCTGCAGGTCCTTCTAAAGCTGGTGCCCGTAGGGTGGTACAGAAAGTCTGAGAGTTTAGCGTAGACTCTCTGTAGTCTCTAATTTCTGGATATCGCAGTGTTCTGGGGATATTGTTATCCACAGTAACTTCACAACTCTGGCTTGGTGATCACTCGCAGTGTATTAGTCGCTCCACTTGGAGGAGTTAAAAAGGGAGGGACTTATAAACGTGGGTCCACTATTGACCCAATACCACCTCTCGTGAAGGTGTGCTCAGAGCATCAATTTAACAGGAATGCGTCCAGGGTTGCGTATGCCTCCAACAGAGAGCGCCTTTTGCAGTTTGTGAACGTGGAGCCCCAGTCTGTAGCCCATGCATTGAAGTCACCGGCGATGATAAAAGGTTGTAGGTCTCTTGCGTCGATGACGACCTCATCCAGCAACACTTCAAAAGCGCTCACGCTTAAACTGGGAGGTAAGTAACATCTATATATATAAAGGCCACTGTCTTTTGCTCTCGAGAAGCATCTGAAAGATCTTCTTGAGGTAACGGTCCTTGGGATTGCACTACAGATGTAAATATATGGCTGCCTTGTGGTCTACGTCACAGCACCAGGAGTCATCGTTACCACACCTGTATGGCTCGCTCAAGATAGCCACGTCAACCTCTTGCTCTCGAATCGTTTGCGAAAGTAGGTCTTGGCCGCATCACAATGGTTCAAGTTAAGTTGCAGTAACTTGAACATTGTGTTTATTTCGAGCTTCCTTCACACGACTCTGGCAGTCTCGACTACCGGCTATGTGGTTGGTACCACCCAGCTGTCTTGCCGCACAAATGAAGCACCGTGGTTTGCTAGTGCAGGTGCCCTTCTTCTCCGCATCTTAGGCAGCACTGTCTACTGCACTCTTGCATGCACGAAGAGGCTAAGACTAGCCACCTGCGTTTTAGCATAGGCAGGGTGGAGGTTTTTGATACCTCTATCTCAAATTGCTCCTTACAGGCTGATACGATGTCGTCCACATCAGTGGCATCATCGATATCAAGGATCACCAGTTGGATCTCCTGTGTTAACGAGCATATGCTTGCACCCTCACCGAGTGCAGAGCCCACCACGCCATTGAGCTGCTGAAGGTTTTCCTTCATGGGGCCATCCATCTCCAATAGCGTCTTTCTGATTTGGTTGACATTGTTACTGACTTCCTTAAGACCCGAATTGTGGGTCATAATACACACAATGTCGCACGACCTTCCATCCTTTGCCTCGATAATCAAAGCGTCAGGATGGACTCTCCTTTTGGGCACTCCGCTGCCTTTTCCTTTAGCTATGGGCCTCTTCTTAACTGATTTCCTGTCTCTCTTCATGTGTGTTGTCGTTGTTGTTGTTGCGAGTGAACTCACAACAGAGCTCTATCTCTCAATTCGCGTTTGTGGAGGAGGGAAGTGCGTGTCGTTGCTGTTGTTTGTTTTTGTGCTCAACTAATCAACAACAACACATCCGCATTTAGTACATATGTGCTCATGGAGTAAGCGATTTTCATTTATGGTTTTCATTTGTGTGTGCCCTACACGACGTCGATCTCGCATATTAATTTGTGTGCATATCTCTGAGACTCTACTTGTATATGTCATATTACTCAGTACGTTATTTGATACAATAATTTAAATTGTTAATTAATTAATACTTATGTTTATAGCAAAAAAGTGCTATATACTTTAAGTCTTTCACTCACATTTTTTGATTCGATTTATTAACTTTAATTTTTATTAAACTTTAATAATTTTATATTAGCCCAAAATGAGTTTTATTGTGTTGTCAATTATTTGTTGTAGTTACAAAGTTTAAAAAATTCAAAATTTATAAATAAATAATCCGATGGAGGGCTTGAAGCCACTCTCTGTTATTTTGGCCTTTTACACACTAGTCTATTGAGGTATTTATGTTCTTAGCACGAAAGTGCATACTGAAAGTGTTTGACTCGCATTTTATTTAATTCGATTTATTAACTTTTATTATTAAATTTCAATTGTTTTATATTAGCCCAAAAGTGTTTATAAAAATATAAAAACTAAAAAAACAAAAAAAATTAATCTAAAAAATCACGTTGTCGCCAACTGTTTGTTATTGGTCAGTCATCTAAACACTACCCGTGCCACGCGTTGCTTAATTTTTCACACAGCTCTGATCGACAAGAAAAGCGTTAACCAAAATTGCGTATGACGGTGACGTAAATGTAAAATTTCACCCTACCGAAACCAAAGATGTTTCACTTAAAAAATATCAATTGAAAGGTATTCTTCGCAAGATGTGTACAATATCCAGCTTATCAAAATTGGTTTAGATGTTTAGGCAAGAATAGGTGTTAAAGATAACCTCTGTTGAGTCCTTCCTGGGGTGGTTACCAAGTTTGTCGGCCCTCAGTAAAGTTTTCGTCTTTTTGCGGTACTAAAGGTGACGCCAAAAACAAACACGTCCTTCTTCTACTCGTTGTTGATTGCTTCTGTCTTTTTATTATTTCATTCTTTCTTGACTAACTTATTTATAATACATTTCATACAACGTTTAACCTAACATAAGATAATTTCAAATGACTAAAGACAAGTTAAGGGAATTCAAGAGAACAATTAGCAAGAATAAGAGATTAAGAAAAGTTAAAGTTGAGAGACTTCAGTGATTAATATAAATATAAATATATAAAATTCAAGAGAATTATTGACTAAATTATCTCTTTTAGTTTAACAGTTCGGCACCCACAACCACTTTCCAACAACAACAACACACAGCCGTTGATATTGCGAATGCAGTACAATGGGAAAATATAGAGGTTTGTTTGCATCTCTCCTCTGTTCGATAAATGTACGCCCATTGGTTGTGTGATGCCGTGTTATTATTGTTGTTCTATTTTGGTTGTATACACAGCAGAGATGGACAGTGAAGCATAATAATCGAGTTCGCAGAGCTTATTGTAAGTGCAAACCTTTAATGAAAGAAAGACGCGTTGTCTCTATCGCTCTCATGCATAACGTTGTTGTTGATAGAGACAACGAAGGGTTTGCTCATTATTATAAAACGCTTCGTGAACTTGATTATCATGCTGCACTGCACATATCTGCACGAGATTGATGCATGCGAACAGAGAAACACAAGAACAACATTCCAAAATATAACTTATTTTTTTTTTTTTGAAAGAACTTATTATAATATTATCGCAAGAATAGCATAAAATATTGCTTTGCTTATTTAGGATAATGACGTGGGAAAGAAAAAAAATTAACTGTGGTAGTATAAATGAAAAAGAAACACATAGCTTTTGATGTTTTGATTTTGTTTTTATGTCAGCAAACGTTTATATGTTTTATGTAAACATATGTAGTTATGAAAAGTACAATGATTAGATAATAGAAATAGTAAAATATTCTCAATTATTCATTCTATATTAGTGTGTACTTTCTTAAAATTAATTACATTTAAAAATTGCACATAATTTGTAGTTGGGTATGTTCTCTTTTAATAGTGTGTTCAAATAGCGAGTTCTGATTGTGCAAGTTCTGTTTATCCATTCACTGTCACCAAGTTCCGAGTTCTGAGCAGTTGTTTTTTGTTTTGATTTCGTTTTGCTTATACACACAAAATCACAAAGGGAACGTTGTGGCAATTGTGGGAAATAAAAATTGAAATGTTGTGAAAAATACATGACTTAAAACATTTTGCAGTGTATGCACATAGTTCTGACAGCTCCCTTTTTCTTCTTTTCTTTCCTGCTACGTATTTTATTAAGATTATAAAAAAAATTAGAATTAAAATTTTACTGAAATACATTATGTGTTATCATAAGCTGTTTATATTGGCGTGCAACAAAAAGATAGGAAAATCACCCAAAAGAGACCAAATTTACCAACACTGTTTCATGTTGACCATTGCAGAACACCGAGTTCTGGCAAAACTCGCATAGTATCAGTAACTCTAATGGACTAGCCTTTGTTACACGATTGGCCGTACAATTAAAGGCTAGTTGCACCTCGCCCAAAGCATTCTGCCAAGAACGCTGACTGGTTTCAACAACGGTCAACATATTCTTTAGAGTACTCATGACACGTTCAACATGTCCTTGCGCGCGACTATCACCGGTCGCAATCAGGTGTAGATCAATTTTATTTTGTTTAGAGTCGCGGAAATTTCAGCTTGAAAAACGTCAGCCCTGATCAACAATTATGCGCGTTAATACGCCAAAAAATGATATCGATATTTTTAATGCTTTTATGTTCGCTCGCTTCGCCCAGTCCCTCTACTGGGCCTTTTAACCCAAGATCTGGTCTAAGCCTCGATCTAAAGATACTACTATATAAAGGCATAATAAAGCCAATCTGGACAAACGGTTCCCAGCTTTGGGGGAACGCTAGCCCAAAAACGTTAAGTCATCCAAAGAACTCAATCGAAAATACTTTGCTTTTCAGGTGCTCTGTAGTACATATGGAATGCGAATATCCACAAGGACCTTAACGTCCCACTAATTAAAACTGAACTGGCCCAACTGAAGCAGAAATATCAACTCAAACTCTCGCAATATCCTAACTCACTAGCACTCTCTACACTCTCACAAGCGAGTAGCCACACGTGTCTACGTCGGATTGAATTTCCTACTCCATGACCCTAAGAGGACCACGCAACACTGTTGACGGTTTCTTCAGCTCACCACTAAGGGAACTTGTAAATCAATCAATCCATAATTTTAAGATTTCTACATTATTGTTAAGCTTTGTATCTTTATTACATAGTATAAAGCAAAGTCGAAATTTCAAGAAGTGAGAATACTGATTACTTCTAAACCAAGCAACGTATTTTGATACGGTTTTCACTGTTAATTAAAGAATTTCCTTAGAAAGGTTTGCATGTACATAAATAATTGATTACATAATAAAAATAATGATGATTATTATCATTAATTATCTACATTTGCCATTCACTAAAGACGGCAACATTTTGTTTGACATTCACCAAAACAGGTTTTTGTCATTCACTACAACATCAAACAGCTTTTTTTTGGTTCACAGTTCAAAAAGTAATTCATTTCCCATTTACCAATACTGAATTTTTATAATTTCACAAGTTGGCTTTGCGAGTACGGTTATGTTCGCTTTTAAAATTAATGTAGTTGGAATAGTGTTATAATTTAAGGAAAATGCATTTACTGCCACTACAGTATTGCAGCTTTTCATTATTTTCACAGCAAAGTTTATTCAAATGTGATTTTAGAATTAAATTAAAGTAATCATTATTATAATTGAAGCCTTAACATTATTATCATTTTATAACATTTGTTTATTTGCAATATAAGGAAAAAATGTACAACACAAAACTTTTTATTGTAATTGCAGTTAGCTTACATCTTTTCTTATCAAAACATCAATTATGCCAAGTCGTTCAAATATAGGTCGTAACACGCCAAACGCATACAGATATCGTTTACTTCGGAATAATGAAACTAACGAAGAAAGGGAAACCAGACTGTCCTATGCAAGATCAATTAGTTCTTTGCGTAGAAATAGAGAATCATCTGTCGAACGTGCAATTCGTCTTCGTTATGGCAGAAATAGACGCATATCTCAGAGAGCCCTAGAATTGTCCGAGCGCAGGTCGATGGAGACTTCTAATTTGTGGTCAAACAAGTTAAATTCTGCCATGAATTACGATCCTTCTATTGAATGCAAGAATGATCCTGTCGTTTCAATAGGTACAATGTCGGTTGGCTGCTAATATTGCTCTGCTTTAAAATGAAAGGATGAGTCCAAAGGTATTTGTTGCTTGCAAGGAAAAATAAAATTACATGAAATTCTTCCTCCACCTGAACCACTTTACTCTTCTTACAGGTGATCATCCTAAATCAAAAACATTCATGCGCACTATACGCCGATACAACAATGCATTCCAAATGACATCTTTTAAGAGTACGCAGGTTGTTGAGCGAGGTTTTAGGCCTACATTTAAAATACAGGGCCAAGTATATAATTTAGCAGGGATCACAAATTTCTACAGATCTATTTTATATCAGATCCCGAAACACAAGCATCAGCAAGGTATAACAGTGTCGCACAACCAATGGATCAAAGTTTGGTAAGACTTTTACAAGATTTGTTACATTCCCATAACAGCTACGTACAGTCTTTCAAAACTGCTATTGAGAGCATACCGCCAGGAACACCCGACTTTAATATCGCAATCCATGCAAATAAAGTGCCTGCTGGAGAGCACATCGGCCGTTATAATGCCCCATCTACGAGTGAAGTTGCAGTTGTGATAGCTGGACAACAATTTGATAACGAGATATTGTATTGTACAATCGTGACAACAACTTGAACAGAATATCTGAATTGCACCGATCTTATGACAGCTTACAGTATTCTTTGATGCTATGTCGGGGAGAAGACGGATATACTATAAATATTACTCAAGTTGATCCAGTTAGTGGAACACCTCTACAAAAAACAGTTTCATGCATGAACTACTATTGTTATCGAATAATGGGAAGGCATGCAAAATTTAACCTCTTACTGAGGTATGCAATGTTAACGAACCAATAACACTGTGTCACAGCGAAAAAAAACTTCTTATCAGACCTAGTGAAGGTTATAGGTCATAAAAAATTAAAAGAATGGTATATATTAAATCTCTGATACACCCTCAAAATCTTGTTTTAGAGCCCAAAAACCGTTTTTAAGAGGTTCCTGTACATATTACCTTATAACTTGGCCATTTTTTATCGGATTTCAAATTTCAAATTATCAACAACAACACACCCGCAATTACTACAGTTGCATTTTCGCTCTTCTATACAATCATATGTGCTCATAGAGTGAGCGAATTTCATTTATGTTTTTCATTTGTCTGTGCCCTACACGATGCCGATCTCGCATATTAATTTGTGTGCATGTCGCTGAGACTTTGCTGTTATATGTCATATAAATCAATACGTTATTTAACCCAATTATTTAAATTATTAATTATAATATGCTATAATAATAATGAAATATGTAAATGAATAATATTATAGAACACAATTTTAGTAATTATTTTAAAACTAAAAACTAAAACTTGAGTCCTAACATTTTGAGCAGCAGTTTCACTTCAATAGTGTGCTTATATAAGTGAGGCACATTACTTTTTTTATTTAAATTACCAATTATGTGCATATCGACGTCTTCTACGTCATAACTTATTTCCAACAGAATGCAGATCGACACCAAATCATTTCGGTTAGTTCTTCATATATGTACTCACGTTTGGAGCCTCCTCCGCTTCGTCGAATCCACAGAACTCCCTTAGCCTTTTCCGATTTTTTTTTTTTTAAATTTCTCTCTTTCACTTTTCCTCTCGGCTGAGCCCCCAAAATGAAGGTTTTTATTTATTGTATATAATAGTTTTTTAGCTTATTTAGTTTTTAGTTTAATTAAGCATTTACAGTGTATTTGGAGTAAATTAAGTTATGTGTTTTTAGATTTTAATTCGTTTTCTTTTGCGTCGTTCGTTATTCTCTGGCCGTCGTTGGATGCGTCGGCTTCATCCTTTCATCGATTGTCTCAAACTCCAACCTTTGTCGTTTTTGATCGTCGTTTTTGCCCACATTTTTGCTGCTCTTGTTTCCGTCGTTGCTTTGCTACAGTTCGTCGTCACTGCTCATGGTACAATAATACAAGGTACCGCCACTAGGATGCATTTTCAAATCATGTTCAACACTAAATGCATTATTTCAGCCTTCTATACACTGATATGCGAATGACGTCAAAAATTGAGAACGACACATAACTGTAAACTAATGGCGCCACCTCTATTTCTTACACCATGGTCACTGCTTACGTCTTTGCTTGTAGCATTCGTCGTCGCTGCTTAAGTCTTTTCTATCTTCGTTGGTTGCTTCTTTGATGTTACCCACATGCATACAAAATTTCAAGAAAGCTACTATTTAAAAGAAGCTCAACCACTTCTCACACCAATCCAATTTAAGGAAAATGCAAATATTGTTGTCATCGATCATTCTTATCAAAATACAGCAGTTAAAACAGGACCGATAGACATTCGCGCGCCTATTGAATTATCAATCGTCTGTCCCAGCAACACGATCGATTAATTCAGTGCAGTTAGTTCGTCGCATAATTTCAAAATTGTACTCACTCACTCACACAAAAAGAAAAAAAAATGAATAAAGGAATTCTGAAAGATATTGTTGCTCAAATATATTGAAGAATTTAACGGATATTTTGAATACTGTTGGAATTATCTACTTAATCGAGAAAAAGAAGAAGAACAACAACAAGATGAAAAGTTTGACATAGAAAACTTGAATTCGTGTTCTCGCTGTTCATTAACCACACCATTAACAAGCATCCCTATCCTATCTTCAATATTGCCAGGACTGTAACAAAATTCGGGGATACTATTGTGTTGGAGCTAGCAGGATACGTACTATACCTTCCCAAAAGGTATTCGTCGCTTAAGGACTCATCTATCGAAACAATAAAAAATGGAGGCTTTTCATTAAAAAGATTAGAAAAAGTTCTAATATTTATGAACTCGCAATTGAATACATATCTACTGATATTTCGACAGCATCATCAGTTTAAATATAAAAAAAAATAAAAAAATAAATAAATACAATAAAAAACCAAAATCTAGTTTTATTTATATTTATTTCGGTTAGAACTCAATAGTTGAGCATACTATATAATAATTCTTCATTATTATTATAAAAACTTAAAATTATATCATCCTTCAAATTGCTACTGAAAATTAATCATCATACAAACCAAGTTGATTCAGAGGATAGTCATCATCATCATTATAAGAGTGACCTTCATCATTTTCCATTATGTTTGATGAATTTAAAAATGATTCGGTTGGTTAATCATCGTCATCGAATACATTTAAATCGAACATATCATTCTGCTGGTGGTGCTACTGAAGTTTCATCTCCTAACTAGATATATCTCCATTGTATCTCTCCAGTCTCATCATCATATAATCAAAGTTGATTCAGAGGATAGTCATCATCATCATTATAAGAGGGACCTTCATTATTATCCATTATGTTTGATGAATTTAATAATATTTGGGTTTGTGCTGGTAGTGCTGCTGCTGTTGCTGTTGAAGATGATTGAGCGATCACTTGGAGAATCACTTAACAATTAAAGCTTGCAGTTGAGTCCACTATATACTATACACTGATAGGATTGCTTTATTAAAATTCAAAACACTTATGTCAACGCACATTCCATCAATATATAAAATTTAAACATAAACAGAAACTTAAACCAAAATCAAAACAATTGCGGAACAGCTTCAATTCCCACTAACAATTATACTCGCATGCACAAATATGCTGCACTGGCAGTTTAGTCCACTCAAAGAAGGTACTATACATTCTGATAGGATTGCTTTGCTAAAAATCAAAACACTACAATAACACGCACATCAGTACGTCCATCGATCAAGCAAGATTTAAACATATATAAACAATTTAAACAATTTCACGATCGGCGACAAATTCAAGTTGTTTGAAATAAACAAATAGGGAAAGACATAAACCTAAATCATAACACTTATGTCAACGCACATTCCAATCGCGTTCGAATATGCTGAGCAGGTGAGTTATAAAGCGCCATCTATCGGTCAAAAGTGGAATTTAAAAAGTTAAAGTATACGATGAGCACATGACCAAAAACACATATTGTTGGTCATGTCTTCTACGTGACCCAGAACATACATTACTATATTACTCGCAACAATATCAACGACGACAAACACACGAAGAAAGAGAGAGAGAAATGCATCTCCTGCTGGTGGTCGGTTATTCAATCACTTGTTCGTACGCTCTTCGTAAAAAACACATCAGTAGAGCATTTTTACCTCTTCTTACTCATGCATAAATATTCATTCTCTACGCTGCAGACGAACAAGCCAATATGCAATATGTATCCCTCCCTCTACGTCACTCAACCGCATCCTCACATTTGATTAGTATAACGATTTTTTTTGGATTCGCAACTCGCTAAAGAAGTTTCACGTTCTTCAAATTGTACTGGCTCAGTTAATCATAAAAGATATCACGTGCTGCTGCATTATCACTTTCTGCTGATTCGCCATGTATCTTTTCAAATTTCATTTAATGGAGCTTGAGCCAGCGTCACAGCCATTTGGCATCCGGATCGTAGTCGATATTGAGCTTATTAAAAAGTCTTTTGCTTTGGCAAGAAACATTATACGGTTAATTGTCTATCTTTTTGCAGAGTATTTTTTCATCTGTCCCCTTCTTAAGAGCGCCAATTATCGCCAATTTTTGTTTGTTTGTTAACCTTGAACGCGCTTTGTTTTACCCATATTGCGGAAACATATAAATATAAATTAACAGCCATACGCAGAACCTCAAAAATATTGACATTCATTAGAAAAACCTAACGATCACAAAAAAATGACAAACATGAAAATAGTAGTTCGCGTAGACTCAGCCTATTCAACATTTATCCCACTACACAACGGTATCAGCAGGCAAAAAAAATCTAAGTTTTAGCGCATATGCGGACGACTTCAACATCATTGTCAAACTAAAAAACAAGAAACAGCAATGTGAATATTCAATCTGTACCATAAAAAGCCCCCTATCGCCTTGAAACCCTTTAATTCCTACGGAACTAAAAAAGCATTAATTCGTAGGGACGGATAAAAATTGCCCTTATCTGGGCGCCATTAAACGCTCGTACATTCGAGCCTCACGAATGATGCTCGCTATTTCGGTAGCGAAAAAGGCCCACTATTCCGAGGAAAACATCATACGCCTTACATTCTCCTGCGAATTGCATGGAAATCCGAGGCGATCATACATCCTGCCTCGCTGTACTTCAAATCGAGGACACTCATGAGTGAGGTGCTCTTGGTCTTCTATGATGTTGAGGCGAGGCCACAATATGGATTCTCGGCTAGCCCAAATCTGTGCAGATAATGCCTGAAGCACTCGTGACCAGTAGCGAATTGGGTAAATTCGAAACTAACGTCTCCGCCGCTCCTCTTTAGCCAATCAGCTATATTGGGGATAAGGTGATGAATCCTTCGTGGTTCTGCACTGCTCTACCTGTGCTGCCATATGTTTAAGTACCTTCTTCTGATCTCAAAACAGCTATTCCTATGGGAAGTTACTCGGGCAAGTCAATTGGAAGTCTGCCTGCAAGTACGCCTGCCGCATCATCTACAACTGTCCGAAAGGCTCTACAGATCCTCATGTTCGCAACTCAGTGTGCACTCTCTATTCCTCGCAAGTATGACTTAGTTGCGATAGCCCCAACCCAAATCGGAGCCGCATTAAGCAGCATAGTTTTACTCACCGAACCTAGTAAAACCCGTATTTGCTGTCTGGATCCACATAGGTTTAGGAGAATCCTCGCAAACTTTTGTGTTGTGGCAGCTGCTTTTTTGGCTGACTCGATTAGATGGTACTTAAAAGACAAACGGTGGTCCAGGTACTTGATATCAGGCCTCGATTCAATGATGTGGTTCCCGATCATCACTGACTGTTTTCCAACCTTCTTCCTGGAGCTCATGAATACCAGCTCGGTTTATGCTCCGCCAAGCATAGATGGTTCTGCCTAAGCCAACTTCTTGGACCTGCAACAGTTCTCTCGACTTTTGATGCGACCTCACTTAGCGTTTTTGCTACTACGACGATAGCTACGTCATCAGCATACCCAACTATCTCCACACCACTGGGTTTATTAATACGCAGGATGCCATCGTACATGGCATTCCACAGTAATGGGCTCAAGTGCCATACTGTCAAATGTAAACACCTGCACATTTGCAGAAAACACAACTGCACTTAAAATTCTAGTGTTGCAGTCTACCAACAAATAGAAATGGAACACTGACATAGAGTACTTAGCACATGCAATAATTCAACTGCAACATCACCACCTACGGCTACTGTCCCAAAACCACCCTTCGTCAATTAACTCAATAGCTAATACAGCCTGCAGACTTGCAATACAGTGTAGTGCACTGGGAGCATTTAAATCGACACCAATAAAAAATATACTGTTTGAAGCAAACGCAACTTCTGCAGAAATCAAACGAGATCTCCGTAGAGCCAATTTTTTAAATCCATAATCACAGCCAGTAACCCTCCCATCAATAACATTGTTAATAAACACAAACCCCCAAAAAAAATCAACCTTCAATCAGCGTTAGATCGCATCATAGCCACTTGCCAATCTCACAACATTCCGCACAAACCGATAAACACCCTCTTGCAAAAATTTCCATCATGGGATTCAAAGTTCAATAGACACATCTATGCGCACTTTCATGAAAACATACAACCATTGCGATCATTGTAGCCTTAAACACACTCAATTGCAAAACTGGAAAATATTGCATTTGTTCTGATTCATTATCAGCATTAGATGCTATAGCTAAAATAAACAACACAGAACACTACCCTTAGCTTTAGATTAGATTAGGGAATGGGCGGTAACCAGGTAAGCTCGTCACTGCGGCCTCGAGTGGGCCTTTGGTGACAAACCACGTAATCACAGTTCCTCCGAGATTCTGGTATTCAATAAGAAATCCAAGATCTGCTTCGGAGATAGATCTGCAATTTCAACTGGTTCCAGGTAATGGTTTTCAAGGTGACGGAGTCTGGTCTAGATCAGACCCTCGCAGTGTCAGAGAACGTGCTCTGCTGACTCCTCCTCCACATTACAGAGTCTACACAGATCACTACGACTGATTCGCATGTTATGTAAGTGTTTCATCACTCTACAATGTCCTATCAAGAAACCTGAGACTATTCGAATACCTGTCCGTGTCAGTAATTCCTCAGTTCTTTTGCGAGATCTAGTTGGCAGGAAGATTTGCTTAGCTTGCTTGCAATTTAATCATAAAACATTAGATATAAAGGGAAATGAATACGCTGACATCACAGCAAAAAATGCCACAAATCAACCTTTATTTATGAAAGAAAACTTAATTACACAAGACATTAAAAGACACGTAAAGAGCATTCATATGAAAAAAAAATCAAGACAACTTTAAAGACACATCCAACTGTTATCAATCCAATCAATCCGGTCGGATGCACTTACATTGCTCACCGCCACTACATGATAAAAGCTCAAACATCTGCTCTCTCTGCAACACAAATACAATCTCTATTGACCACATCTTAGCCCCATTTAAAAAAAAGTTTTTCAACCACAACAACCCTACCTCTTTCCTATCCAACTCTTTACACAATTGCATATCCAGTAGTTATTGTCATTAATTTAAATATTCATATCTTGCATGCTTTTTAATTAGAACTGTAGTACTATACTTACTTACACACAAATGTAAAATTTAAATATGAAGTCATTAAGTAATTAATACATTCTATAACACTATTTGGCGCTGAGGGCTTTCGCTGCCATTGTCTCTACTCTTAAGCTACTAGCTTGTAATTTTATTATTTTAATAGGTAAGTTTTTGTAAATAAATAAATAAATGGTGGACAGTGTAAGGGAAGAGCAAACAGACTTTCACAATAACATTGCAGAGGTTGAAAAAATACCTGATATTGTGAAAGATCAAAGAGAATTTTCCGGGAAGCAAACGGAATTTAGTTCTTGGCGTAAGTCAGTCGACAGAATTTTTCACATCTACCAGAACTATAAAGATACAGCATTGGAGTCGTATAGTACTCCACTCGATTGGGTCAAGATTAAGGAATATTTAATTCTCCACTATTCAGATAAAAGGCACATCAATACCTTAGAATACCAATTATCAATTTTGGTTCAGCGATACCTTTCATTTTCGGAAAACATATTACCAAAGAGAGTTTATGAGCATTTGTCATTAATATTGGATAAGATAGATTTACATGGAATTAGGAGAAGAAGCTTTGAGAGTCCTTACCGCTACCTACAGGAATAAAGCTTTGGACACATTCATAAATTTAGACTCTTGAGTGTGAGAGCTCCTACGAGCTTACCTGAAGCCCTAAACGTCTATATTAAATTGTTAAACCTGAAATTCAGGTCAAATCATGTGAACAATGCCATGCGGGGTCCTATTTACGAACAGACCCAACATCAACAAAATCCTCGACCTTTCTTCCAACAGCTGGCTCATGGACAACAACAACAGCAGAAAGACCATTGACACCCAATTCTGTACTACAAATAGGGCAGAACAGACCCATGCAATTCCATCGATCAAATAATAGGGCTCAACCAAACAATGATGTACCAAAATATCAAAGCGACTTTCATACAAATTTTAACAGACACATAACTAGGGTTGCCAGACGTAACGTATTTCAGGCATAATTTCAAACTTCTCGCCGGGTCAGAATCGGTCCCCTATTTAAATCTTATTTTATGTATTGTTAAAAACCTGTCGTAATTCGGTTGATTTACCGATTTTACGAGTACACACTGCAATGCTGAGGCGACCCAAAGTCAAAGTATTAATACTAACATACCCGGTAAGCCGGTGTCGAGCGATGCGATACAACGCCGCTCGCACCAACGCTCGAAAATTTACTACTCTAACAATAACTGCATTGAATTTTACAAATATATAAAATTAAACAGAGATATGATGAAACTTGCACGATCTTCTTTACATAGTACAAGTCGAAATTTCAAGAAGTGAGAATACTGATTACTTCTAAACCAAGCAACGTATTTTGATACGGTTTTTAATGTTAATTAAAGAATTTCCTTAGAAAGGTTTGCATGTACATAAATAATTGATTCCATAATAAAAATAATGATGATTATTATCATTAATTATCTACATTTGCCATTCACTAAAGACGGCAACATTTTGTTTGACATTCACCAAAACAGGTTTTTGTCATTCACTACAACATCAAACAGCTTTTTTTTGGTTCACAGTTCAAAAAGTAATTCATTTCCCATTTACCAATACTGAATTTTTATAATTTCTCAGGTTGGCTTTGCGAGTCCCGTTATGTTCGCTTTTAAAATTAATGTAGTTCTAATAGTGTTATAATTTAAGGAAAATGCATCTACTGCCACTACAGTATTGCAGCTTTTCATTATTTTCACAGCAAAGTTTCTTCAAATGTGATTTTAGAATTAAATTAAAGTAATCATTATTATAATTGAAGCCTTAACATTATTATCATTTACGCCATACTATAAGGTAAAGGAAACATTTGTTTATTTGCAATATAAGGAAAAAATGTACAACACAAAACTTTTTATTATAATTGCAGTTAGCTTACATCTTTTCTTATCAAAACATCAATTATGCCAAGTCGTTCAAATATAGGTCGTAACACGCCAAACGCATACAGATATCGTTTACTTCGGAATAATGAAACTAACGAAGAAAGGGAAACCAGACTGTCCTATGCAAGATCAATTAGTTCTTTGCGTAGAAATAGAGAATCATCTGTCGAACGTGCAATTCGTCTTCGTTTTGGCAGAAATAGACGCAGATCTCAGAGAGCCTTAGAATTGTCCGAGCGCAGGTCGATGAGGACTTCTAATTTGTGGTCAAACAAGTTAAATTCTGCCATGAATTACGATCCTTCTATTGAATACATGAATGATCCTGTCGTTTCAATAGGTACAATGTCGGTTGTCTGCGAATATTGCTCTGCCTTGAAATGGAAGGATGATCCAAAGGTCTTTGTTGCTTGCAAGGAAAAATAAAATTACATGAAATTCTTCCTCCACCTGAACCACTTTACTCTTCTTACAGGTGATCATCCTAAATCAAAAACATTCATGCGCACTATACGCCGATACAACAATGCATTCCAAATGACATCTTTTAAGAGTACGCAGGTTGTTGAGCGAGGTTTTATGCCTACATTTAAAATACAGGGCCAAGTATATAATTTAGCAGGGATCACAAATTTCTACAGATCTATTTTATATCAGATCCCGAAACACAAGCATCAGCAAGGTATAACAGTGTCGCACAACCAATGGATCAAAGTTTGGTAAGACTTTTACAAGATTTGTTACATTCCCATAACAGCTACGTACAGTCTTTCAAAACTGCTATTGAGAGCGTACCGCCAGGAACACCCGACGTTAATATCGTAATCCATGCAAATAAATTGCCTGCTGGAGAACACATCGGCCGTTATAATGCCCCATCTACGAATGAAGTTGCAGTTGTGATAGCTGGACAACAATTTGATAACGAGATATTGTATTGTACAATCGTGACAACAACTTGCACAGAATATCCGAATTGCACCGATCTTATGACAGCTTACAGTATTCTTTGATGCTATGTCGGGGAGAAGACGGATATACTATAAATATTACTCAAGTTGATCCAGTTAGTGGAACACCTCTACATAAAACAGTTTCATGCATGAACTACTATTGTTATCGAATAATGAGAAGGCATGCAAATTTTAACCTCTTACTGAGGTATGCAATGTTAACCAACCAATACTTAGTCGATCAGTATGCGAAAATCGAATCGGAGCGATTAGCTTACATCCGAAACAATCAAACTAAATTGAGAGCAGAAACTACGTTCATCTTCAGGATGCTTTACAGTCGAATGAGCACAGCAACGAAATTGGACAATTAGTGATACTGCCTTCAGCATTCACTGGTGGGCCTCGATATTTACATGAAAAATCACAGGATGCCATGACTTACGTGAGACATTACGGTAAACCTGATCTTTTTATAACTGCAACATGTAACCCGAACTGGGCAGAAATCAAAGAAAATAATTACTTCAATTTAAATCCACAAGACAGATATGACATAGTGAACAGAGTATTCCATTTAAAAGTGCAGAAACTCCTATTTCTCAGAAACAATGCTCACATATTTGGTCCAGTTCGATGCCACATGTACGCTATAGAATGGCAAAAACGTGGTTTGCCACATGTTCATCTGCTGGTATGGTTAATGAATGAAATTAGACCGGATCAAATTGATAGCGTCATTTCGGCGGAGTTACCAAATGAAAAAATTGATCCAAACCTGTACGAAATTGTAAAAAAACAAATGATACATGGCCCTTGAAAATTTCCAAAATCTTTCCAAAGCCAAACATCTACCAATGACGACGGATATCCTAAATATCGTCGACGTCTGCCAGAAGAGGGTGGCTATACTGCCACTGTGCGAAACCACAAAATTGACAACCGCTGGATCGTTCCCTATAACTCATTGCTTTTAAAAATTTTCGACGCTCATATCAACGTAGAGATGTGCAGTTCTATTAAATCAATACAATATGTTACAAAATATATTAATAAAGGTACCGATCAAGCTACATTTTGCATACAATCGCCAAATGAGGTAGACAAATATCAATCTGGTCGTTATATCTGTAGCTCAGAAGCAGTCTGGAGGATTTTATCATTCGACATACATAACCGAGCGCCCACAATTACCCATCTCGCCGTTCATTTAGAAAATGGCCAAAGAGTTTATTTTACTGAAGACAACATTACCGATGTTGTTACAAATCCGCGGGATATAACGTTAACAGCCTTTTTTAAATTATGTGCTCAAGATAATTTCGCAAAAACCTTGACTTACGATAAAGTTCCAAGCTTTTATACATGGAATAAGACTGCTAAAACCTTTCAAAGTAGAAAACATGGGGCTGCAGTCGAAGGGTTTCCGGAAGTAAAAAAAACAAATGCGCTGGGGAGGGTTTATGTAGTTCATCCCAACAACAGTGAATGTTTCTATTTGAGAATGTTACTTCATATAGTAAAAGGATTTCGCACAGCTCAGGACTATAAAAGGCGTTACTTATAATACGTATCAAGCAGCGCGCGAAGAGAAGATAGCTCCCATCGGGATAATACAATTTCGGAAGCTGCTATTTGCTGTTCAGCGAGGTCATTGAGGTATTTGTTTGCCATTATTGTAGCATTTTGCCAAGTGGGCGACTCTCTATTTCTCTGGAATAAGTATCAAGAAAATATGGCTGAAGACATATTGATTCAGCGACGAAGAGAGATAATGCCAGATGTCCAATATGATGATAATATTTTAAACGAAGCTTTGTTAGAATGAAACAAAGTAGTAGAAGTTCTTTCGGGTAAATCTATTAAAGATTTTGGACTGCCGAAGCCTACATATATAGCGAACTCAAATTTAAGCAGTGAATACACAAGAGAAACATACTATGATCAACCTACACTGTTACAAATTATAGATCAAGATGAACATCGCATGAACATCGATCAAAAAAAAGTATACGATGCGTTATTAATATCGATTGATAGGAACGAAGGAAAAATATTTTTCCTTCATTCTCCTGGAGGTACCGGAAAAACATTTCTAATTAACTTGCTCTTAGCCAAAGTAAGATCTATTGGTAAAATTGCAATAGCTGTTGCTTCATCCGGAATTGCAGCTAAACTTTTAGAAGGAGGCCGAACCGCACACGCAACGTTTAAACTTCCTCTAAATTCCTACTGAAGATACTAACAGTGTATGTAGTATTTCCAAACAAAGCAATACTGGAAAATTGATGCGCAACTGTTCATTAATTGTTTGGGACGAAGCTACAATGTCAAACAAGTCTTCTGTTGAAGCAGTAGATAGAACAATGTGCGATTTGCGCACAATATTATTCTCAGGTGATTTTCGCCAAATTTTACCGCTTGTCACAAGAGGGACACGTGCTGATGAAATAAAGGCTTCATTGAAAAGATCATACCTGTGGTCGCATGTGAATATATTAGAACTCAAAACAAATATGAGAGTTTCGTTGCCTACACATGAAAACCGGAATTTTGAAGAGTTTTTGCTCAAAATAGGAAATGGACAGATGCCACAAGACAATGGAAGAATTAATCTTGAGAATGAAAACATTTGCGTTTTGGTAAATGATCTTCAAGAATTGGTAGAAAAGGTTTATCCCGAAATTGATAACATAAGTTCTAAGACAACATCTTGGTTAAAGGAGAGAGCTATTTTGTCACCTACCAACGATCAAATAGGTAAAGTAAATGATTTAATTCTGTCAAAGATCAATCGACTGACTCAAACATACTACTCTGTAGACAATGCTATTGATCTGGAAGAGGTTGTTCATATCCCAACAGAATTTCTTAATTCTCTACAGCCTTCTGGTTTGCCCCCACATAAATTAGTTTTAAAAGTAGGGTGTCCCATTATTTTATTATTGAACCTTAATCCACCAAAATTGTGCAATGGTACACGTTTACAGATAAAATCATTAAAAAACTATATAATAGAGTGTACAATACTGACCGGATGTGGAACTGGAGAAGTCGTTTTAATTCCCCGGATTCCATTAATACCAACTTATCTACCTTTCCAGTTTAGAAGATAGCAGTTTCCTATAAAATTGTCATTTTCAATGACAATTATCAAATCACAAGGTCAAACATTCAACGTTGTGGGATTATACCTGAGCATTGAGTGTTTTTCCCATGGACAGTTATATGTAGCTCTTTCGCGCGTCACTTCAAGACAAAATCTGTTCGTATTGTGCAATGACAAGAAAGCTGTAAATATTGTGTACAAAGACATATTGTAAACAAAATGTTGTTAAAAAATTAATTAATAAAATTTCTTGCTATCAATACCAAAGCGATATTTTTAATTGCACCCATGCAAAGTAAGTCGGGTTGCTAGTCTTTGAAATATAAAAATCAATAAAAATAAGAACGTAAATGTTTTTTATTTGTCCCTTGGAAAAATTTGAAATCCCGGTTTTTTAAACCAAATTGAGCATTTGTCCCTTACAAGATGAAAAATAATATAGCAGCCCTACACATTTCTTTAAACGACCAATGTCAACCGGCATTCAACACCCCAATAAGCAACAAAAGATCTTCAATGCGGAAGCCCTACGAAATTAATTTTTGTCCAGAAGAAAACCAAGAAGATAATGATTATTGATAAGTACCAAAGTTATACCATCTTTTAACAGAAAATTCGGATACCATTTCAGAAAACAATACAACTAATGATGATATATTTTTTTTAGATTAGGCTTTTCCGCATTACCATACTTCTCTTACAAGATGAAAAACGGTAATGAGCTGAAATTTTTGTTAGGTACCGGTTAAATAATTATATAAAAGGGAATTTATTCGGAAACCTGTTGAAAATAACACTTTTTTCGATGCAAACTCAGTAGCTGAGAAAATTAAGATCACGCATTATGCCAATATCGGTATCTTCGATCCTACAATAGGTAAAATAAAGTTTTTTCGTATTCCTTGGTCCTTGGTTTCGAACCATTATTTGTCACTTGAACAGTGTAGACGTGTTTTGCGCTCAATAAATTGTGTCCGCATAATAATCAAACACTTTCACGGAAACCAAATAAGCAAATAATATATATAAAAAAATCACCACTAAGATGAGCTTCGCTCTTCAAAAACCCAACAACAACAACGTTAAAAAGGCAACCAGGAATGCGTATTTTTCGATCGTATCTCCTGGCCCTAACAAAAAAAATGATGCGTCATTTTTAGCCATCAAATCGTCAGAGCGAAGAGCTAGTTTTTGTTCTCCCGCTCTGTGCATTGATGCCATAGGCACCACGAATCCACTACCATGGAGCAGCCAATGTCCATCCCCACAAACTCCACTGTACACAACACCAGCAACTATTGTATCAACAAATGCAACTGTAACAACACAAAGCACTCCAGCTATATCAACCGCTACATCAGCATCAAATACAATAACAGTTTACTCAACAACTGCTTCGATCATGCCATCGCAAGCAGTTTTCACATCAACAACAACATCAACAGCAATGCATCCAATGATCGAGCTGCTGGACTAATCAGCAACAGTTATTCCTACATCAAACACACATACGCAAGTACATAACACAAAAAACACCAATAACAATAGTCCCAGTTCTGAACCTTGTAAAAGAAACCGTAAAACGCAATCCCCAGGCAAATCAATAGAAGAAAACAATAACAAAAAGTACAAAAGCAATTTGCAAAAAAATATACAAACAAAATTAAATGATTACTGGTTGAGCAAACCTAATACTAGCAATATGTTCGCACTGCTAGCAGAAAAAGACGATAACAATGGCAAAGATCCTAAGTCCACAAATCGTAATGCACAAAATGAAACCAAACAGCCTCCTAAAGTTAACAAGCCACCACCTATTTATGTGCAGGGGGTAGAAGACATTAATTCTCTCATTAATGCTATTAATGAAGTTATAGAGAAAAACTGTATTCTTAAATCCCTGCCCAATAATGAAGTTCGTATCCATGTGACAGAACCCCAACAATATAGTACAATAATCAAAATGTTAAAAGCTAGAAATACCAAGTACTATACATTTAAGACTAAAGACGAACGCGGTTTTAAAGTTATGCTTAGACACCTTCACCAATCATCTGACACCGACGAGAACTGAAAGAATTAGGCCATGATGTCACGAATATTCGACAAAAAACCACAAATAATTCACTTCCCCTGTTCTCACTCGAACTTAAAGCCAGCCCTAACAACAAAAACATTTATAACATAACTACATTACTTCACACCAAAATACAAGAGAACGATAGTGCAATGTTCTAACTGCCAAAAATACGGACACACACGAAACTACTGCACCAAAGATCCTGTTTGTGTTAAATGTGCGGGAAAACACAGCACGATTGACTGTCAAATGGATTCATCAAAGAAAATAAAATGTGCTCTTTGTGGTGGAGCTCATACAGCCAATTATAAAGGTTGCGAAATCTACAAAACATTAAAAATTCAAAGGTTTCCTGCTCTTCGGCCCAAAACATTGACCGATGAAACAAAAAACGAGCGAAAGTCCGCAACCTCTCGCAAAGTGGAGAAAGGAATCAGTTATTCGCAGGTTGCGGCCTCTTCCTCACAGATTTTGTCACCCAATCGACCAGCTGAAAAAGAAAAAGGAAAAAATGATTTAAGTGTTAATCTAACTACCGGCAAAATTTCTTCCCAGCAAAACAACAATCATACTATCCCATCTGACGATATCTCAGAACTTAAAAACATGATGAAAGAATTCATCCAACAAATGGGTAAAATGATGAACATTATAACAATTTTAGTAACAATGCTTGACAAACAAAATGGAAAACTGAAAACCAAACTAACAGCAACGCTAATCTTACTAATTTTACTAACAGGACTCCTCCACCGCAATACAAATTAAGAAAAATCTCAGCTAACGAATTAAGACACTGCATTGAAAAGCGTACTAGTCACAAAAAATCTCCAGGATATGACCAAATAACTGGAAAGTTACTAAAAGAGCTTCCTCCAAATGCAATTATATACATAAGAAACTTGTTTAACGCAGTACTAAGACTAAGGCACTACCCGACATTATGGAAAATAGGTGAAAAAATACTTATATCGAAATCGGGCAAAGATCCAACTTTGACGTCATCTTATAGGCCAATAAGCCTTCTGCCTTCATTATCAAAAATATTTGAACGACTTTTGCTTGACAGAATTCAACCAATACTGGATGTGAACAAAATTATACCTGATCACCAATTCGGATTTAGACAACGTCACTCCACAATACAGCAAGTCCACAGAGTGACACACAAGATACTATCAGATCTAGACGACAAAAAATACTGTGTAGGTGTTTTTTGGACATAGAAAAAGCTTTTGACAAAGTCTGGCACGCCGGACTTCTTAAAAAAAGGAGCTACCTTGATAGTCGCTACTTCTATGTAAGGTATAAAGACGAAACCTCTACATTAAGGCAGATAAAAGCTGGAGTCCCACAGGGAAGCATGCTTGGGCCCTTACTTTACACTCTATATACATTTGACATTCCAATCCCAGAAGACAATTCGACAATGGTGGCCACCTTTTCTGACGACACTATTCTTATGTCCTCAAACAAAAAGCTTGATGTGGCAATAGATAAGCTGCAAGCAATATTGAACGAAACATGTACTTGGTTTGATTTATGGAAAATTAAGATAAACGAAATGAAAACATTGCAAGTGATATATACTTTACGGACAGCTTATCAGCCAAGACAAGTAAAAATAAAAGGTACTGACATTCCATTAAGCAACGTGGCCAAGTACCTGGGCATGCATATTGACAGCAAACTGACTTGGAAATATCACATCCAGGAAAAGAAAGACCAACTTGTACTAAAATTCAGGCAGTTACATCCGTTTTTCACCAGACATTCAAAACTTAATACTTATGGGAAATTACTACTTTACACTTTTGTAATTAAGCCCATATGGACGTATGGCATACAACTATGGGGTACTGCCAAGAAAACGAACGTAAATATTATACAAAGACAACAATATAAAATCCTTAAAGCAATAGTTAATGCTGACTGGTACATAACAAATTATGACATACATAAAGACCTCGGTGTAAAAATGGTGCATAACGAAATCAACAATGCAAGTAGAAGATACCATAACACCTTAGAACGACATTCCAACGTTGAAATGATTGACATTCCTTCAGACGAATTAACAAGACGTAGACGACTAAAAAGGAGCAGACCAGTGGACTTAACCTAGCTGCTCTACTTCATACATTTTTTATACTATATATTATATATATATATATATATTAATATAACTACCATAATATGTATATGTGTTCGTCTTGGGTTGTTGAGAGGAACGTTGTGGTATCTCGCGAGAGTGGGGCAGCCGCAATTAGTACTCAAAAATAAACCAAGCCTTCCATAACATTTCAACCTGACAATTCGAAAATGTTCGTATTTGTCAAATATAAAGCCGCTTTTCAATGTTAAAAAAAGGATTAGTGTTTTTTTTTTTTTAATTTATTGTTATATAATAAGAAACAAATGTACTTCATCTATTAAGAAATAAAAAAAAAAAATATTCCTTGGTCTGAAAATGTTTGATGATATTATTGGTAACGATAGCTTGAAGGGACTTGGCGCTGTCATATTCACTGTGAAAAACTATTTCACTTTATTAAATAAATTCAAATTCCTTCTTAATCAACTAAAAATAGAATCCGTAAATAATATTGAACTACACCTAGACCATTTAGAAAAAAAGAGAGAAACATTTTAAAAACAATAATAGACCATTGTCCTATATTTTTTGCAGAACCAAACAAAAACTGACTTTCATGACTAATGTTCAGATTTCATTCAACACTTACTAAAATTATAAGGTGCTTAAAGCAAGACCATCTTACAAGAAATTTCGAGGTGTTATTAGAATCCGCTGAAAACGAATATAATTATTTAGTTCCTTCTACCACGGGGAAAAAACCAGTTAATCTTTTTTTGTGAGACCCTCAACATATGGCCCTGAGAATTCTGTAGAGATGAGATTGAAAAATTATAAAAGTTTGGTACGAAAACAGGGAAGGGACATAAATTATCATAATCAGAGAAAAAAGCCAGTTTAAGGTTTCTCGAAACCCATCTTTATTGAGTTTCGATTGATAACTGAAGAGCTCCGTTCTTTGATGTTCTATTTAAGGTTTTTCAATTGAGTTTACTTAAAAATTAACTTAGATATCTTTGTGCCTCTGCTTACTTAACATATTTCTGACGTCTGCATCCCACGGTGCATTCACGTTGCTGTTACACATGAGGTGTCGTTAGCCAGACATGCCGTCAGCTATTTTGTGGTTGCTGGGGGCATTTGCTAACTTATATATATAAAATCGTAAGCCTTTTTATGCTTGTGCACGCTAATCACAGAAACGGCTTAACCCATTTAAATGCGGTTTTGACTGGTGTATTTTAGCAAGCTTCGTGTAATATTTAGCGTATATTTTATCGAAATCGACTTACTTAATCATAAGATATTTATATTTTTAATTCTTTTGCCTACTTTTTGGCTTATTTTCGAATGTTTTCCCCTTTTGCAGCGCAGCAACAACTAATGATTAGGAAAAAAGTTAACGAAATACACATAATTACAAATATATTTCGTATACCCCACGCGTACGAAGTCGTGGGCACAGTTAGTTCCTAATAAACCTAAGCACATAGTGCAGTCTTTGGAATTAACTAGTTAATTTATATTCTGAAAATAGAGGAAGCGAAAATTCCTATAAGAGGAATTTTGTCATGGTGCACTTGTGATCAAGGGGAGAGGAACGCTCAAAAAGGTCAAAAAGATTGTGAAAATTATTTTTCTTTTGAAACGTATCGCTTGAGAACGGATTGCTCAATTTGGTTTTTTGATTTTTGTTTTGTTGTGTTCGTTATAGGATAATTAAAAGAATATGATAGATTTTTGGAAAATCCAACATAAAGGTGAGAATTTTGACTTTTTGTATTGTTTATGAATGTGTGTTTGTTTACATTTTAGATGCTTTTGTTCTTTAAATTCTTTAGTCTGATTTGCATATTGGTTTCGCTCACACATCGTTAGTGAGATTAGCTAATACTTAGCTTTTCTATTGTACATTATTTCTCATCAACACAAGATCTACTAACACTATTTTGCTATGTTTTGATTACTATGTTTGATCTTCTTCTTATTGCTATGTTTTGCTATGTTATTTTTATTACTATGCTTTGATCCAATTCTTTCTATTGTGAATTACTCTTATCGATATTTCTTGGTTATGAAGACATGTGTCTTATTTTTTGCTAAGTGAAATAAAAGGTGATACAGTCCATTGAAACTGTGTTTGGTTTTTTTGGTTAAGTTTTGATTTGATTAAATCGTAAACATGTATTAAATTTTTTCAATATTTTTCTAAATGAATATTTAATATTCTAATAAATAATTAATATTCTAATAAATATTTTAAGTTTGAATAAATATTTAATATTTTAAAAAATTCATAAAGTTCCTTAATAGTGTCAACATTATATAACAAAACTTTTTTTTACGTAATTTACACTGTGTGATAAAAAAAAAACACAAACCACATTACAGTCTGGGTATAGTAACCTGTTACATTACTGTTTATTAGTTTTATTTTTGTATATTGTGCTTGAGAGTCACATATTTTTAATGCCCAGACTGTTCATGTGACGCATTTCTCCAATTTATTACTTGACTAAAAAGTACCATTTTTTCGCTCTCTTTATTAATTTAATTTATCATAACTTTTGAATGGTACGTGTTAGAAGAAAACCGTTAACTGTTTCGTGTTCAGCATGCCCAAATTAAAAGAATAGGTGTTATCATTCATTTTTTTTTGTCACACAGTGTTATTATTTCAGGAAATATTTGGTTATGAATGTAAGTTAAAAGGCATTGTTCTTCAATTGCTTTCCAATAATTTACATATGTTATTTTATAAATTTTTTTCAATTATTCAGTATTCAAATTAAATAAAAGAATGTCTTCTAAAAGGTAGGTATCTAAATTTACCCTTAAGTCAAATAAAATGAATTTTAGTAGATTTATCATAAGTATTGCTTATTTTGCATGAACCGAACCATTTTTTGGAGTGGTTTTCTGTTCGGTTCTGTCTTTTTAAAATAACAACGGTTCCGTTCATGGTTCGGTACGAAGCCAAAAAAACGCAACTTGTCGGGTCAGAACCGGTTTGCAACCCTGCTTATAACAGAAGAACGTGCATACTATGTGTCTGTCTGTTTGACCTGTTAACACCAGTTTTTGGATTCTTTTGAAAATGATATGCAATCTATGAAATTATATAGACTGCACAAAGTCGCTCATAAAGGGCGATCTCTTCTTCGTATTACAAATTGTGGCATACAATTAGATTTATTTAATTACTTTTCCTATTCCTATTAGTTTATTTTATTCCTATCTAAATTTAATTCCTATTGGCTTGTTTTATTCCTATCTAAATTTTATGTCAGGAGAAGATCACGAACTGCTCAGCATGAGATAAGTTCAGCAGCTGAACCAAACTATGCAAAACTTTAATTAATATACCTGATGCTAATGAAAAACCAACAGTTACCAATAACTGACCTACATTGCTGTCGAGAAAAACCAAACGGACAAAAAGGAAATGTTACTGACTGACTAATGAGCAGAGCGGATATTTCCTTGGAGACGCATATTTCACATATAATTGCATTTTTTTAGCATGTTGCGTATTTAACTCATAAATGCATATAAACGCTTATTCCTTCATTGTATTCGAAAACAAAAAAACAAAACACTACTTTGTTCACTTAATACAGTAATTCTTTCTGGCAACGATGTAGAGCGCCCACTTTTTCTAATATATGGCATTTTTCTATTATATCTGGATCTCTGTAGACGACACAGCAGACTCAGAGCAACGATTGGCCATGAACTTTGTTTTCGGAGTATTGCCGAGTGATTTAGATGCACGGGCAAAAAGCTATCTATTCAACGTTACAACTGGTGATGCTGTCAATGCCACCACTGTGGCCACATTTGTTAACGATAGTGTGTCGGTACTTTGGACAAACGGTGAAGTTTAACTATAGTTGAATATTTAGTACGTTCAATTGCTGATTTTGATGAATTTAACGCAGATATTCAGTACAACAGTGTCCTACTAGTCATATATGCTGGTTGCTGTTCAAGCTCTCCAAGTTTTGTACCTTAAGATGATGCATTTGACTTGCCTTACGAATGAATTACACCGACTAGCAGAGCTTGTGTGGTTTCCTATTGTTAACAGTTTGATTTCAAATTTTAAATATGTATTTCTAAAGATGTGGTTTTGTTGAAATATTGAAGAGCATTTAAAACATTTTTATTTTTTAAGTCTCCGTCGAGAAGCAATAAATTTAACCGGATTCTTCCAGGTCTATCACTGCCGGCAAGACCTTGTAAAACGCGTTAGTGTATGTGGTTGAAGGCTGATTTTTATTATTCTGATTATTTCAACGAGGTTAAAAGAGTGGATTCATTTAATAGCGATGATTCTGAGGCTATTCGACTGTCTCAGGAGTTGTTCAATTCAAACCGCTTAATTGCATATCTTGCTTACATTAAACTCAATTTTTCGAGCCTTACAAAATCTATTGTTAGACTCGAAGGCTGCATATACAAGCATATTAACAGAAAAACGAAAATCTTTAAAATTTGAGAATTTAAAATATCATCTTATTATTTACTGTAACAATAAAAACGTTCAAGGGGACGACTAAAATTAAAAAAGGGAAACTTGTAAAACAAAATGTATATGTGATTTAGTCTTAACTTTTGAAATAAAATAAAAATAAAAACCCTTCTATAATATGCATTTGAATCCATTTTTTTGCATATTCATATGCATATTTTTAGTTTTTTCGGGCATATTATAAGCGCTTATTTCAACATTTTTAATGCGGATAAACGGTAAAATTAGGAAGTACAAAAGAATAAGCTACTGGGTGACTAATAAAGTTATTATAAGAGTATTTTATTTAGGTATCATGGATATGTCACTCCTCCACCCTTTGTTCTTACTACAACGTCCTAGTAGTTCGTCGGTAGGATTATTGTTTATATAATGTCGCTAATTTTGTAGGGTTTTTCCCAATAATTCTTGGTACTACATATAACTACGGGATACATTTGTTTTTATTGGCCTTCTTTTTCTTTTTGAACTTGCTCTTATAATGTGAAACTTCTTTCCCCTGTTAACTTCTAAATAATGTTTATTATCGACTTGTTGAATCTTTCCGGTTTTCCTAAATGGAAATGGAATGTCTATACCTTGTGTCTATTTCATAATCTTGTCTGTGTCTGTTAATTTTCTCAATATTATTTTGAGTTTCCTTTACTGCTTCACCTGAATACAAAACCAGAAAGAAGGCTATCATTGGCTGTGCCAAAGATGTAATACTCTTCACGCTCCTCCAGGTTGCATCCAACTTTCCTTTCTTAGCATCACCTATTCTATCTGTTAGAGTTTGAGTATCAACAAAGAAAACATTTTGAGTATCTACAAAGAACACAGTTTGAGTTCCATTGTATTTTTATTGTACTTATACTCCTTATAAGTTTGTCATTTAATGTGAGTTTGTAAACTTATAGTGCCCAAATTTCAATTCAATAAGTCAAAAAACAAAAAACTTTTGGTTCTTTTGCGGATATCAATTGTAAACTCACCCGGTTAGTCTCTTTTATGAGTACAAGTCGAATTTTAATAAATATCGTTTACTCGTAATAGGTGAACCGTTTTTTTTTACTAGTAGATATCTTACCGACTGCGCCAATTAGATTTATTATTTTTCCTATTTTTTTTTTTAGTTTATTTTCAGTCTTTTATTATAAAAAGTAATATTGGTTTAAAAATATTTTATCTAATATATAAAAATCTCGTGTCACGGTGTAAGTGTATGAACTCCTCCGAAACGGCTAGATCGATTTTTATGAATTTTTATTGTATATTTGGTAGGTGGGGCATTTCACGTGAAGCGGACAACGAAAAAACAGTGAGGTTCTGGAATTCGTTCATATTGGTCATATTTGAACTTCTATGGGAATATGAACGTGTTCACAAAATATTTTTGTTATTTGAGGTCTAGCTGTTAAGATAAGGGGTCTATATAACTCACCTGATCACGGAAGGGTTTCTTATAAATGTTATTTTCATATTTAAGTTAATTATAATAAAATAATGTAAAGTTTTTTATATGAAATTGACTGCTTTTTTCGATTTTCCAATCAGATTCAAATTTGAATTTGAAAAAGTAAGTAATACTGAAAAAAAAAATCAAATTTGAAATCTGATTGAAAAATCAAAAAGAGCAGTCACTTTCATATAAAAAACATTACATTCATTATTTTATTATAATTTACTTCAATATGAAAATAAAATTTAAAATAAACCCTCCGCCAATCGTTATTTTACTTTCTCTGTTTTGATTTTTTGCTTCATAATAGCACTCAAGCACTGTCAAGCACTATGGCAAAAACTTTTTAAATGGTACAGTGTTTGTTTTGCTGTCACAACTTTAAATAGAACTTTCTAGTTTGATGTCAATGCTACACTGAAATATAGTGCTTGGCACTACTGTTCAGTAGTGAATTGTACTGAATAGAACCATTTGTGCTGCTCTTTAATACCAACATAACGCTACAAAATCGAAAATTGAATATACGTTGCCCACGTAAATTCAAAATTCGCGATATTTTTTTCACAGACCTCGTATGCATGTAATAAAAAAAAATTTACTTTAGTTACATTCGACCCAGTTTTTTGTTGGTTCAACTCGTTTTTTTTGGTTATGCAGCTATTATTTTTTTATATGTATATGGTACATCCACAGGAATTCAACTACCTCATAATTTTAAACCTTTCCCTCCCTATAGTAGATATTATTTACTAAAGACTTAAATTATATTGCAAACACGTTTAAATTTTTTAAAGAATTATTGACCAATGCTTTTATATTAATAGCGCAACTGAAAAATTCGTATACAAGGCGATTTCTTCTTAAAATAGTTTATTTTCTTTGTCATTAGTTGCTATGCCAGCATCTATAGCTGGCATATTGGTGTTTTGTATTTGTTATTGGAATTTTGAACTAAATATGTGTATTCTTAATAATATATACAGTTCGCTATCACTCTTAATGAGTTATGCCTAGTAAGTATTAATTTAATATCATCTGACATATAAATAATAAATTAGATTCATGTAGTGCGGAAGTACTATGCGGAATGTGAATGGCTTCTCGTTAACTTCTTGTTCATCCAGTAAATGTGAATAATTTTTCTCTTTGGTACTTCCGCTAGAGCCATTTAAGATAATATATTTTAAGTTATACGAAATTCACATCAAATAAAATCAATGAAGAGAATGTCATAAAACAAGGCAGCATCTTATATACAATGTTGTTACAATATATCAATGAATTTGCTAATACATAAGTAGTTGGAAGTTGATTTGAAATCATATTTCATAGTGTTCGTGTAGATTTATGTGTAGTAATGTTTTCTAATATTGTTGTTCACTATTGATTTAAATTTTGCATCAAGGCCTGTACATTTTTCTAAAACTTTTTTATTGTTTTCATATAGAAAACATAAATTAGAACCTTTAATTCAAAATATGTCCTTCGTTACAATTCCATGTCCAATGTCCATCACGTCACAATTTTTTTCCACGTTTGAAAAGTGTAAATGGGTCAAAAAGGACATTTTCACAGTCAAATATAACAATAGAAAACAATTAGGAAGTATGCATAAAGTGAAAAACGTAGTCTCTTTTGTATTGTTTGGGATCAGTGTGGTTTTGCAAAAAACCTAAAATAAAATATATTTAACTTTAAAGAATAAAAACCAAAAAAGAAAAGAATGAAATAGTCAAAGTTAAGATGTATGTGTGAGTATGTGTATTGGCAAGCATCGTAAGAAAATGAAAAATCAGAAAGAACGCTATCATTGGCTGTGGCAAAGATGTAATACTCTTCACGCTCCACCGTGTTGCATCCAACCTTCCTTTCTGACGAGGGTGAGTCAATAAGTCCTTCGAAAAAAGCATTAAAACAATTTTTTTTTTTTGTAAATTTTTTTTTTATTTTTCAACATAATCTCCTTGGAGCTCTATACACTTAGTTAGACGTTTCTCTAATTTTGTTAACCTGTCAGAAAAATAAGATTTTGGAAGGTCTTCAAAATAAGCGTTTGTTTGAACGATGACTTCTTCATTTGAAAAAAAAAAGGTTGTACACTGAGCCATTTTTTCAGGTTTGCGAATAGGAAAAAGTCACTGGGAGATAAATCTGGCGAATACGGTGGGTGGTCGACCGATTCGAACTTTATTTCTTCAATTTTAGCCATTGATCGTAAACATGTGTGAACGCGGGCATTGTCCTGATGAAACAAAATTTTTTTTCTGTTTAAATGAGGCCGTTTTTTTTTCAATTTTTTCCCTTAGCTGGTCCAATAAAGATGCATAATACTCCCCTGTTATTGTTTTCCCTTTTTCCAAATAGTCAACGAAAATAATTCCACGTGCATCGCAAAAAACAGTAGCCATAACCTTACCAGCTGATTTTACGGTTTTCGCCATTTTGGACAACCGCCTTTCAAAATCCACTGTTTTGATTGTTCTTTCGTTTCGGGAGTGTAGTCGTGAATCCATGTTTCATCTACAGTCACAAACCGTCGAAAAAACTCATTCGGGTTACGTTGCATGAGCGACAATAGTGCTTTAGAGGCAACCACCCTATTGCGTTTATTGTCGACTGTCAGCAAACGCGGCAGCCATCTTGCCGAAATCTCTTTCATACACAATTTTTCATGTAAAATAGAAATTTGATATCCCTGTAACCTCAACTATCTCACTCAACTTTAATCTTCGATCACTTAACACCATCATGGATTTTATTAATCATTTCTGGCGTAGTCACCTCTACAGAGCGTCCTGAGCGTGGTTCATCCTTTGTTGATGTACGACCACGTTTAAATTCATTTAACCAGTTATAAATAGTTGCAAGTGAAGGAGCAGATGTGCCGTGAGCTAAATCCAACTCATTTTTTATTTCCTTTGCTGTTAATCCTTTTATATGAAAATGTTTAATAACAGATCTAAACTCAATTTTCTTCATTTTTATAAACAAACAAATTTTTTTTCTTCAATGCACGAGAAACACACAACAACTCAACCAATCTGGCTGAAAACTTCACAGCATACCTAGACGGTAGTGATGCTGCATGCAAACAGACCGTTTACAGTAATAGTCGCGCTAATATCTGTTGGATTTCTAAGGACGTATTGAGCCATCCTCGTAGCATCACCATATTCTCTGTTACAGTTTGAGTATCAACAAAGAACACAGTTTGAGTTGCATTGTATTTTTACTGTACTTATACTCTTTATAAGTTTGTCATTTAAAGTGAGTTTGTATGGGAGGTACCCTTGCTGGTAACCCTAGGATTATGAAATTAACATGGCTGATGGATACAGAACAGAAACTTATAGTGTCCAAATTTTAATTCACTAAGTCAAAAAACCTAAAACTTTTTCTAATAAGAACATTTAAAAGGGGTTTGTATGGGAGGTACCCTTCCTGGTAACCCTAGGAACATGAAATTTATATAGCTGATGGATACGGAACAGAAACTTATAGTGTCGAAATTTCAATTCAATAAATCGAAAACAAAAAAACGTTTTCTAATGAGAACATTAATTTAAAAGGGGGTTTGTATGGGAGGTACCTCTCCTGGTAACCCTAGGATCATGAAATTTAAATGGCTGATGGATACGGAACAGAAACTTATAGTGTCCAAATTTCAATTCAATAAGCCAAAAACCAAAAAACGTTTTCTAATGAGAACATTAATTTAAAAGGGGGTTTGTATGGGAGGTACCCCTCCTGGTAACCCTAGGATCATGAAATTTATATGGTTGATGGATACAGAACAGAAACTTATAGTGTCCAAATTTCAATTCAATAAGTCAAAAACCAAAAAACTTTTTCCAATAAGAACATTAATTTAAAAGAGGGTTTGTATGGGAGGTACCCCCCTAGTGGTCCGATTCGGCTGACTCCGACAAATGTTCAGCGTTTGGTAAAAAGAAGCCTATGTACAAAACTTCAGCTCTCTAGCTCAAAATCTGTGGGACTAGCTTTGCGAACAGACGGACAGACGGACATGGCTTAATCAACTCGTCTCATCGAGCTGATCACAAATATATATATACTTTATGTGGTCTGCGATGTGTGTGTATTACAAACTTCATGACAAACTTATAATACTATTCATTTTTGAAACGATTTGCAACTCTGAGATCTACCCAACGCGCGCGACATGCAATCGACATACAAACGCTACATGCTATCTTATTCTACCTGCGTTATGTATGGCAAGGAGGTATGAGCTGTGGTTGGTCAGATGTTACTAATTGAAATCGAGGAAGGGAGAAGAATGAAATAGTTAATGCAGATAAATAAGTTAAGGCGTATGTGTGACTGTGTGTATGGCCATTTTGGCGCTTAGTAACACTTTTACAGATTCAATTTTATATATATAGAAGATATATGTAAATATATATATACTTATAAGAATATATAGGAGATTGATTTGACTTATGGTTATGGTAAAGACCGTATTTATATTGAATTTCAATACACGTCATGTGGCCAATTTCTCTTACCGTGTACAAATACTTTATTGATTTGACTTACGTTTAGGGTAGAGTCAGTATTTATTCTGTATTTCAACACTGAAATCAGGAGTTATACGAGGGCTGCTATTTATATTTCGGGAATAGCAAATAAGAACAAAAATTTTTTAATGAAAATGGCTTTATTGTTTTTGAAAATATTCCACTTGATGATCAATACACATTTGCATTCGTTCGAACCATTGGTCATAGCAATTTTTCAATTCCTCTTGGGACACCTCCAAAGCATGGTTTTTAAACTCTTCAACTGCTTCTACGGCGCTCGTAAATCGTTGACTACGCAGTTTTTTTTTATGTGAGGGAATAAAAAGAAGTTATTGGGTGCCAGTCAGGACTGTAGGGCGGATGAGTCATCAATTCGATGTTTTGACTGCTTAAAAATTCACCTGTTTGACGAGATGTGTGAGAGCTCGCATTGTCATGATGGAAAATGATTCGTCTTCGGCAGTTGGTTTTGCGAATTTCGCCGAAGACCTCCGGTAAACAAATGGTCGTGTACCACTCAGAATTGACATTCCTACGTTGCTCTAGCGGAACAGTGGCCACATGACCCATTTTTCCGAAGAAACAGGCTACCATTTGCTTCGAAGTGCTTCGTGCTCGAACAACTTTTATTGGATTTGGCTCATCTTGGAACACCCACACGGTCGATTGCTGTTTAGTTTCCGGCTCATATGCATATATCCATGTTTCATCACCTGTCACGATTTTATAAACGTCTTTTGAAGCACCACGGTCGAACTTTTTAAGCATTTCCTTACTCCAATCGACGCGAGCCTTTTTTTAAGCGGATGATAAGTTATGGGGTATCCAACGAGAACAAACCTTTTTTACAACTTAGTGTTCATTCAAAATAGAATGTATTGAAGTGGAACTTATGTGCAAGAATGCCTCTATCTAACGATTAAATTTTGCAAACCAGCGATAAACTGTTGTTTTTGATGGTGCTTTCTCACCATACAAAGAACTAAGTTCATCGACATATTCTTGTTGGGATAATCCACGTCGAAAGTTGTGCAAAATAATCCAACGAAAACCCTTTCGAGAAATTTCCATTGTTTTGCCAAATTGATTTCTTTAACTTATTGTAAACAAAACAAAAACCAATTGTACATAAAAACGTTGTACGTACATATGTGCTAGAAAATGGCAAAGTTTATTGTAAATAAAAATTCTGCATTACTATCAAGTTAATTTGGTACATTTTTGTCAAGCATTTTAATATCACATGAGGGGCGTATAGCCGATTTACTTAGTTGCATTATGTATTACTTGTACTAACTACCTTATGATTAAACTACTTGTGTGTGCTAGGTGATTTTGGTCGCAAGGTCACTAGGAAGATGACGTTTGAGCCTTCTTGAGAACTCTTGACATTAATATTGACAATTCCCGAAATATAAATAGCTGCCATCGTACTATCCAGTAATCCTAAAATCTTGAAACTTACATGGCTCGTGAATATATGTCAGACACTGATCGTGTCAAAAATACAGTTTCATAAGACAAAAAACAAAAACGAAGCGTCGCAACTTTACGTTTTTGGATGTAATGTCTAATTTGTTGTTTTTACTTTTGTTATTGTTTTGTGTGTATTTTGTTATTGTTCTATGTATATTTTGTTTGTTATTGCTTAACGCACATTCTCTTTTGTTATTGCTGGTTGCTTTATGTTTTCTTGTTGCATTACTTTTTGTCGATCATTATCATCACGTTTTTGTTTTTTTTTTTTTGTTGAGTCTCTCAGTGAGCTTGTTCCAAGACGGTCGCGTTCGGGAGTGACAAGAACAGTTTCTCGTTTAATTGTGAGTTTAGTTCGTTTTGTTGTTATAAAATGTGCTATGGTTACTGATCATAGCTGTATCGCTATTTTTGTTGCTGTTTTATACAATTGCTTTGTTTAAATTGATAAATAGTTAACTTGCTGATAAAATTGTTTACACAAATACACGTGTTTAAGAACAGTTTTAAGCAAAAAGCTTTTAAGCTTGAAAGTATTTTGGGCTTTTAAGCTCAGCAGTTTTAGAGCTTAAAAGCTCGAAAGTTTTTGGGCTTCGTATTGCTTTTAAAGTTCTACCAACCTGAACTTGCACAAGGCTTTCGTATTGTAATGTCGTTTGAGTCGACTTGGATCCCGATCCCTCAGCCTCTGAAAATGCAAATCATTGTGAAGTAACTGATAAAGCCTTAGAAAATCCAGAATAAGTGCCTACGTGCGCATGGCAAACGTCCTCCTGTAAAAGGTCAAATTGTGGATCGCATGAAATTTTTAAGCAGGCTAAAACTGATACTTCCACTCATGCCAGCCAACGCAGGCAGAACTTACTATTCATTTCGAAAAACGGCAGTCCTGCCCCACAGTTGGTTAGAAGAAATCGCTTCCAAATATGTACTATCAAGCTATAATATCAATTGATAACACCGTGCGACAAAAAAAAAAAAGTAATGTTCCTCACCTATATAATCACACTATAGAAGTGAAACTGCTGCACAATATGTTAGAAATCAAGTTTTAAAATAATTAATAGAGTTGTGTATAATATTTTTCATTTAATTCATTATTGAAGAAGCAATTTTAGTGTTGAAAGCATATTATAATTAATAATTGAAATAATATCGTCAAATAACGTATTGATTTATATGACATATATATAACAGCAAAATCTCAGCGACATGCACACAAATTAATATGCGAGATCGGCGTCGTGTAGAGCACACACAAATAAAAAGCATAGTTGAAATTCGTTCAAGCCATGAGCAATATGATTGAAGACAAGAGTGAAAATGCAACTGTTGCTGGGTGTGCTGTTGTTGATAAGTTGTGCACAAGATCAAACAACAGCAACGAGCCGCACACTTCCCTTCTCGACAAACGCAAATTGGGATAGAGAGTTCTTTTGTATGTTCACTCGCAACGTCAACTACGACACACACGAAGAGAGAGACAGAACAGCATCTTCGGCTGGTGGTCGGTTATTCGGTCACTTGTTCGTATGCTCTTCGTAAAGTAAACATCAGTAAAGCATTTTTTATCTCTCTTTTACTCATGCATAAACATTCATTTTGATTACTGTAACGCTTTTTTTGGACTTACACCTCGCTAAAGAAGTTTCACTTCAAAATAAATTTATTACATTACGTACTTAGATTAATAACAGATACTTATATGTGTAATTATATTACTATTTTTTTTTATGAAATTCATAATAATAATAAAAAACCAGAAAGAAGGCTATCATTGGCTATGCCAAAGATATAATACTCTTCACGCTCCTCCGGGTTACATCCAACCTTCCTTTCTTAGCATCACATCAGTTTGAGTGGCAACTTTATTGTACATTTATTCTTTAAACTAGCAAACCGCCCTGCTTTGCACGGGTGCAATTTAAAAAATATCGCTTTGGTATTGATAGCATGCAATTTGATTAATTAATTTTTTAACAAATTTTTGTTTACAATATGTCTTTGTATACAATTTCTACAGCTTTTTTGTCATTACACAATACGAACTGAATTGACGCGTGAAAGAGCAACATATAACTGTCCATGGGAAAAACACTGAATGCTCAGGTATAATCCCACAACGTTGAATGTTTGACCTTGTGATTTGATAATTGTCATTGAAAATGACAATTTTATAGGAAACTGCAATTTTCTAAATTGGAAAGGTAGATCCGTTGGTATTAATGGAATTCGGGGAATTAAAACGACTTCACCAGTTCCACATCCGGTCAGTATTGTACACTCTATTATGTAGTTTTTTTTAATGATTTTATCTGTAAACGTGTACCATTGCACAATTTTGGTGGATTAAGGTTCCGTAATAAAATAGGGACACCCTACTTTTAGAACTAATTTATGTGGGCGCCAACCAGAAGGCTGTAGAGAATGAAATTCTGTTGGGAAATGAACAGCCTCGTCCAGATCAATAGCATTGTCTACAGAGAAGTATGTTTGAGTCAGTGCATTGATCTTTGACAGAATAAAATGATTTACTTTACCTATTAGATCGTTGGTAGGTGGTGACATTTTTTCCTTATATTGCAAGTTAACAAATGTTTTCTTTACCTTATAGTATGGCTTAAATGATAATAATAATTACTTTAATTTAATTCTAAAATCACATTTGAAGAACCTTTGCTGTGTAAAGAATGAAAAGCTGCAATTTTGTAGTAGCAGTAAATGCTTTTTCTATAAATTATAACGCTATTACAACTTCTTTAACCTGTGAAATTATCAAAATACAGTATTGGTAAGTGGGAAAAGAACTACTTTTTGAACTGTTTTGTGAACCAAAAAGAGCTGTTTGATGTTGTAGTGAACTACAAATACCTGTTTTGGTGAATGTCAGAAAAAGTGTTGCTGTCTTTAGTGAATGACAAATATGGATAATTAATGATAATAATCATAATAACTTTTATTATTGAATCAATTATTTATGTACATGCAAACTTTTCTAAGGAAATTCTTTAATTAACAATGAAAACCGTATCAAAATACGTTGCGTGGTTTAGAAGTAATCAGTATTCTAACTTCTTGAAATTTCGACTTTGCTTTATACTATGTAAAGAAGTTTGCCATTTACTTTGGGTTTGTATGGGAGGTACCCCACCTAGTAGCCCTAGGATCATGAAATTTACATTTATAGTGTCAAAATTTCAGTTCCATATGTTAAAAAACAAAAAACTTTTTTTTAATAAGAACATTAATTTAAAGGTTGTTTTGTATGGGAGGTAACCTCCCTAGTGGTCCGATTCAGCTGATTCCGACAAATGTGCTGCGTATGGTAAAAGGAAAACTATGTGCAAAATTTCAGCTCTCCAGTTCAAAAACTGAGGGACTAGTTTGCATACATACAGACAGACAGACGGACATGGCTAAATCAACTCGTCTTATCGAGCTGATCACAAATATATATACTTTATGTGGTCTGCGATGGCTCCTTCTGTGTGTTACTAACTTCATGACAAACTGATAATACTATTCACTCCCGTGAAGAGTATAATAGGTATGATTTTTGATTGAAAAGTACCATTTTTTCGCTCTCTTTATTGATTTAATTTATCATATCTTTTCATTAATGCTATAATTTTTTTTTTTGTCACACAGTGCAATCTTCACTAGTAATTTTCGAAATTGAATCTATCATAACTTTTAAATGGTACGTGTTAGAAGAAAACCATTAACTGTTTCGTATTCAGCATGCAATCCAAATTTATAAAGAATAGGTGTTTTCATTAATGTAATAGAAATTTTTTTTTTTTTTGACACAGTGTAATTCTGCGCCGTCTGCTCAAATAACAGACTCTCAGGAAGATGAAGTGCGCAAACCTCCACCAATAAATGTTACCCAAGTCTCCAATATAAATATCTTCTGGAAAGATCTTGACTCGGTAGTCAGCTCGGATGACTAACAAACAAAGATTTATAAGGACTGTTTCCGAATTTATTGCGAGGATGCTGCTACTCATAGAACTGTTATCAGAAAACTTGAGGAAGTCGGGGCTGAACTCCATTGTAACCATGAGCATGAGCAACGTGTCTTTAAGGTTGTGAGTAAAGGAATCCATAGCTCTATTTCCGATGAACTGAACTGAAGAAACAACTCGCAAGTTTCGGACGTGTTGTTAGATATATCCTATATCCGACTAGCCGTAAGGATGGAAAGAAAATGGACATGTTCTTCGCTGATATAGAACCTAGTGCTCACAATATAAAAATTCTGGAGATAAAAGCTTTATGCAGACAAAAAATCACAATCGAGGCTCAGCGTAAGTTTGACGACCTTGTGCAGTACCACCGCTGTGAGAACTTCGGTCACACTAAAAGATATTGCCACAATAAATTTCGTTGTGTGAAATGTGGTGATAACCATGCCACGACTGACTGTAAGAAAACAGCCGAGCTGTAAACTCTTCTCTTAGACCCAGTGAAAATACGAGCACATTCTCGTATGCAGATGCAGCAGGAGACAACAGAACACCATTAATCAAACCCTGACAGCAGAATCAGCAATTGAATCACTCTGACAACGATGTTTCAGTAAATAGCACCTCGAGTTTAGAGAATAAATTAGACAGGTTACTGGACAGATTTGACCAATTTTTCGATATTCAAAAGGAACTGATAGCTATGCAAAAGCAAATTTTACATCTTCTAACTCTCATTTATGCTCCAAAATGTCCATAAATACCCGGATAGGATTTTGGAATGCCAATAAAGCCTTAGAGCTCGAATCTTTTATCTCTAAGCATCAACTAGATGTTATGCTACTCTCAGACACTAACTTCTGCAGCCGCTCCAACTTTAAACTATACGGATACACCCTACACTCTGCCAACCACCCGACTGATGGTGACCACGGTGGAGCCGCGTTACTAGTACGTTAAAACATCAAACATCACCCTCTTGATTCTATCTGTTCAGACAAACTTCAAATGGCTTCAGTAAATTTACACACACAACATGGATTTTCCTGGACCATCAATATGTTCTCAACTCTATTTAGCCAGCTAGGAACCAGGTTCATTATTTCTGGAGATTGGAATGCCAAACACAGATTCTGGGGTAGTCCTAATGCAAGTGTCAGAGAGAAAGAACTACTTAACTGCGTGCTGAACAGCAACTGGGATATTTTGGCTACTGGGTCTCCTACCTACTATCCCTATGATCTTTCTCGTACTCCTAACTCCTTGTACTTTGCCGTAACTGCAAAAATTCCTCAATACCTTTTGTCAGTAAAATGACACTTCGATATCAACTCTGATCATCTGCCAATCATAACTGAAACTGGAATTGCTATTTCAGCGTACAATACGAAGTGTCGCCTACTTCCCAAGGGTGCTGATCTTAGTATGCAATATTGATCAAGATTTGAATCTTAATATTGATATCACATCTGGAAATGATATCGATGAGGTCGCTCATATACTTACCAGTAATATACACTCGCCGGCAGCGTTAGCTTCTACCTCTCGTCCATCTACTTCACGTCTTGTTTTCCCGCAAACCTCCCCAGAAATGGCCCGGCTTGTGGTTGTTAAGCGTCGTCTTCGTCGCAAATTTTTACGGACTCACCAACCTGTTGACAAAGCAGAGTATGTAAAAGCCGCTAAATCTCTCACTAATCTACTGAGAAGTGATCATTCAAAAATGTTTGATGAGCTCCTCCAACGTGCCGATCCTCCTTTAATTTATGGAAGCCAACACGGAATTTAAAACGGCAGCCCGAAACCAATTACGCAATTTAAAGTGACCTAGGTATCTGGTCCAGAAGTGACGCTGATAAGGCAGAGGCATTTGCTGATCATCTGGAGGCAAGATTTAATCCGTTTAATTTAGCTGATGCTTGTGTTGTGGAGTCAACATTATCCTTCCTTGATTCACCTCTACAGCTGGATCTTCCTGCTCGACCAATCACACAAAAAGAAGTCGCTGACCAAATCAAATCAGTAAAAATGAAGAAAACGCCTGGAATCGACAAAATTGACGGGAGTGTCTTAAAATCTCTCTAGAAAATTTACGAAAGAATATTTTTATGTAGATTACTGGAAGTAAGTACAGTCCTGAACGTCAATCATCCGAAATCTGCCAACGTTGTTTTCACACTCAGACGCAAACGTTGTCCTGCAGTTCATTTCAATGAACCACAAAAAAATCAACATTGTATGCATTTAGATAGCAAATTGACTTGGGCTCAACATGTTAGAAGAATCCACTCTAAGTGCACTACAAGAATTAAGAAATTTTATTGGTTTCTTAAAGAAAAAAGCAAACTGCGGCTTAGCAACAAAGACTTATATATAATTCTATCATCACTCCTATCTGGTCATACGGTACACAACTATGGGGCACTGCTGCAACGTCACATATAAGGAAAATCCAGGGTTTACAAAACAAAACTTAGCAGCTACTCGCCCGAGGAGAAGGTTAAAATGGCTCCATCCTGGGGAACTTAAAAGTCGGTATGTTATATAATATAGGTGTATATGTATGTATGTTAATATTCATATTGTTATCTAGTTGTATTGTATTTTAAATTCTTTTCATCGTCATTGTTACTCTCTTCAATTCATTAACTTCAATATAAGCGTTTTTCATTTTAGTGTTGGTCTCCTAACAAGTTATAGCATTAAGTAAGCAGATTACTGTTAGTAATTATGATAAATTAATAAAACATTTTTATAAAAAAAAAAATTATCGCTTGCATTGGATATTCTCGTATTTAATCCATTTTTCATCGCCCGTAATGATTCACTTCAAAAATGATTCCATTTCGTTTCGTTTCAGCAACATTTCACTGATGGTTATTCGTTCAATTAAATTTCTTTGAGTTAATTCATGTGGCCCCTAAATATCGAGCTTATTTGAGTAGCCTGCTCTTTTGATTGATGATTCCAAACTGTCATATGGTTGATGTTTAATGCCTCCGCTTTCTCTTGATAGCTTCTGTGCCGTTCTTGCTCCCTCAGTTGCAAAATTTCATCGACTTTGCCAGTGACAGGCCGACCAGTGCGAGGTGCATCTTCTACATCGAAATTTCCGGAATGGAATCGATCAAACCACACCTGGGTCCGGCGTTCGCTCACAGGCTTCTCACCGCAAACTGCACTAATCAGTATAACTTTTAACGAATTATACAGCTGTCTTCACAAGAAATGTAGCCTGAAATGTCACCTTTCAAATACGTGTTTGACACAATCAGATTAGTGTTGCCAGATCTATGGACACCAACACCATCTAGGGCAAAAAACCGCGGAGACTTTTTATATGACCCAATATATATAAATTTTGATCAGCTCGACAAGACGAGTTGATTTAGCCATAGCAACGAAATGAACGTTAACATTTTCAAGATGAGATGTTACAGATCAAAAACCCAAAGGGAGTTAAATTTATCTCATATCGAAACTACTTCAACTACGTTAGGCAATATCTGTTTTGATTTAACGTTTACAAGAAATTTTGATGTATCCTGTATGCCATTTGTATTTTTCTTATCACGGACCAATTACACTGTGTTACAAAAAAAAAAAAAATGAAAAAACTTCTTATCAGACCTAGTGGAGGTTATAGGTTATAAAAAGCCAAGAAGAATGGTATGTATTAAATCTCTGATACACCCTCAAAATCTTGCTTTAGAGCCCAAAACCCGTTTTTAGGTAGGTTCCTGTACATATTACCTTATAACTTGGCCATTTTTTATCGGATTAAAAGTTTTATTTGTATTTAGAAGCTGAAACGTAGCCCTTTACAACCATGTATCATGTATTTTGTTATCATTCAAATTCATGAAGATACAGACCAAAAACTTTCCAAAATTTTGATTTTTTCATCGATTTTGCAACTTTAAGTCTAATTTGTGTCTCTTAACTTATCTAAATTATATTTTTTCTCAACGTACATCGAAAGTTTAGTCATTTTAGCTTTAAATAAACCCTGATTGAATAGAATCGGTTAAAAATTACTTGATTTATTGTACTTTTTATAATTGCATATGACAGTTTTCTTTCCTTTTTTATTCTTAATTGTTGCAGATAGAGGGAGATAGCTAGAGGGAGATAGCTAGAATAATAATCGAATACTTTTGATGTACGTTGAGAAAAAATAGGTATAATTTAGATAAGATAAGGGGCACAAATTAGACTTAAAGTTGCAAAATCGATGGAAAAATCAAAATCCGATAAAAAATGGCCAAGTTATAAGGTAATATGTACAGGAACCTCTTAAAAACGGTTTTTAGGCTCTAAAACAAGATTTTGAGGGTGTATCAGAGATTTAATATATACCATTCTTTTTAGTTTTTTATGACCTATAACTAGGTCTGATAAGAAGTTTTTTTTCGCTGTGACACAGTGTAATTAATTATACTCTTCAAGTCGAAAAATAAGAGCAATGGTGTTATAGACTAGAGAAAAGATGGTTTAAACAACAATTTAAAGAGTGGCAAAAAGGATATTGTTTGTTAGAATAGTGACAAAAAATGGCATCTATCAAACGATTGCCTAAATAAGGAAAATGGGAGGAAAATGCTTCAGTTGCAACCAATATGGACACATAGCGTCAAATTGTGAATTGAAAAATAAGACAGGCGATAGCAAAACAAACGCACGTATTCTGCAACCAAAGAATGATATGACAAGCAAATACGTACTTATTGGTGAGAAAAAGTGTATAGTCCTATTTAATACAGGCAGCAAATTCAAAATACACCGAGAAGATTTGTTTAACGAATTACTAAAACCAATGCTTGAAAAATGTAGTGTATGTCTTACTGACTTTGGTGGTGAACGTGATGCAAACAAAATCAGACAATTTGGTTATTTTAAACAATCAATAAAAATCGACAATGATATTTTTATGCTAAACTCTTATGTTGTACCAAATTATTGCTTGGATATGAAGTTAATTATTGGTAAAGAACTATGTTCGTTTGCTGAAATTTTATTTAATCGAGACGGTGTCAACGTACGCTAAATTCCAAATGAAAATTAAATTAGCATAATGAAAATATATGCGATAGTTAACAATAACGAACTCAACATAGGCACAGAGGCTAGTAATTTTGCGAAACAAGAAGTACACGAGTTAATTTCAAATTACAAGCCAAGTAAAAAAATGACGACAAATCTTGAAATGATAATCCTCGCTGATGAAACTCCGATTTTTACAAGACCACGTCGTCTTCTGCTGGCTGAGGCTTATATTGTCGATGAACAAGTAGATAAATGGCTGTATACAGGTGTGATTGAAGCATTGAGGTTTTGGTGAAAAAGCTTGACGGTTCCCTAAGGCTGTGCATAGATTTTAGACGCATCAGTAAAGTGATCATTAAAGTTCATTTTCCTTTGCTGCTCATAGAAGATCAGTTGAATCCACTCCAAGACGCAAAAATCTTTAGCACAATAAACCTGAAGAACGGATTTTTTCATGTTCCAGTTTCCGAGTCAAGTAGGAAATATACGTCATTTGTCTCCCGCAATGGACAGTATCTGTTCCGGAAAGTTTCTTTTGGACATTCTAATTCTCCTGGCGTATTACAGCGGCATGTTAATTCAATCTTCAGAAAGATGACACGAGAAGGTATAGCACTGCCTTACATGGACGACATCATCATTCCAGCAAAAGACGAAACTGAAGCTGTATTGAATCTCCAAGAAGTTATTCATACTTGCGAGGCATACGGACTTGAGTTAAATCTTAAAAAATGTCACTTCCTGAAAAGACGCATTCAATTTTTGGACCATATTATTGAAAATCAGAAAATTCATCCGACGACTGAGAAGATAGACGCAGTTTCCAAATTTAAGATGCCACAAACTCTTAAACAGCTAGAAAGTTTCTTGGGGCTGACTGGTTATTTCCGTAAGTATATACAAAATTATGCTAGTATTGCAATCTTACGAAGAACAATTGCAGGTTTGAAGTAGGTCCACAACAAGTGGTACTCATTTGGTACTCAGTTTAAACTAATCACGGACTGCAATGTGTTTACAAAAACTTTAGAGAAACAAAATCTGTGCACGAGGGTGGTGGTGGGGAAGGCATAAGAACATGAACATCTGAAAGCAATCAAGCAAATTCTAGAAGACAAGAATCAGACCTACGTTGACTATTTTTTAAAGTCTGGTATTTTACACAAGTTGGTTAAAGATGTCGAGTTAATGGTAGTCCCAAAAGAAATGCAAAGGCAGGTCATCAGCCAAGCACACGACCAAGAGCATTCCCCTGTAAAGAAGGCCAAGGAACTAATCTGCAACAACTACTTTATACCCAATATTGACGACAAAGTACAGAAATATATCGACTGTTGTGTCCCATGCATCATGAGCAACAGGAAACGAGGCAAATAGAAGGGCTTCTGCACCCACTACAAAAGAAAAAGGTTCCACTACATACGTTCCACATTGATTTCTTGGGTCCACTAGAGTCAACGAATGAAAATTATAAACACATCTTATATGCAATTTACACCAAAGCACATCAACATCAACATTGATGTGCCTACTGATACATATCAGCTTCGACAACAACCACAAGGAAAATAACGTCATTCAGGGGTTGCTTCCAAGTTTTTTTGTGTTTTGTCACCTGTCACATCACTAAACAGCAGCTGATGGCACAAAACATTGTAAAGTAAACCATAAATTGTCAATTTTTTTAAAAGAATTTAATAAAATAAGTATCAGGAATGAAAAAGGGAATTCCAAGAATTATTTGCATATCTTGCAAAATGTTCTAAATCATGTATTTTTCACAAATTTTTAGTTTTTACTTAACCAACGTGCTCGCAAGTTTCACGTGTGTGTATGACCAAAACAAAAGACTGCTGTTCGTGATGCAAAATATCCGGTGTGAACGAAAAACCCCATCAACGTGATGAACTTTAGTGTAAATTGCATATAAACGAAAAACCCCATCAACGTGATGTACTTTGGTGTAAATTGCATATTAGTTGTTGTCGACGCATTTACGAAGTTTTGTTGGCTCTCTATCAACCACAACGAACGAAGTCATAACGAAGTTGTGAAGTCAAAGCAAGACGTTTGGTAATCCAGCATTCATCATCTCAGATAATGGTGCGGCTTTCACCTCAGAACACTTTTTGAAGTACGGCGACAACGAAAATATCATCTTAATCAAAACGACAACTAGCTTACCAAGAGTGAATGGGCAAGTTGAGAGGTTGAATTCAATAATCATATCTGTTCTATCAAAACTTAGTATTGACGATCCTACAAAGTGGTACAAGTATGTTGACCGAGTCCAACAGGCGATTAATTCAACGTACACCAGAAATATTGATACCTTTTGAGTTGTTGACTGGAGTGAAAATACGTACTAAAGAAGATGTGAAACAACAAGACTTGATCAGAAAAGAGATGATAGCTGTATTTGACGACGATCGCAATGATTTACGTGCTAAAGCTAAGGCACATATATCGAAACTGCAAGAAGATAATAAAAATACTTACAATCTGCGACTCAAGAAAGCTAGAATATATAACGTTGGCGAATCAGTTGCCATAAAGCGCACACAATTTGGTAGTGGTCTCAAATTGAAGCCCAATTTTTTAGGCCCTTACCAAGTTGTCAAAGTTAAATCCAACAATGCATATGATGTCCAAAAAGTTGGCAACCACGATGGTCCGAGGAATACATCTACATGCGCAGAATTCATGAAATCATGGCTCATCAGCTACGACGACGACGAAGACGACGAAGCATTCGAGCCGAATGTATAGTCAGGAAAGCCGAATGTGGGATGGCAAGTGCAGATCAACACGCAACGAGTAACATCAAAGAAGCAACCAACAAAAATAGAAAAGCGACGACGAATGCTACAAGCAAAGACGTAAGCACCGACGACGAACTGTAGCAAAGCAACGACGGAAACAAGAGCAGCAAAAATGTGGGCAACAAAGACGATCAAAGCCAACAAAAGTTTGGAGTTTGAGACTATCGATGAAAGGATGAAACACGACGCATCCAACGACGGCGCATAAGAATAAGGAACGACGCAAAAGAAAACGAATTAAAATCTAAAAACATATAACTAAATTTACTCAAAATACACTGTAAATGCTTAATTACACTAAACACTAAATAAGCTAAATAAACTATTATATTACAATAAATAAAAACCTACATACATATCATATAGAGTCGCAAAACGGTTTCGATTCGATTTTAAGTTTAAATCATCATAGGGATAAACATCTGAATTCAAGTGAACTTCAAGTTCAATAGATTGCCTTGAATAAATTTTCCATTATGTTCAAATACCATGATTGCGAAACGAGGACGCTCTCTTTTAGCAGCCAATTTAATACTCCAAACATGAGTAGTACCATTAACAACCGATGGATTCATATAACAATCCCAGCTACGAATTGCAATTGGTAGTGAGTTTTCATTTTTAACGATATTATACAATTGTAACCTTGCCTCATTATTGAGGGTTATATGGGTATTTTCCATGAAATATTGTTGACCAGCATCGCAATATTTGATTCTCCTTTAGTGTACACAAATGAGTTATCCAAAGTTTTAGAGATAAGTAGTATTAACTCATGTTTACTATTTAGTATCTTGTTAAAGTCCTCTGCAAAACCAAGTCAATTTTTGAGTGGTATTGAGAAATTAAAGTACCCTTTGCTGCCTGCATCTTTAGTTAACCCATTGAACCATCCGGCATTTTTGAGCATTTCACACCAAAAATTGTTCAAAGAAACGATCGATCCATTTATTTCATAACGAATCTCATCAAACAGATAGTAATGGTTTTATTAGCTAAAGTAATCGTTCCTGCAATGATGAGAAAACTCTTATGTGGCAAAGATCTTGATTTTGAATTGTTATTCGCAATTCATCGTTAGGATTATAGGATTGTAAATAGGGCGAGTAACTATGGTACTCTTTTTTTATTATACTGTCATCCGAATAGAGCTTCTCTTGAACATTAAGTATATTACAGATTTCGCTTAAGCATAGATCTCTGTCCACCCTCTTCCAATATATTCGTTGAAGTATTTAAATTAATTGCTCTTCCATGTGCTTTTATATTGTAAATAATCATAGTCGTGGTCGCACATGTAAGCGTAGCGTAACCTCTTCGCCACGCACATTTAAATCTTCGTTTTGATCAGTTAATCGCACCGTAAGAGCATTTATCTCTCTCGTATTCAAAGGTAAATGATGAGGTTGTGAGGAATCTCATCCATTTTATAGCCAGGTGAAACAATGATACCAAACTCATGTAATGTATGTGCTTGTGCATTATTAAAATATGAACCATAAATGATATTACATTCCAAACGAATGGTGTTTACTTGAAGAATATTAACAGACAGATCCGAGATATAACGAATGTTGTTTTTGAGTACTCTCTTTTCGAATCCAAATAGTTGACCGATGGAACGCTCTGTATTGAAGTATATCGGAATACTCTTGCTAAATATTTCCACTTGAAAAGTATGATTGTTGCAGTGAATCTCCAAAATATCAATCTTTCCAACTTTTGTTACTAATTTTTCCAAAATGAAATCAGTAATGTCATCAAGCTCATATGAGCCTATCGGCATCTCGATTATATTATTGCCAATGTGAAATAAATTGTTATCTTAATCCAAGGAGTGACGAAGAGAAAACAAAAATTTTGGACTGCACCTTTCAAATGTCTTCCAACCAAACCCACCAACTAATAGTTTTATGCTACCTTCCGATCAGTTGTATCTTGAAACTTCTCCGCACAAGATTTCATCCATTAGACATAAAAAGAGTCATTACAGAGCATTTAAATCCAAGAAAGGCACGACAAAATCACGCGCAAGATGCTAATGGAACTACCGGGCCCTGCAATAACATATATCACTAGAGTCTTTAATGAGATGTTGCAGTGCAGTTGCACTTTCCAACACAATGGAAGAAATCGATCATAATAATGATCCCCAAACCAGGGAAGGACAAGTCGCAAGCTTCATCTTACATACCAATAAGCTTGCTACCGTGTCTATCTAAACTCTTCGAAAAAACACTGCTTGAAAACATCAATAGACCCGTGCCAGACATTATACCATCGCATCAATTTGGATTTCACCAAGGGCACAGCAACCGCAGAACTTCTGAGATTCATACAGCATTTGAACACCGCGAATACTGCTTTTCTATTTTTCTCGATGATGCCCAGGCATTTGATAAAGTCTGGTTGGACGGCCTTTTTTATAAAATAAAAATGTTCCTTACAAAAAACACTCACAAAGTCCTTGACAACAGATTGTTTGCTGTGCGACAAAACGAGTACACAACACGAAACTACGAAATTAGAGCCGGAGTTCCACTGAGAAACTAAACACGCACCGGAATCCATTAGCAAAAGCAATCACTCGATTAAGGTCACAGACACGACTTGGAAAAATGACATACCAGCACAACTTCAATTATAAGGGCACGTATTACATACATTCCCTCCAACTGGAGGTGAAGTAAAATAGGTTAACTTCAATTCTTCTTCATAGAATCCACCTTTGACATCAGCACCGGTTTAGTCCTATAATAGATATGTTGTAGAATTGGTATTACGCACATGTTTGATTTTGAAAATTTCCGTTGTCCAATTGGGGTGTATCCTTTTTCAAAAACGTTTGTACAGGGTGAGTCAGAAAGGATGGACGTTTTTGAAATGGCTAGTAGTTCCCCCATAAAGGGCCGACGGGTGGGGAGTTGGTATCGTTATGTTCGTCCGGTAATAGCATTTTTTTTCAGTCACCGCCATGACCCTGTAGATGTTGGAACACCGCGTTTACGCTTACGAGTTTCGTGCGAAATAACGTGTCGATCACCGCTGTTCAGCGCGAATTCCGACGCCACTTCAACATTCATCGGAACCAAAAAGTAACCACGATCCTTCGGTGGGTGGAAGCACTTCGCACCCGAGGTGTTTTGAGCAACAGACATCCCCAGGGCGTCCACGAACGGCTCGAACGCCAGAAAATGTTGAGGCGGTCCGCCAAGCTTTCATGCGCAGCCCAGGTCGTTCTGCACGAAACCAGGCCGCTCAACTTCGCTTGAGGAATCCATCGGTAAGGCGTATTTTACACAATGAACTGCATTTACACCCCTACAAATTGGCAATTGTTCAAGAGTTGCAGCCAAGGGATTATGAACAACGACTGACGTTCGCGCGTGAGATGGAAGCACTCTCAGATCAACATGAGAACCTTATTCTGTTCGTGAGTGATGATGCTCATTTCCACCTGAACGGCATGGTGTACTTAACAAATCTTGTTCATTCGCTAAAGAGACTTTAATGGGTGGCATTTTAATGGTTCTATGATTGATCCAACTAAATAAACCTTTATAGCTGAATTCCTTCCAAATCATTCCCTTGAGAATTCTATTGAATCGTTCCATCATCGATGTCTTTAATCCGCTATAGGTTGAATAGTGATTGATTTAGTATTTATCCATGAGTCTCTTGAACTCACTATTAAAGAATTCTTTTCCATTATCGGTTTGCATGTTCTTGGGAATTCGACCCAATTTAAATATTTCACTCATTGCTCTCGTTACATCTTTAGAATTTTTACTCTTGATAACCGTTAGGAAAAATCGATAACCCTTATTTGCCTATTTCTACCAAATCAGCTTGCCAATGATTCTCAATTCCTTTCCTTTTTTCGTGCTTGCGAATGCAACTCATCCACCAATATTCGTTTACTCAACTTTTCCTCCTCCGTCTGCTCCTTTAATTATAGGATTTTTAATGATTGTTGACTCAACAGTGTTTTTTAGGTGTTGTAAAATATTTAAATATATAATTGTTAATCTCTGCTAATTTCTCATTGACGTATTCTTTGCATGCTTAAATGCTTGGATAAATAAAAAAGAAGTATTGTAAAAACAAAGAATAATGAATAAAATGACTAATAAAAAAATACAATTTATTTTGTTTTATTTCAATAGGTTATTAGCTCTAAAAATGGTAACAACGTTAACTTTAACTGGTAACAGCTCTATTTTATATAGCATATGAATGTTCTCTAATTGATTTCCATATGTATAATTCAATTCCGAATGTGGATTATGATAACAATTTATTTCACATTGGCAATAATATAATCGAGATGCCGATAGGCTCATATGAGCTTGATGACATTACTGATTTCATTTTGGAGAAATTAGTAACAAAAGTTGGAAAGATTGATATTTTGTAGATTCACTGCAACAATCATACTTTTCAAGTGGAAATATTTAGCAAGAGTATTCCGATATACTTCAATACAGAGCGTTCCATCGGTCAACTATTTGGATTCGAAAAGAGAGTACTCAAAAACAACATTCGTTATATCTCGGATCTGTCTGTTAATATTCTTCAAGTAAACACCATTCGTTTGGAATGTAATATCATTTATGGTTCATATTTTAATAATGCACAAGCACATACATTACATGAGTTTGGTATCATTGTTTCACCTGGCTATAAAATGGATGAGATTCCTCACAACCTCATCTATTTACCTTTGAATACGAGAGAGATAAATGCTCTTACGGTGCGATTAACTGATCAAAACGAAGATTTAAATGTGCGTGGCGAAGAGGTTACGCTACGCTTACATGTGCGACCACGACTATGATTATTTACAATATAAAAGCACATGGAAGAGCAATTAATTTAAATACTTCAACGAATATATTGGAAGAGGGTGGACAGAGATCTATGCTTAAGCGAAATCTGTAATATACTTAATGTTCAAGAGAAGCTCTATTCGGATGACAGTATAATAAAAAAAGAGTACCATAGTTACTCGCCCTATTTACAATCCTATAATCCTAACGATGAATTGCGAATAACAATTCAAAATCAAGATCTTTGCCACATAAGAGTTTTCTCATCATTGCAGGAACGATTACTTTAGCTAATAAAACCATTACTATCTGTTTGATGAGATTCGTTATGAAATAAATGGATCGATCGTTTCTTTGAACAATTTTTGGTGTGAAATGCTCAAAAATGCCGGATGGTTCAATGGGTTAACTAAAGATGCAGGCAGCAAAGGGTACTTTAATTTCTCAATACCACTCAAAAATTGACTTGGTTTTGCAGAGGACTTTAACAAGATACTAAATAGTAAACATGAGTTAATACTACTTATCTCTAAAACTTTGGATAACTCATTTGTGTACACTAAAGGAGAATCAAATATTGCGATGCTGGTCAACAATATTTCATGGAAAATACCCATATAACCCTCAATAATGAGGCAAGGTTACAATTGTATAATATCGTTAAAAATGAAAACTCACTACCAATTGCAATTCGTAGCTGGGATTGTTATATGAATCCATCAGTTGTTAATGGTACTACTCATGTTTGGAGTATTAAATTGGCTGCTAAAAGAGAGCGTCCTCGTTTCGCAATCATGGTATTTGAACATAATGGAAAATTTATTCAAGGCAATAAATTAAACTTGAAGCAAACAAGCGAAGTCAAATGCTACGCGGTTTCTTTGTGGGGAGCAATCAAAATGCCAAAAAGTACGATTAACGCGTTTGCTATTGGGTATTCAAAATCCCATCAATGAATTTATCAAAGAAGTTTCCGTTTTATATGCGCTTATCAACAATATTATCTGCTGAGCATAAGTGTGATGATTTTGTAAAACATATATCTGGATATAATGGTATGCCATCAATGAATTTATCAAAGAAGTTTCCATTTTATATGCGCTTATCAACAAAAATTATCTGCCGAGCCTAAATGTGATGATTGTTTAAAACATGTATCTGGATATAATGGTATGCCAAAAACGCGTTAAAAAAGAAAATAACTGGTACAAATAACGTGTCTCCAATTTTATTAAAATAAAAGTTATTACTGCGTTTCCCTCTTATAAAATAAAATTACTGCCACTGAATTTTGTAAAATTAGGTACTTGAAGTACTAAGTTACTTGGTGAACTTAGCTGCATTTTTAGAATAGCTGCATCGCCAGTCTTTGCAACTTTCCATTCGACAAGTTGTGTTATTCCAGTATGTGCTCGTATTCTGTCCCAGCAAGTGCGTTGTTTTGGCAGAAATGAAGGTTGTGGAGTATTTATCATCCGTAGACGCGTTTGAAAAGTTATTAACGAATAGCTCTGCTATTTCCATTTTGCTGATTGTGCGTTGTGATGTAAGTGGGTTTTTGATGGAGTGGATGGATTTGTTAGGGTTAAGGGCGCAAAGGCGTCTTATGCTATACCAGATTTTGTTAGATTGAGTGTCTGGGCTAATTTGTGAAAAAAATTTGTAAACACTCTCTCTTTTTGTGGCTTTAAGTGTCCGGCTGAATTAAGCATTTGCCTTTTTATATTGTATTGTGTTTTCTGTTGTTATGTGCCTTTTGAATTCTCGCCAAGCTTTTTTTTTTTTTTTTTTTTGGAGTGTAGGAGCTGCAAGTTATTGTTCCATCATGGGACATGACGTGAATGCTTGAATGGATGCGATTGTGGAATAGACTTATGTTCACTAGAAATTATTATTTTATGAATGGTTGCTGCTTCTTTATTTATGTTTGTGCATAGTAGTAGTTCTTTAGAGTATTTTTGGGTTAGTTCTGAGAAGAGCGTCCAGTTAGCTTTTTCAGTAACAAAGTGTGGTCAGGCGATGTTGTTTGAAGATTGCGCTGTGTTAGAGGTAAAAAGATTGTTGATGATCGGCAGGTGATCGCTGCCATAAAGATCAATTTCTGTTTTCCAGGCAGTATCGATTTTTAGCTCAGGGCTACAGAAAGTAAGGTCTATATTTGTTAGTGAGTTGTGGGTGCTGAGCTGGGTGGGCCATCGTTTAGAAGAGTGTAGTTTGATTGGGATATAAAATTTTCCAGGGTTTTACCTCTTTTGTTGTTTCAGCTTGACCCCCATCTTTTGTGCCAGCTGTTGAATTCACCAGTAACTACAGTAGGCACAATTGATGTTCCAAGTACTGCTTCAAGAATTGCTAAATAGAATGAATGTGTGGGTGGAATGTATCATCATTATTATATAGTATAAAGCAAAGTCGAAATTTTAAGAAGTTTAGATTCTGATTACTTCTAAGCCAAGCAACGGATTTTCACTGTCATTTAAAGAATTTTCTTTCTTCTGTTGTTGTGTTTTATTTATTCCTCTTATTTATTGATAACTGAGTGCGCACAAGAGTATTGCGCTACTCGCTCTTTTCTTTCTGTATTACGATGATGATATTCACTGAGGGCATAGCAAGAGAGAGAGAGTGTGTACAAAGACATAATGTAGACAAACTTTGTAAAAATCAGAAAGAAGGCTATCATTGGCTATGCCAAAGATGTAATACTCTTCACGCTCCTCCGGGTTGCATCCAACATTCCTTTCTTAGCATCACTAAATTCTCTTTTTTCTAATAAGAACATTAATTTAAATGGGGGTTCGTATGGGAGGTACCCCTCCTGGTAATCCTAAAATCATGAAATTTAAATGGTTAATGAATCTGAATCAGAAACTTATCTTGTCCAAATTTCAGTTCGATACGTCAAAAAACAAAAACTTTACTAATAAGAACTTTAATTGAAAAAGGGGTTTGTATGGAAGGTACCGCTCCTGGTAATCCTTTGATGGACATAGATTAGAAACTTATAGTATCCAAATATCAGTTCGATACGCCAAAAAACCAAAACTTTTCCTAATAAGAAATTTAATTTAAAGGGTGGTTTGTTTGGGTGGTACCCCTCCTGGTAACCCTAGAATCATGAAATCTACGTGGCTGCTGGCTATGGATCAGTAAGTAATAGTGTTTGAATATCAGTCAAACAACAAAAAACTTTTTCTAATAAGAAATTTAATTTAAAAGGGTGTTTGTATGGGAGGTACCCCCCCTAGTGGCCCGATTCGGCTGATTGGCTGACAAATGAACTGCGTATGGTAAAAAGAAACCTATGTGCAAAATCTCAGCTCAAAAACTGAGGGACTAGTTTTGATACAGACAGACAGACGGGCATGGCCTAATCAACTCGTTTCATCGAGCTGATCACAAATATATATACTTTATGTGGTCTACGATGTCTCCTTCTGTGTGTTACAAACTTCATGACAAACTTATAATACTATTCACTCCCGTAAAGAGTATAAAAATGAATACAATTTCTTGCTATCAATAATTTTTAATTGCAACCGTGCACTGCAGGACGGGTTTCTAGAGTAGATATAATTCCAATTTTTACATTCGTGTTGATTTCGACGCATGTTGCATCGAAGTCATTATGTAGTAGGATTTGATAACATTGGATGGAGTTGTGAATTAATAGAGCAACACATCCGCATGAGGGGACGTGTTCAATTTTATAAGTGAGTAATTTATTGAGATGGGAGTGTTCCGATTGTTGAGAATGGAGGTTTTCTTGGAGCGCAATTACTTGTGGGCTGTACTTTTTGATGAGAGATTGTAATTCGCTGTAATTACACTGTGTAACAGCGAAAAAAAACTTCTTATCAGACCTAGTGGAGGTTATAGGTTATAAAAAGCCAAAAAGAATGGTATGTATTAAATCTCTGATACACCCTCAAAATCTTGTTTTAGAGCCCAAAAACCGTTTTTAGGTAGGTTCCGTACATATTACCTTATAACTTGGCCATTTTTTATCGGATTAAAAATTTCTTTTTTGTATTTAGAAGCTGAAACGTAGCCCTTTACAACTTTTTATTCTTAATTGTCTAGCTATCTCCCTCTATCTAGCTATCTCCCTCTATCTGCAACAATTAAGAATAAAAAAGGAAAGAAAAGTGTCATATGCAATTATAAAAAGTACAATAAATCAAGTAATTTTTAACCAATTCTATTCAAACAGGGTTCATTTAAAGCTAAAATGACTAAACTTTCGATGTACGTTGAGAAAAAATATAATTTAGATAAGATAAGAGACACAAATTAGACTTAAAGTTGCAAAATCGATGAAAAAATCAAAATTTTGGAAAGTTTTTGGTCTGTATCTTCATGAATTTGAAAAATGCTTACATGGTTGTAAAGGGCTACGTTTCAGCTTCTAAATACAAAAACGAAATTTTTAATCCGATAAAAAATGGCCAAGTTATAAGGTAATATGTATGGAACCTACCTAAAAACGGTTTTTGGGCTCTAAAACAAGATTTTGAGGGTGTATCAGAGATTTAATACATACCATTCTTTTTGGCTTTTTATAACCTATAACCTCCACTAGGTCTGATAAGAAGTTTTTTCATTTATTTTTTTTTGTAACACAGTGTTATTAATGTAGCATTTTATGTTCCATAGAATTATTCTAAACATTATGATGCTGGTCTAAAAAATTATTTGAATTTGTGTGGGTGAAATGTTGTGTTGACATCGAGTAATAACTTGCCGTGTAGCCGCATCTGAACTGAAGTGGATCTTCAGTCACGGCCGCACGGCGTGAAATTGAATTGCCCGAGGACGGGGCGATCTATTACGCGGGAGAGGGCGACACACGAGGAAAAGTTTATCATCATTTTTGGAAAGTTGTTGTCAGATGCTTGAGAATGTCCAGCATGCAATGGTAAATCCTTGTCAACAGGTGAGCAAATTTAAATCTAAGCCTCCAAATAGAGAAGCATTTTTTGCAAATACAGTTCATCAAACTGGATGTATATTGTGTGAGGATCCAAATCATTCTATACATAACTATTCACGATTTATCAATCTGTCACCCAATCTTCGACAAAAAGAGGCTAAAAAACTTGCGCTTTGTTTAAACTGCCTTAAAAAGTGCGATTATTCGCGGTCACACAGAAGAGGCAATTGTCGGACCTGCAACTCAAAGCACCACACTTTGTTGCATGTGGCTGCTCAGAACGATATTTTACCAATTGATTTAATGTCAAACATGCCTCAAACGTCTACAGTCACAATAAACTTATCGTTTAGCTGATCGTAACTAAAACTTAAAAAAAAACAAATCTTTTTCAATTGCTTCTGGCATCGGTCATTCTAATCTATTTACAACTGATTTCTTAATTCAAGTTTGTCTGCAATCGCTATATTCTGATTACAGTACGAGCATCATTGCAACTGTTATACCCACTATTACTGATAGTCAGCCTATCACCACGGTCAATACTACGAATTGGAACATTCCATCAAACATTCGTTTGGCAGATCCACATTTTCATAAACCACAACACATTGATATGATCATTGCAGCAAGCTTATTCTTTGATTTGGTATGTGTTGGCCAAATCAAACTTGTTCCAGGATTGCCTTTGCTACAAAAAACACATTTTGGTTGGGTCGTGTCTGGAGGTGCAAATCAAAAGATAAAGCATTCATTATTGTCCGCTCTTTTCAGTAATGTTCACTCTCCTGATGATTCCGTTAAACTCGATGATTTACTCAAACGTTTTTGGGAAGTAACTAATACTCAAGAAGAAATTGATTGTGAAGAACATTTCATAATGCGTTGTGAACGTGTGCCAACTGGCGAATATTCGGTTCATTTACACATGAAAGTATCAGTTGATATGATAAAGAAGTACATACATTTTTACTTATGGTACATAAATAAAATGTGCAGTACCTACTGCGTATTATAGTTACTTTGCTTGGTATAGGTTCTATGCACTTATACAAATATACATACTACATACTACGCTTTGACGAAGAGAGAGGGAGAACGAATTGAGAGAATGTGCACGATCTTGGTTGTTTTGTTTGTTTATTACGTCCGCTCACTTCACACCGCACAATGCATCAACTGGCTCTTGACGAAGGTCTTAGATATCTTGCACCAAAGTAAGAGTCTCCTTGCTACTGGAAATCTCATATTACGCAACTGGTGCACAAACTGTGAAGACGTTCTTCAATCCATTACTAAACGTGAACGAGAACCTTTCATTAAATTTGATGACAACAGCAATATCACGAAGGCACTCGGACTTATGTGGGATCCTATAACGGACACTTTCTTATTTTCTTTTTCACTTCAGTGTTTACCAACCAATTGCATGCGCTCAGTTCTTTCTTCTGTGGCACGATTGTATGATCCGCTTGGCTTGATTGGCCCTATCATATTTAAAGCCAAGATTTTCCTTCAGCGTCTCTAGATGGAAGGTTTAAATTGGGTCGAAAGTTTGCCAGTAAATCTCGATACTGAATGGAATAGCATCTGCCATGATTTAGGCACTGCTAAGCACTTGTCATTTCCTCGATGTGTGATATTGTGTGAATCGCAAATACAAATACATGAATTTTGTGATGCGAGCATTAAGCATTTTGCAAGGATGGCAAGGTGTGCGTGCAATTGTTATGTTCTAAATCCAGGGTGGCACCGTTAAAGACAGTTACAATACCAAGACTTGAGCTTTTAGCAGAAAAATTGCTATCAGAATTGTTACTGGAAATATCAAAAGCAAAGAAATGTTACGAGTTCATATCACTATGGTCAGATTCGACAGTCGTATTGGCCTGGCTAAACACTGCGCCAGCAAAGCTCAACGTTTTTGTTGCTAATCGTGTTTCATACTGATATTTTATCTCGTGGTGCGCTTCCTAGTGAATTACTGCATTCACAACTCTGGGCTCGTGGCCGACCTTTTCTTCAGGTAAGTTGCGATCGATGACCAAGTGAATGTCCACCTGCGTAGGTATCATTGGAATCTTAAAAAGTCGCCTTGGTATCGTCAGCCAGTTCTTACATCACACTCAACCTTAAATATATTAATTCGTTCATTACCATGCAGCGTATCTTTGGATCCGTACACAAATTCATTCATCGAATACATTCTGCTAAATTGATAACTGCCGATATTCAAAATGGCACTAATATTCTTATTCGTCTCTTGCAGATGTCAAATTTGCAACCAGAATATAATTCTTTTCATTAAAAGGGCGTCATCAAGTCCAATATTTTTTTTGGCGCCATTTATGGATGGTTCCGGCTTACTTCGAGTTGGTGGTCGTTTCAAAAAATCGTTATTGGATTTCGATTCACGTCACATAATTATTTTTTTAAAGGGCATTCTCTAACTCATGCCATCATTACACATTTTCATCTGAAAAATCTTCACGCTGGACGTCAAGCTCTGTTGGCTGCCATTCGTCTTCGATACTCGCCAATTGGTAGATGAAAAACCGTATCTACGTCTGTCCGAAAATGTATTAGATGTTTTCGTGCTGAGCCGAGGACATTGGGGCATATAATGGCAGACTTACCAAAAGAGAGAGTTACGATATCTCGCGCTTTTCTCATCACTGGAGTTTATTACTGTGGGCCATTATATTATAAACCAGAAGCTCGTAACAAACAACCAATTAAGTGCTACATAAAAGTATTTATATGCTTTTCAACAAAGGCTGTGCATTTGGGGGTAGTTAAGGTCTCACCACTTCAGCCTTCATTGCTGCTCTAAAAAGGTTTATTTCAACTCGTGGAAAACCAAATTGCATATGGTCTGATAATGCAAACTACTTCGTTGGGGAGAATGAACTTTCTGGTTTGCGACATTTTATATTGAGCCAAGGCCATCAGAATCCTGTTCATGAATTTTGCGTAAACGACTATATAGATTGGAAACTTATACCTCCTCGATCGCCGCATTTGGGAGGGCTCTGGGAGGCGGCAGTAAAAACCGCAAAAACACACTCGTATCGCTCAGTTAGAACATCCTGTCTGAGCTATGATGAATTCCGAACGATTATATGCTAAATCGCGGCATTAATTCACGCCCAATTTGCACTCTTTCAGAAAAACCAGATGACCTAGACGTTCTTACACCAGCGCATTTCGTTATAGGCGTGCCGTTTTTCTCGTTCTTTAAGCCTGATATCACCAGCCTTAATTACAGTCAGCTAGACAGATGGCAGCGTGTTTCATATCATCAGCAGATTTTTTGGAAAAGATGGAGCCAAGAGTATTTAACGATTCTGAAGCAACGGGCGAAATGGCATTCACATGGTCCTCCAATCAGGATCAATGATGTCGTTCTCATTAAGGACAAGAACTTACCATCGCTAAAATGGCCACTTGGTCGGGTGACGCATTTAATCTCCGGAACGGATGGAGTCACGAGAGTTGATGTTTTACGCATTGCTTTGGAGACAAGTCCTCCAGCAGTTAACAAGTTATGTCTCCTGCCAGCTAGCGATTTTGGTGGAAGAACACTTCTTCCGATGGCGGGAGAATGTTCAGTGCAGCAGCTGCCATGATCTACGCAGCAGCCGTTTTAGAAATTGCTCTTGGAGTCAACATTGTTGCTCCCAGCCATCACCGATCCCCCATCCAACCACCAGCCACGACCCCCCGGCAGGACATGTATATTTTCTTAATCAGTGCATATGTCCATTTCGTCGCTAGCTTGTGAGATAGAGTTACTGTTATTGTGTTTTGGTTTTTTTGACTTCGGTTGTTTTATCTGTGTTTTTACGTTGTAGATGTCTTTTTTGGTACTGTGAAGTTTCGTGTCGGATACTTAATTCGATCTCCAAGGTGATGTATCCCGTTTTTGATTAGCGGTACAAACAGTGTTTGTGGTTGTTTGGTACTGCGTTGACATTGGAGTAGAAGGGTGTGGTGGGATCAGTTGTATGTGTAGCTGTAGTGCTGCTGTTGATGCTTTTGGTGGATATGTATGGGTGACGGTTGGGTTGATGTTGATGCTAGTAAATGATGATGAAGGGTCGATGTCGTGTTTGTTGCTGAGATGCTGTGGGCAGAGTAACTGGCGCTGGAGTTGAGCGGACTGTATGTGTTAGCCTTTTTGCAGCAATCGTTATAGATTTTTAGCACTTCATTCATGCTTTTCTCCAGTATACGGATATCTTGTTATGAGATTTGCGAACTTTTCTGACAGATGTGTGCGGTGAGTTTGCGCAAACAAGACACAGTGGCTCTCCGGTGCAGTTGTTCGTTAAGTGATCTAAATGACGCTTTTCGTGAAGTTCAGAACGTTGTGTTCTGATATTCCGAATAAGAAAAAAAAGAAAAGAGAACGAAAAACACACAGAAACTCGCAGTTGACCTAATTTTTGAGCAAGAGGGGATAGACAGCAAATGTAAATACAACAACAACAATTACACACGCCAAAGAAAACAAAAGCAACATACAGACGGATAGACAGACGGACAGACTGAAAGACAGACATAGCTAAATTAACTGGACAGAATATTTTGTACGCAAATGTTGTATTGTTGTATTTCTTTTGAGATGATCTCTCTCTCTCTCTCTCTCTCTCTGTTTGTTTTTAAGAAGTTTCACTTCTACCACGTGTACGATGGCACACATGAAAATTTTTTTTCTATCAGTTCTAGTTTTTGAGATACAGCTACTTCTTTCTTTTTACATTCACATTGAGTTTGTATACATAATTACACTACTACATATGTGGTTAATGTTATTGAAAATCTTAAACAGTAAATTCATATAAAAACGAAAAATAAATTTAGTAAAATAATTGCCCTGCTCTTCCCAGTAAACGAACCCGGTTTGTCAGGAAGCCGTTGTTCGAAGAGTTGGGTAGTTTGGCAAAATATCCTTTGGGGAACATGGCTCTGTTCGTGGACTCCTCAGGTTGGTTTTAGAGATAAAGTGAGATAGCTAGACCGACCTTGGACTGTTGTATGATTACCCCTAACCCCTCTTTCCCTTACCCATTTTTATCAGGCATCACAGTGGGCCTTTAGGGCTTCTGGGTGAACTCGCGAGTAATTGCGAGCAGCCTGCATAACCTCACCTAACCTAACCTAGTTTAATAATCAAAAAGTGTTAAATATTTATAATATTTCAGTTTCAAAAAAAAAAAACAGCTATTTCATGGAAGTTAAAAAGAAATTAAAAACAAAATATAACGGTAATAGGCTTTGTCTTACTTTTACCTTTAAAAATAGTTTAATTAACGGTACTTTAAAGATCAAAAGAGAAAGAGATGATAAGAGTAAAGGAAAACTTACAAGAGCATAAACAACACAACTTCGTATGATGACATATAGATGGCGCCACTATTGACAAATCCATATGATTTTTATAGGCGCAAGCAGACAGACATCACTTATTTTCTGATGGACAAAATGTGTAAAATTGAGTAGAGTTAGTATGTACTATCATCGTATATATGTTACCTAGACCATACGGCCATTTTCTAGGTATACTGGTAATCAAAGCACACAAAAATGATATCAATTGCACTCATTTTCTGATGGCTGATTTTTACATATATGTTAGATAATACAGTAAAGAATCAGTAATCAAAACTGGCAGACACGTCCCGTCAGCTGTTTCCTCTATCAGACGCTTTATAGTTGTCAAAAAAAATTATTAATATCACTTATTTTCTAATGCACCATTTTTATATATGTTATTCAGGCAACTATTTTAAAAGCCAGACCGATCCGATGGGCCAAACACCCGCCAGACCCAATTGTAATGCCGCTGTGATTATGAGCGAGAGGACACAATACGCACTCACGATCGTGAGTGAGACATATATGGGAGTTATTGTATTGTATTGTGCTGTAATAACTTCCACATTTCTCATGTCATTGTCTGCTCTATGTTGCTGCAGACCCAATGGTCTATTACGAACTAACAATTTTCAAACGATACATGTCAAAATTGTATGACGATCTGGCATTTACTTTAAAAGTTACAGATGTTTTAGTGAAGCATCTTTTCTCCTTTTCAAAACAATGGAAAAAGCTGATTCGTGTGTGATGATCGAAGAGCTGCTTTTCTACTAGCTGCACTATGTGCATTAAAGTATTAGTTTTGCAAATGCTTATTTGGGAACAGAAGCATAGAAACACGTTGTGCTCCTCACAACATTTATTTCAGACTAAATATTTCCTCTGCTCTACCACACAATCAATAAAACAATATTATCAGCGACTGCGCTGCTGAGGTACCGCTTATTGTCAAACGCAACTGCAGTTTAGCTTGTCTTCAAACCCTACTTCAGTACCGCTTATTTTCAATGCTGCCGCAGTACCGCTACCCAGGTGTGAAGAAGTGGATGTTAACTTGCACACACATATGGCCAAAATAATAGATACATACCATGAACATTTACGTTTGCGAAAATTTTATGAACAAGTTGTACAACACTTTTAGTTTTTATTTAAAACATTTCAATGTGACAACTCTTTTGAAACCAAGCAAAAGGTGGGGTGGGGTGTACGTTTCAATTTCATTGCAAAGTGCATTATTCAGCTGGTCAAAATAAAAGATACATTTTTAATACCTTTATTATTTATTTTATTTATCTGATTGATTTGCTTTAAAGAAAGGTATATCTTAAGGGTTATTAGCACCAATTCGGCAACATTATCTCTTCTCGAACGGTTCGGCGACGATAACAAAATGCCAATCTACCTGGGCGAATAGCTAGAAGAGTTCCATTGATGAGGAAAAAGAATTTGAAGACGCGTTTCGCATGCAAAAAACCGTATGAATTGGACTGGACTAAATGGAGAAGTAAAATGGCGAAATATTTTGTGGAGTGACGAAACGAAAATAAATTTGTTCGGAAACGACTCCAACCAAAATATTCGACGCCCCAAATGTAAAGAGTTCCACGTTCGTTTCAACAAGAAGACAGTTCATCACGGGGGCGGCAACATTATGATATGGGGCTGCTTTTCGTGGCATGGTGTCGGACCAATACATCGAATTTCTGATACCTTGCCCAGATTCCCATACAAAGACATTTTAAAAATATCATGATGCCCTACGCTGAAGAAAATATGCCACTGAGGTGACCTTTTCAACAATATAACTATCCAAAACAGACACCCACTTTGTTCAAGAATTGGTTCAAGATGGAGACTACACAATGCAAACATATATCCAAGCTACGATGTTTTGCATAAAGCAAAAGAGGAGTGTATCCCTGTGATGTCTGGGTTACCGAAAATTCAGCTGAAGTAGATTTGCAATGTATGTAACAAGTGTTGGTGAGCTGGTGATCGGTGTCGACTATCGGACTGACCGATATCGATAGGCGGCCGAGCTATCGATTTTTTTTTTTTTTTTTTTTAGCAGCATAGTTGCAACAGTGGCTGAGTGACAGGGGAGAGGGAGTAAAAAGCAGATTGGAATAACATAAAGTCATGGTCGATTGTTCAGCAGTTGTGGAAACGCGCCATAAGCAGTAACTAATAAATAATATAACAATAAACTGTAATAATAAATAATATCACATTTAACTTTACATTTGGGGGCTCAACCTAAGCCAATAATAAGAATAAAGAAAAACACATTTGACAAAGATTAGAAGTTGTGTATGTACACAGTGTGACAAAAGAAACAAACGAAAAAGTCAGCAGCGCAGTAGCATCAGTGGCAGCAGCAGCAGAATACAAAACGAAGCAGAAAGCAAACGAAATTGCTAGAACTATTGCATCATCTTCTGGAGGCGAATACGAAAGTATGAGTGACGAGGACGTTGGTGTTGAAGGTGGACGCCAGCATGGTGTTATGACTCGATCGCAAGCAGCAATTGCAAATATTCTTGGAAACGAATCGGATGTTAAGCGAAACAAAGAAATCGGAACAGTTGGTGGTGTTGACTTAAATGAAGTAAACAGCCAGAGTCTACAACAGATCATTTAATTGCTTACTCTGAAAATACAAGCAAATGAGGTGAATCAGAGAATGCAAAATGAACCAAAGATTTAAATAGACAATTTTGCGCGAATAGTGCCTGATTTTGACGGTGAGACTATTCCAGTAGAGCATTGGCTGACAAATTTTGAACAGAACGCAGATGCGTATGAACTCACCGAGAAACAAAAATATGTACAGGCACGCGAAAAAATTATCAAGATGGCAAAATTGTTTTTAGAATCAGTTATGGTCAGTACATACGATCTGCTGAGGAATGTTCTCATAGCGGAATTTAAGCGTACGCTGAGAAGCATAGAGGTACATGCAAAGTTGGAAGAAAGGAAGAAAAAAAAGATGAAAACTTTCATGAATACGTGTTGAACATAAAAGAGTTTGCTTCACTTAGACAAAATGATGAGGAGTCAGTCATTGCTTAATTAGTGGACAGACTGAGCATCAAAAATGAATACAAGTTTAACATGTACAGTTGTAAATCATATCATGAACTGAGAGAGAAATTCGAAGTCTACGAGCGAAAGTGTGCCGTTGAGAAACAAATTGACCAATGTAGCGACGGCCAGAAAAATAGATCCAATACTGGTAGAGTGCTTCGATGTTTCAATTGTGGATCAACAGAGCATATGAGGAACGATTGCAACGCGGACACGAAATGCTTTAGGTGCGATGGCGTGGGACATATATCAGAGTATTGTCCACAAGTAGGGAAGGAGGTGCAGGTTGTGAAAGATACAAATCGTGAACGGGTTCAGAATCGCCGGCCTGGTTGACACTGGTGCAGATGTGTCAATTGTGGGTGAGTCGGTGTTCAAGAAGCTGGAAAATGTCGATTTGCAGAAGAATTACTCTGTTCTCCGTGGCCTTGGTAATACTAAAATACAACCGCTGGGTACGTTCGTGGGCATCGAGCAGGTGGATGGAATCGAAACAGAGCAAAAGTTCGTTGTAGTACCAGACGGAACCTCCAAAACGAAGTGTTGCTTGGGTTTGACTTCGCATCGCAATCTTGTATGTCGCTAAATGAGGAAAGGTTCTCCTTTTCAAAGGCCGTAGCGCAACCAAGCAGCGCTACAACAAATGAGCTAAGTATTTATAATATAATCGATGATGGTAATAACATAGACGCTCCCTTACAGTGTCAACCAGGGGATCAATTAATTGGCCCAGTCAATCATTGATGGATACAAGCCGGCTGAGTCGTCCGTTGAATGTCCTGTTGTGATGGAAATTATACCAGATGAACAGAAGAAGCCATTTCGTCAACAACCAAGCCCCTATGGCCCATCAGAATACGAAGCTATAAATAAACAAGTCAATGAGTGGCTGAAGGATGGTGTTGTACGCAAGTCTTCGTCCAACTTTGCAAGTCGTGTGGTGGTGATAAAAGAGAAGGATGCATCTAACAGAATTTGCGTTGACTACCGTCAACTAAACAGCATGGTACTTAGGGACTGCTTCCCGGTGCCACTGATAGAGGAAGTGCTAGAAAAACTTCAATCAGCTAAGGTGTTCATTGTCATGGACTTAGAGAATGGCTTTCTGCATGTACCAATCGAGGAGTCCAGCCGCAAATATACTGCGTTTGTCTCCAGAGAGGGACTGTTTAAGTTTTGCAGAGCTACGTTAGTTTTTTGAAATTCTCCGGCTGTATTTAGTCGCTTCGTCAATTACGTATTTCGAGATATGGTCGCACAAGATATCATGCATGTACGTTGACGATATTATACAAGCTACGAATTAAATGGAAAAAGTGTCATTTCCTCCAAAACAGAATACACTTTTTGGGTCACACAGTCGAAAATGGTCGAATTTGGCCTGGCTAAGAAAAAACGCAGGCTGTCCGGAAATTTACATATCCCATAAATATTATTTGGGCCTAACGGGATTTTTCCGAAAGTTCATCAGAGGTTATGCGAATATCACTCGTCCGTTGACAGATCTTTTAAAGAAAGATGCGACCTTTAAGTTTGAAGCGGCAGAGAAAAACTCTGTGAACCAGCTGAAAGTTGTTTTGTCTCAAGCGCCAGTCTTACGTTTATCTTGCAGAGATGCACCATCGGAACTTCACACAGACGCATCAAAGGATGGTGCAATTCTGCTGCAAGAATTTGAGGAGAAGCTCCATCCAGTTGCTTACTGGAGCAAGAGGGCATCAGCAGCTGATGCGAAACGCCATAGTTATATATTGGAAGTAAAAGCGGCCTTTCTCGCTACTGAGAAGTTTCGTCATTACCTGTTGGGCATTCGGTTTAAATTGGTAACCGATTGCACAGCGTTCACGCAGATTGTAAGAAAAAGGGATATGCCACGTGAGGTGGCGCAATGGATATTGTGCTTGCAGGACTTCTATTTTCAAGTTGAACATCGTTCGGGTGACCAGATGAAGCATGTTGACAGTCTCAGTCGTTATCCTCATGATGTCTACAAGGTAACATCAGAGATATCTGCTCGCCTAAAAGTCGCTCAACAGAACGATGAGTTCATCAGTACCGTTCTGGAAGTGTTGAAGACTCGTCCTTACAAAGATTTCATACTCAAGGGTGGAATCTTATGTAAGCAAGTAAGTGGTAATGATTTGTGGATTGAGCCAAAGACAATGGAGTACGAAGTCACAAGCGATGCACACAACGCTGGTCACTTTTCCTTGCAAAACACGATTCATTCCATACAACAGCAGTTATGTATTTCCCATTTGGAGAATGGTCGCTATGATGTAAGAAAAGCGGCTCAAGTGAAGGGCCCTAATGTTACCCCAATAAGCGTGGACAACATGAAGTTGTTGAGGTACATTAGTGAGAACGAGGAGTGTTTGTCGTCTGGGTCAGACTCCGGTAGTCAGGACGGCCGAATGTAACAAGTGGTGCTGATCGGTGACGACTATCGGACTGAGCGATATCGATAGGCGGCCGAGCTATCGATCAGCAGCATAGTTGGCAACAATGGGTGAGAGAGTAAAAAGCAGATTGGAATAACATAAAGTCATGGTCGGTTGTTTAATAATAATATCACATTTAACTTTACATGTATGGTTGATCACACCGTTGCGCGGATTTTAAAACCACACACAGATGCATTTGACGGCTTCATATACGATCGATTCAAACAACAATGAATGCATAAAAGCCGTATACAGATGGGGTTGTGATGGTAGTGGCCACTCTACTTATCGGCAACAATTTAGTGATTACGAAACTAATATGATCGACGAACATTTATTTGCGGTATGTATAGTGCCATTACAAATACAAATGGGATCTACATACACTACTGTGGCAAAACAATCGTCTTTCTTCCACTCGGTTCTGCAAGCTAATGAATATATGTAACTAGGATCATTAATCGAAATTCGATCACCCCGCCAGAAAAAAGAGAATAAAATATTTAATTGTTTTGCTTTTGACAAGGCCAAATACTTGGGAACTCCCTGGACACAAAACTTAATTGGAAATCCAATATAGAGTTACGGGCTAGGAAAGCCTCTGTGGCCTTTTACTCTTGCAAGAGATTGCTTGCCCTAACACAGCAATAGTACGTCCGATACTTACATACGGTGCAATTGTCTTGTGGCTAGCTCTAGGAAAGATCTATAGAGTGCACAAAATAAGATTTGTTTTTTTTTTTTTTTTTGTATCGGAAGTGAAGCATCGAAAATCTACCCGGTCTACAACCGGAGTGCGGGACTTTAACCTAGCTAAACACTCCCGCCCCTCGTCCTATCATCCTCCCGGAACTGTCATTAGATATTACGTCGGGAGGAAGGTGGAGCATTGCTGCTCAAAAGCCAATCGGTCCTAGTTTAGTAGGTCACCTATTGTGTTGTGTTGTTGTCGTACGTGGGTCGTGGCTACTAGCTCTAGCTGAATAGCTGTCACACGCTCACAGATCCGGCCCCAGTTGGCCGGATTTGCTAACATGAACTGTAATGCGCTTGCTGGCTCCTGCGGATATCCTTCTGGAACAGGAAACCGAGCACATTGGAAGATAACGTGCTCAGCGTCCTCCGGTTCATCACACAGTGGGCACCTTGGTGTGTTGTCGTGCCCAAACCTGTATAGGTACCACCTGTATCCACCATGTCCTGACAAGAACTGGGTTAAATGGTAGTTGGTTTCCCCGCTCTTCCTGCTCAGCCATTTTTCAATGTCCGGGATGAGCCTGAAAGTCCATCTACCATTCTCAGCGTTCTGCCATCTCCGCTGCCAAAGCAATGTTGAGGCTTGCCGCTCACGCCTTCTAGCGTCGTTGTCTGGACGCCCATGACACGTCTCGTAGAGTCTGCGCATTTCATCAGCCAATATGTCAATGGGAATCATGTCCGCTAGTACCAATGCCGCATCATCTGAGATTGTTCGAAAACCAGATACTGTTCTCAGCGCTGCCAGCCTATATGTAGTCGAAAGGATTTTCGAGTAGGTAGTAGCTCTCAGCGACTCTGCCCAAACGGGGGCAGCGTACAGCATGACGGATGTCACCACCCTTGACAATATCCGGCGCTTGTCCGCCTTAGGGCCACCGATATTTGGCAGCATCCATGATAAGGCATTCTTGACCCTCGCAGCTTCACGTACAGCAAGTGCTCTTTGTACGATAGCCTGCTATCCAGCATAACACCTAGGTACCTTATAGCCCTCTTGGACCGTACATCGTGATCGCCAACTTGTACGGAGCAGAACTCTATACGCTTCCTACTGGTGATCAGAACCAACTCCGTCTTCTGCTCTGATAAGGACAGTTTCGAAGACCTAAGCCATGCAGTAACCGCGAGAATAGCGGAGTTTGCCGATTGCTCTATATTCCTTATCTCCTTGCCCGTTACTATCAGACACAGATCATCCGCAAAACCTACCGAAGTGCAGTTTTCAGAAAGCTGCAACCGCAGGACCTGGTCATGCATAAGGTTCCATAAGAGCGGGCCCAGCACCGAACCCTGAGGAACCCCCGCAGTAACTCTGTAGGTTTTATTTCCATCTTCGCTGTCATAGTGCAAGTACCACTCTGACAAGTAGGACTTGATCATGTTTTGAAGGTACATTGGCGCTCCCTTTCTACGGACGGACCCTTTAATATGCAGCCAGTTAGCACAGTTAAATGCGTTCTTTATGTCCAGCGTGACGATTGCGCAGTACTCTTTATCACCATAGAGCCACCTTTCGCCCTATATTGCCTGTCTTGCTATACAAACCACTTTATTTATCGCGTCAGCTGTCAAACGACCCTTTCGAAAGCCAAACTGGTTTTCAGAGAGAGTGCCACTCTCGCTCACGATTCGTTCAAGTCTGTTGCAGACAATCTTTTCCAAGACTTTGCCCACAGTATCCAACAAACAAATCGGCCTATACGACGACGCCTCGTTGGGTGGCTTACCAGCCTTTGGTATGAGGACTAGTTTCTGATGCCGCCATCTTCTGGGGAATACTCCGTCGTGAAGGCATTGGTTGAAAACCTGCATAAATACACTTGGAGCACTCGAAATAGCTGCTTTCAGGACTTTCTTCGGCACTCCATCAAGACCCGGAGTCTTCCTATCCTGAATTTTATCGCAATCTCGGGACAGTTCCTCGGAACTAACACTGGGGATACCATCCAGAGATCGTTGCTTAGACCTTTTATCAAGTATTGAGGTCGCTGTCGGGAACAGTGTTCTGACAATGTTCTCGAGCATTGCTGGACAAGTGGGTTGTGGTACTTTACAACCTTTCACTTTCGACATTACCATCCTGTACGCCGTGCCCACAGGATTTCTGTCAGACTCGTCGAGAAGCTGTTTAAGGCATGACCACTTGCTGGACTTGACTGCCTTTTGGAAAACGAGTCTGGCCGTTCTGAACTCATTTAGCCACTGCTGGAAATTTTCACAGCTTTTCGAATGCTGCATGAGTCGGTTTCCAGAATGGGCGGCTTCATGGTCAGCGTCTGTTCCCATGTCAGGGGCGGCTGTATTAGACCTGGTTGACGGTAAACGGCTATGGGTAGGATCCCAGACAGAAAAACAAAAATGGAAGTACCAAAAAGTGCGACTATTACGGTGCAAGGTGTCGGAAGCCTAGTACCGCGGCTATGGTGGGTGAGAAAGCGGGCCCCCAGTCGTCGAGATCCTATGACCGCAGTGATGCAGGAGTGGCCAACTTGGCTCCTGTATCATCGAATGCTACAAGTTCAGACTTTTTAGCTGTCTCAGACCCTTTTAGGAAGAGCACGATGACGCCGTGCTCCCCGATGGAGGCAGAGCAGGCAACGGGTCGAACAGCGGTACCGCCAACAGTGGAAGAAGAGAGTAGCATTGTAGACGTGCTGGAAGCAGACGGTCCTACCACTCCATTTCTACTTAGCCCCCAATCCAACAGGCGAAACGTAACCGACTGTGGAGCTGACTCCTTCAAAAAGCTCGGTTGGAAAATTGAAGAGTTGGTCGCAATGTTGGAAAATGGCCATCAGCCAATGAGAGATACAATCGATAGTATTAGCCGACTGTATCTCTTGGCAGTACAGGAGATAGCGGATTATGGTGAAACTGCTCCAGGGGAAAAAACAAGAGAGAGTTTTGCGCAGACAACACCCAGCTTATGCGGAGCTAGCGCTCGTACGTCGCCGCTGGCTTCGGGTGAACCACCCCAAAAGCGCCATCCTGGCAAAACGGGGCTCCCACCAGGTCCGCGTGTAAAGGATAAACCAACGAAGGTATTGGTGCAACCTAATCGACAAACGGGAGCAGATAGCATCGGCGTGGGGAAAAAGCAACCCACTTCAATAGGAGGGCATAGCGCACCTAAGGCACCGCAGCTTGACCAATGGCAAACGGTTGGAAAACCAAAGAAGAAAAGCGTGCAGATTGCTGGATTCAGGAAGCATATAAAACCAGATGCTTTGGTTATCCATCGACATGAGGAGGGAACTTATGCTGATATCCTGAAAAGGATGAAAGCCGACCCGAATTGTGGTGGCCTTACAGAGTCGGTGCATAGGATTCGCAGAACGCAAAATGGTGACCTTCTGCTAGAGCTAAAGACGAAATGCGCGGAAACAGAAGAGCTGAGGGTTATGGTCAGTGGCACCCTAGGGCAACATGCGTCGGTCAGATCTTTGAGCCAAAAAACGACGATAGAGGTCAGGGACATCGACGAAGTCACCACTAAGGACGAAATACGTGATGGTATATTGAAGCGGTTTAGACAAGCTGATGTTCAGAGTTTGGACGTCACTAGTCTAAGACGGTCGTATGCTGGCACCCAAACTGCAACGATCTCTTTGCAGACAAAGGCGGCCAATATACTCCTGAAGACTGGTAAGATCAAACGTGGCATTGAAGAAGTATTTCAAATGCTTAGAGTTCGGACATATATCTCGGTCATGCAAGAATGAGGATAGGTCAAGGTGCTGCATAAGGTGTGGCGTGGAGGGACACATAGCAAAAAATTGCAGTAGTAGCCCGAGATGCATGTTGTGTGCGAAGAAAGATCCGAAGATAGCAAGTCACGTGGCGGGATGCAAAACCTGCTCGGTATTTAAAGAGGCATTGAAAACCAGGAAGGTATGAAGGTAATTAAAATCAACCTGAATCAATGTCAAGCAGCGCAGGATCTTCTGCAAACAACCATAGTGGAAGAGAAGGCAGACGTAGTTCTGGTAAGTGAGCCTTACATGAAGCGCAATGAGTCAGTTTGGTTTGAAGATACCGAAGGTGTTGCTGCAATATGGGCGTGTGGTTCATACGCATTCGAGGATGATGGTACCCGTGCTGCTAACTTCGTTCGCACGAAAATCGGGGGCATTCACTTCTTCAGCTGTTATGCACGCCCAAGCATGACAGCTTTAGACTTCGAACACTTTAAAATAAGATGTGTGTAGAGGTCGGCCTGTGTAGGAATCACAGGAGCCATGCGCACGTGTCCTACGACAGCACTAAACGTACTGCTATATCTTCTCCCCATTAACATCTACATCAAAAACACTGTCTGTAACAGCGCGGTAAAGTTAAAAGAAACCGGCTGCTGCGCAGAACGACCATATGGACGTAGTAAAACTCTAAGAGTGCACATTGGGCCAAATGCCCAACTTTATGGCATAAAGTTGAAACTTGGTGGATTTGATAATTTTAGCAAACATAATATTTTAGCAAAATTTCAAACCGATCCGACCACGCCTACCCTCACCGCCCATTTGAGCCCACATTGCGGATGCGTAGTTTTTTGTAGGAGTTTCAAGTGTTTGATTAGACCAGTGGTCCGCAAGAGCTAAATTATGGAAAAAGAATAACTGAGTAAAGAGAACAAGTGAGAACATGAGCAACCCAACACGAGCCCAAAGCAGTATCAAATATCATTCATAGATGAGATACATACATACATATCAGAGATGTGCAGTGAACATCATAATGACGTTTATAAAGGCTTCGTAAAAAAACAAGCCTAAGTAAGTTGAAGCCAAGCCAAGCAAGCAAGCCAAGCATAAACAAGACCTTCAAGAAAAGAAAACAACAAAATGCGAACGGACTGGACAAGCAAGTGAGAACAACAACGTTGTGCATGAGAGCGATAGAGACAAGAAACATCTTTGTAAGAGGGAGCGAATTTTAGTTTTTTTGAGAGCGCAAACACACACTCTCTGCAAAAAACGAAGTCTTCGTTGCACATCTCTGATACATATTTCATGTGAAAAAATATCAAAATATTTGTTTGGCGGTGTTGCAATTGTTAGTCTACAATATTCTTATCAATATTTTGATAGAATATAAAGAGGGTAAGTACGCATTTTACTATGCTACCTTTTTACCAACTTACCGCCCTATTCTAAAAAAAAAACTGTTGCCATCAATTGATAGATGACTTGAAATACCGTTTGATAAATTCAGGGTTGCCAACTTGGGTGAAAAAATCTTATACAGACAAACAAATTATAAATAGTCAGAATGACTAAAAGAATCCCCTTAAAACACCCATTTTTATTTTATGCAATATTCCTTCTATATAAAATATTTTATATTTCCAATACGTATATTTTCGTTTTCTTCTAACATGGCAAGACTGCATAAACTGAAATTTACAGACTGGTATCATACACTTTACAGACTTTTATAAAAAAAAACAGCTTTTGTTAACAGTGCAGCTTTCAACTTTTTTCGTTATCATTTTGAGAATGTTTGTAAAAGCTTGCTATTACAAAAGAGAATTTGGATGTTGGTTTACCTATGTTCTTATGTCCTAAAAAAGTTCATTAGTTTCAGAAAATGCCGCCTAAAAGAAAATATGATAATAGCTACATTAAATTTGGATTTACTTCGATAGAAAGTAATGGAGAAATCAAACCACAGTGCGTTATATGCTTAACCGTTCTTGGGAACGATGCCTTGAAGCCAGCTTAATTAAATCGTCATCTAGAAACGGTCCACCCAAATTTTTCTGATCGACCACCAGAGTTATTTCAAGGTAAATTAGATAATTTTAAAAAAATGAAGCTCGGGCCTAGTGGTACAAGATTTAAATCTTCTGAAAAAGCATTAGTAGCATCTTTTGAGATATCGAAATTAATAGCACAATCAAATAAGTCTCACACAATAGGAGAAACTCTTATGAAGCCTTGTTTGCTCAAAGCTAACGAAGAAGTTTTAGGGTTAGAAGCAAAAAAAAGGTACACGATATACCTTTATGGAACAACACGGTGAAAGCTCGAATTGAACTCATGACAAATGATATCGAGGAGCAACTAGTTTCAAAAATTAAGTCATCGCCATTCTTCGCTTTGCAGTGTGATGAATCTACTGACATTTCTAATTGTTCTCAATTACTCGTTTTTGTCCACTTTTTAGGAAATGACAACATAATCAAAGAACATCTAGTGTTTTCGCAGGAACTGACAACGACGTCAAAAGGTATCGACGTCATGAACATAATTGAATATTTTGAGAAATATGACATTACTTGGGAAAAGCTAGCTCGTTTCTGTACGGATGGCGCTCCAGAGATGTTAGGATCACGTTTCGGCTAGCGACCTTAATCAAACAGAGGAATCCGTCAGCACTAACATCGCATTGTATCCTTCATCGCCAGGCTTTAGCTCCCAAGACTCTTTCTAAATGCCATAATAATACAATGCAGTTGGCCATAAAAGTAGTAAATGTTATCAAAAGTAGTGCTTTAAATTCACGTCTCTGCATTGAGATGGACTCCGACCATGAGAATCATCTTTTTCGCACAGAGGTTCGTTGGTTGTCGAAAGGCAACATGCTGAAAAGATTATACGAGCTCAAGAGAGAGGTTGAGTTGTTTTTAGGCGAGAAAAAAATTAATGACTTACTGGAGCAGTTTTCGGATCTAACATCCCAGATGCATTTGGTTTATCTTATGGATATTTTCACTCACTTAAATAAATTGAACTTGCAATTGCAATGTTCGGGAAACAGACATTTACAAGGTGCTGCAAATATATTTTTCTTTGAAGATAAACTTCGTGCTATTATTTGCAAACTCCAGTTATGGATTATTCACGTTGATAAGGACAATTATAGTGCGTTCGCAACCAGAAAACATCAAATGTCATCTGTAAATTTGGCTAATGAATTCAATCGTTACTTCCCAGAATATAGCAATACAGAAGCTGAAGTTGACCAAAAACTGATACGGAACCCTTTTGGTACTAATTTTAGAGAAGTTGCAGAAAAAATCGTTGAAGAACTTATTGAATAACAAAATTATAGAAACTGTAAAGACGCATTTGAATCTGATTTTAAGGAGAAGTTTTGGTGTCAAAAAGCAAATTCATATACTAAAATACGAGATGTCGCCTTGCGCTATTTTATGCTATTCTCCACAACTTATTTATGCGAACAAGTATTTTCTGCCTTACTTGTGTTTAAAAACAAGTCCAGGAATCGATTGAAAGTAAGTGATGATATGCGTATAGCTATGAGCAATAATACTACTCCAAGAATTCAAGAACTTGCACAGAAGATGCAAGCTCAAAAATCTCATTGATACAAACAGAATTATCTGCCAAAATTATATTTTCTCAATTACAATGTTATTAATGTTACTTTTGATTAAAGGTTATTTTTAGATTGATACAGTGTATTTTAAATCTTGTGGTCTCTGCTAATGATAGTGCAATCAAAGTAGTCCTTGGTCCAACCAACCTTTTGGGAACCACTGGATTAGACAATGCAATTTTGAAAGCAGAAATGTTTAAATACTAAACTGAATTAAATAAAACACATTTTTAAAAATTTTATAGAATGTAATTAGACTAGGAATAAATACATTAAATCTGATTTATGTGTAGTTTTTTAAACAAAAAAAATCATTTTTTTTTTTTATTTTCTATTAGAGTCATACAAAGGTCATATGATACGGTGATCTTCCTTGCATTTAAAAGTTCGAATACAAAAAACATCAAGTTTCTTATTTGTATGTCTAAATCTTCTTTTTCCTTAAGAATGTGTTCTTTTCTCTCCTCGACAAATTCCATTTTTAGGTGATATATTAGCTTAAGTGGTATTACGGTTGTGACAAACAAAGACTGATCGAAAGAAACTGGCTCGTTTTCTTCAAATCTCTCTTTGTATATGATTTGTCTGATTGAACCGTCAATATAGCTCAAAATTAATCTAACATTTGTAATATGTGCTAAGTTACAAAGTAGATCTTCTTGCAAGAGTAAAATTCGGCTAGCAGTATGATTAAGAGGTCTTGCAAGAGCACTTCAGCTACCTGCGGCCTCAATTGCAACTTAGCCTCCTGAATGTTATGGTAGCTTGGATATATGTCACAATTCTGTTTTTTGCTTAAATCTCGAATAGAATTATGTTTTGAGAGCTTCAACTTAAAATTTCAGATCGTTCTGTTGCATTTTGGTAAATATTTTTCAATGAAGCGAGTAAAATTTCCGATTTTTTTAATTATAGAATTGTGTGTCTGGACGTTCATATTTTTAATGTTTATTTGTTCGATAGCCCAGTTCAAAATTGCCTTTCCTTTGCGATTGTTGGCAAGCCATACATCGAACTTGGCCGCATGGCTGAACTCAATTTTCCTAAAATATTAGAAATTGGCGGAAATCGGGCAAAATCGGGCATAAAGTGTAGATATCACGTTGAAAGGAACACATCCAAGAATACTTTCTAATAATTACATTTCGGCCAAAATTATTATTATTATTATTATTGTTATTTACATTACACATGCCTTCATCTGCAGTTTCTATATTTAACAATTAAATTTGGCTTACTACGAGCCACTCTCTCTTATTTTAAAGTTTTAATAAAGTTTCTCGCTTATTTCTGAAAATAAGCAGCTGATCAAAGTTCGAACTTTATATATATATACATTCCTTGACACTACATTACAATTAAATTTATAATATAGTGCCGCACTTTAGTTAGTGCATAGGGCGGAACTTTATAGCCCTGGGTAAAGATCAGCGTTGCACTCCGATAGATTTTAATTGTTGAATTGTTTCATTTCAAGTATTCACTTAAAAAAAAACAAATCAAATCGAAGAAGTTTTATCCCAAAAAGTTGGACATTTGGCCCAGTGTGGAGTGGTTAAAAATCCTATGTTCAAAAAAACAACAGATATAGTGGTGTTTTTTTAAGCCCAATGATCTTGAAATTGTAAAAAATAACACAAATAATTAAATTGTGACAAAAAAATATTTTTTATTCAAAAGATCAATATACAATAGACATTCACTTTAAAAAATTATTTCGGGCATATAGCCACCACGCCTGATCTTGAAGAAGCGCATTCTGGACGTCCAATTTTGCGCCACTTTTTCGAGCACTGCTGGCCGTATGTCACGTATAACTCGACCAATGTTGGCCTCAAAGGCGTCAATTGTTGCTGGTTTATCAGCATAAGCCACTGACTTCACGAGAGGTGTCAAATCGCACGACCTTGGAGACCAATTGACGGGTCCCTTGCACGAAATCAACTTATCGCCATATTTTAATTTCAATAAATAGATGTTGCGGTCGGCGTATGTGCACGTAGGGCCATCCTGTTGAAACCACATCTCGTCGGCATCAATGTCATCTTTATTTTCAAACAAACCCGTTGACCGTAACGCGAGCTACGGCCTTATTTTTGAAGAAATAAGATATAATGATGGCACCCGCGTGAAAATTGCACCAAACGGTGTGAACGAGCGTTATCGGAACTATAATGTTGTTCGCGATATTCGTTCGTCAACAATGTATTACCTATAACGCATCCATATTCTCACCTCTAACCTCATTTGTTGGACATGAGAAAAAAAAAGGAAGAAGAAGAACTATAACTAGAAAAAGCAAAGGGGAATGACACTTTTGGTTTATGGATCTTTGGAAACTTTGTGTTTTCTGGTTCGGCGAAAATCCTCCAGCTATACCCTTCCCGCGGGTGCCGCCTGGGCAATGGGTACCACTGTTTGCAGTGCTGCTAGGTCTGCCTGATTTGCAGCAATGCAAGCAGGTGGTGCTTAGCCAAGACCGATGTATGAACTTCCCTGTATCTTCTCGGAGGATGACTTCACATGTTATCCCAAGGAGGGATAGGGGAGCTAATACAAAGGTCATTGCTAAGAGGTTCCTGGCAGCAGGAATAAAATGCTAGCGGTAGGGACCCCCGATTAAAAAGAAAACACAAGGTGTTACACGAACTGGGATATTAGTTCAAACGTTGGTGGGAGAATTGGCTGCTACCACCGGTGGGCACGGGTAGTTTACGAACCATGTCGCCAGTGGCCAAACTTCTACTGTAACGGGAGCAGGTTAAAGTGGCTGTAATGTTACTGCGAAAACAAAATCGCAAAAGGGGCTAGCCATCAGGGGTACTGCAGTCGACATAGACACGGACCTCGAAAGCGTGACTAGCGTGGCAACCATAAACACAGCTACTGAGGAAGAGCTTCTTAGTTCCCCAAAGGCCTCGACGACAGGTACCACATCCGTTCGCAGGAGTGGGCCGATGAAGAGGCCCAGTAAGGAAAGCTTGAAGGCACTTGCTCAATATAAGGCAGCGGTGAAAATAAAACTACGCTTGGAAACTAAGGTGACTCTTTCGTCTAAAGAGCGGGTGGACTTTAAATGGGCTGCTGAAAAACTCACGAAAGGTAGAGAGCACTTCGCGCAGAGTGATAAACATGCGACGACGCATCCTGCATTCGTGAACAAAATTGAGGAGAACGTAGCAAAGAGAATTAAAGAGCCGAAAAAACAGCGGTCTAAGGACGAGGAAAAGTCTGAGGCCAAACGTCTTCACACCCAAACACCTGTCACACCAATTGACCAGCCAATCACTTCACAGAAGGCGATGAAAGTCACTGAAGTAGCTAAACGGCACTTGATCATAGCGCTTATTGACCGGAATCACCCGAATGGACAGATGATGGCGGATCAATGGAGACAGGTGGACGCAAAAATTCTCAAAGCCATCGTTGCCAGGCTGACGGATGAACCGGATGAACCCTCGTTTGAAGGAGCAGAGTAGTACATGGGAGTTAAGATCCTGAAATGTAACGATGAACTAACGCTGAAATGGATTACGGGGGTAGCTCAAAGCTGGAGATAGTAGACATGAATGATATTCCGTGCGTACCGCGAGCTATTCCGGCAGCAGAATCCTGATGTTCCAACTACCGATTGGAAGCTGCTTCACGCCGGTAAACCGGATACGAAAGGCAACCAGGATCTGATCCTCTAGATAAATAAGGAGGCAGAGGACATGCTATACCAGCGTCACGGGAAGATGTCGTGGGGAACGGATAGCGTTTACCTGCGCCTCAAGAAACGTCACCCGAAGGATGGTAACGACAACACGCCGGAAGCGGGAGGGGTAGAGAGGGATGTCGGACTCCATTCGGTGACCAACTCTACTGAAACCCTTCAGCTGCACGTGGACGGAAAGATGGAGGTGACAGACGGAGTGTCGGTGACTACAGCTACACCCGTACGACGCATTGCTGAACCTGATGGGGAAAGTTCTGCAAATCAACCTCCATCACAGTAAGGCGGCTTCGGCCGAGCTGCTCCTCACGCTAGAGGATGGCAGCTATGACGTGGCCCTGATCCAAGAGCCCTGGCTATCCTCCGGGAACAAGGTCTCTGGATTGGGGTCGAAAAACTACAAAATTTTTCATGCTGCAATGGTAAGGAAGATTAGATCTGTCATCCTTGTAAAGAAAAATATTAACGCATATTTATTATCCAATCTTAGCACAGATGACCTGGCAGTGATTGTCGTAGAGGGGGACGATGGGCCCAAACTCCTTGCCTCCTGCTACATGGCACACGACGCCGAGGCACCGCCCATGGAGTTACAAAATCTCATGGAGGAGGCCGGTCAACGTGGATGGAGGATAGTGGTAGGTGCAGACGCTAATTCGCACCACCCTCAATGGAGTAGTAAGGACATCAACCAACGTGGTGAGTACCTCTTTAGCTATATATTACAGTATAATGTAGGTATAGCAAATAGGGGAAATATTCCAACTTATAAGGGTCCAACATTGTATTGAACACCACTCTCTTTTGCGGTGACAATATACAGATCTTAGACTGGAAGGTGATTGAGCAACCATCCTTCTCCGATCATAATTATATAAATTTCACTGTAGATATAGAGATCCCACAAAGAACAAAAGAAATATATAGGAACCCTAGAAATACGAACTGGGGCCTATATGAGAACCTGTTTAAGGGATACCTAAGAAATGTTCCTCAGATCACTACTAGCAGTGACGTTGAGGCAGTGATAGAACTCATAACATCTAAAATCCTTCTAGCATACCATAAATCCTGCCTGCCTACGAGACTTGGACGCAAATCTAAGCCCCATGGTGGAATAAGGACATTGGTAAGCAAAGAAAGGAACTTAGAGAGTTCTTTAATCTAGCCAAACTTTCTGATTGTGAAGAGTGCTGGAGAGACTATAAGACACTACTATCGCTATACAAAAAAGAGATAAGGAGAGCCAAGAGGAGATCCTGGCAGATCTTCTGTGGTAATTTCGACAAGACTTCTGAGGCTTCGAGACTTCGGAAAATACTTGCCAAGTCTCCTATAATCCCTTCACTAATCCGCAAAGACACAGGCGAATGGACGAAAGACGGAAAGGAAACGCTGGAGACACTTATAGAAGCCCACTTTCCTGGCTGATGGTCCTTAAAATCGGTTGACCCCTTTAAACCCCTGGGACTAGATGGCATCTTTCCTGCGCTCTTGTAAAAGGGCTGTGTTGTACTGACACCATATCTTAAAAGAATCATCAGGAATTGCTTGAGGTTTAATTATGTTCCGAAGAACTGGAGACTCTTAATGGTTGCATTCTTACCAAAGCCTGATAAGAGCAGCCACTTGTATCCAAAGGACTATCGGCCAATAAGCCTCACTTCATTCATACTAAAGACGTTTGAGAGACTATTGGACTCGTATATTAAGGAAAAGGTTTCACCGAATCTAATATCGAGGGACCAACACACCGATACGAAAGCCAAGTCCACGGATACAGCTCTTCATAGGGTCGTGATGCAGATAGAAAGGTCCATACAGTACGGGGAGTATGCCATAGGTGTCTTCCTCGACATATCAGGAGCCTTTAACAACTTTTCGACAGAAGCGCTGTTAGAGGATCTTGAATCAATTGACGTACATCCATCTATACGGCACTGTATCGGCAGTCTACTGAGCTGACGGACAGTGGTGGCTGAATGGGGTGCGACGAGTTTGGGAAGGAAGTCACACAGAGGTATGCCTCAAGGGACGTAATCTCTCCGCTGCTTTGGACACTTGTAATGAATAAAATTCTTCACAAAATGCGAGATGGAGGTGCAAGGTTAACTGCCTATGCAGATGACCTGGCCGTAATCATCTCAGACAGGTGCCTTAGCTCAATGACTCAAGTACACGGAAGGGCACTTAAAGAAATTAAAGACTGGGCAAGCAATATGGGACCGGATGTGAATCCAGACAAGACGGACTTAGTACTTTTCACAACAAAATACAAGAATCCGCAATGCTCCCTCCTAAATTAGGAAACATTGTACTGGCACCAAAGATGTCCACAAAATATATTATGCTTGCAGGAAAATGCTCGGTAAGACATGGGGTTTATCTTCCCGTCTAACATATTGGATGTGGCAGTGGTTAGACCTATATCACTCTTTGGTATCTTGGTATGGTGGACCAGTGTCAACAAGAGGACATACGTCAAAAAGTTGGAGAAGGTACAGAGAACCGCAGGGCTTTGTATAGCTGAAGCAATGCGCAACACCCCTACAACAGCACTTGATAGAATACTCTACCTTCAGCCTATAGGCTTGGCAGCGAAGAACACTTCAAACAAGTCCGCGCTAAGACCAAAGGTACCAGGACAGTTTATACAGAGGCCTTATGGTCACAGTAAGATACATGAAGGTTTAAACAATAGCTCGGACTATGTTATTCCCCAGGCCAACTTTAATGGATGACCTAATGTAGTAATAGAACATAATGGGTGGCAGAAGGGACTCCAGTTTGGTTGTCATTCCTACAACCTGTTTACAGACGGATCTAAAATGGCAGAGGGAGTGGGAGCTACAGTATTCTGTTCAGAGCTTGACCTTAAACGGTCATATAAGCTTCCAGACTACTGTAGCGTGTTTCAGGCCGAGATTTATGCGGCTACAAAAGCAGCAGAATTAGCAGCCGAGCTAACTCCTCTAAACTCCCAAATAAACATATTCATCGACAGCCAAGCAGCCATTAAGGTAATAGCGGCGGTGATAACAAAATCTAACTGTATTCAACAATGTAGAACCAAAATTGATAGACGCGTCACTATCTTTTTTTTTGGGTCCCGGGTCATAAAGGAGTTGAAGGGAACAATGATGCAGACGCACTTGCTTAAGCCGGCGCTAGCCAAGCTGAGGTAAGTGCGTCATACATACGTCCCTCTCTGTCCACGCTAAAAACAGAAATAGACGCAGCAACGATTCAGTAGGCGAAGAGAATGTGGGATGGAACACTCTCTTGCAGAACCGCAAAAATCATTCTTTGTTCTGTTAATAATAAGATTACCAACTACATCTTAGATCTCCCAAGAGAGGATTGCAAGTTATTAGTCGGAACACTCACAGGACACTGTTTAACGCCTTCCTACGCAGCCAAATTGGGCTTGGTACAAAGTGATGCATGCAACACATTCAATGAGGTAAATGTCAGGGGAACTTTAGAAAACCTACTTTGCCAATGTCCAGCTCTATACAGATCACGCTTTTGCGTTCTCGGATCTTTATCTTTCGTCTATCGCGGATCAGAAGAGTATCAATCTATTAAAGCTCGCAAAAAAGTGCATAAAAAACAGTATCTAAAGGGTCTCCAGGACCCAGGATCCAGGGATCTCTTGATCAGCCAAGCTAACCTAACCTAACCTTGTGTTTTCTGGTGACCGTTGGATGTGGAGAGTAGGAATCCATATTGAAAGAACGGACTCAAGGAAGAGGGAACTATCTTGGCTGATAGAAAATCACTTGTAAGAAAAACCTGAACGAGCAACAACGTTTTTTAACTAACACTCCCGTAAATTGTCAAACTCTGTGCTATGTGCTTACTTAAACATTTGTCAAATAAAACATTTAAAACAAAACCTTAAAATTAATTGAAATCAGAGATGGTGATTGCATTGAAAGTGTACGTGCTTTGCAATACGACATTCTTGCAAGGCTGCGGAAGCTCATTACTAACTTTAAAAAAGACGGAGCTGCTAGGAAAACGAAGCTTTATTTCCAGCTCCGTTTAAAGAAGTTAGATGACCTATCCAAGGAATTTGATGAGATCTATAAGTTGTTGATCGTGTCAAAATGCCCATCCACCAATCCGTATTTGCAAAACAACGTTTCTAAAGAGTTTGAAGAGGAGTACTTGGTGGTTTTCTGCGCAATTTCTGAGGCGTTTGAAACCACTCTTCAATACAATTCAAAAAGCTACTAAAACTTCCAGTGCCAACCTACTCAGACAAATTTATTGATTTGCCAGAGTTTCACGACGCATTCGTGCAACTGATACACGAAAATAGATCGCTTTCGGACATACAAAAGTTTCGTTTTTTAAAACAAGCGCTACCAGCAGACCTTGATCAAGACGTACGACAAATGAGTCTCACTCAATCGAATTACTCTACTGCCTGGAGGCTCATTGTCAAACGTTATGATAACCCACGTGTGCAGTTCACGTATCATATGCTCTCATTAAATAATAGGATTCTTTTGATCTGAAACGCATGCTTAATACTGCTAATGTCTGTATTAATGAATTTAAACGTTTGAACATTAAAATAGAAAATTGCGATCACTGGATTGTTCATCATCTTACCACAAAACTTCCAGCAAACACACTACAATCCTGGGAACACCATTTAGGCGATAGCGTGGACATACCTACGTTCACCGCTTTTGAATCTTTCCTCAACAGCTGTCTTGTTAGCATCAATGTGATCGAGAATCATAGGCTTTGTCCATCCTCAGGGCAGTCTACTTCAAAGATTCAATCGATCGTATCACAAATCTTCAAGCAACTCATCATACAAGGGTAGTTGTTTCCACCAAACCACTGGATCTACTAATTCCAACTGCTGTAAAAATTGCAGCGGCAATCATATTTTGCGTCGTTGTCCTGACTTTTTAGCCAAAGACTGTTATGCGCGGAAGTTAAAAGTTGATCTCACAAAGGCATGCCTAAATTGCCTCAGTCTAGCTCATCCCATAGCGCAATGCACTAGTTCCAAAAATTGTTTGCAATGCGGTCAACGTCATCATACCTTGTTGAATTTTCCTCAGCCACAGCCAAGTACTAACGCACAACCTTTGCTACCGCCAGCAGCTGTCTTCACTTCGTCTGGTAGGAATGCGCTACTCACCTCTAACAACTCTGCCGTAAACACTTATACGACCCGATTTACAACAGCAGTTGTTTCAAACATAATGCCTCGCACTATGGTACTTGCTATCACGCTTGTACGTTTACACAACAATGTTAATGGTCAAGCAACTACGTTCTGAGCGCTTATTTATAATGGTTCCGAGGGCACACTTGTCACTGAAAGAACCGTACAGTCCCTGGGTCTCAAGCGGTACCCAGTGCAGGCTGAAATCACCGGTGTGGGTGAACAATCCAATAATAAATGTAAACATAGTACTGAATTCACCATAAAATCATGTACTCAATCGTCTTTTGAAATCGTCATTGACACTGCTTTTGTACTACGATCCCCAACTTCTAGGTTGCCGAAGTCGAATCTTAACGTACAGGACTGTCATCATTTGAAAGATCTTTCTTTAGCTGATCCCACCTTTACCCAGCATAATCGTATCGACTTGTTAATTGGTGTAGACGTGATTCCGAAACTTATGCTTCCAGAAATTCGAAGAGGGCATCCGGGTCAACCGATTGCACAACACACTCAATTGGGATGGATAATTTTTGGACATCTGGACACCAAACGTCCTCATGCGGGTCGTCTGCAATGCTATCGGACAGACATTTGTCTGGATAACATAGTGCAGAAGTTTTTTGAAAATGAAAGCTTCAACTCTTCAAGAAATCTCACCCCTGAAGAGCAATGATATGAGGAACATTTTCAAAACACACACATGCGGCAGGCCAACGGAAAGTATATGGTCAGATTACCACTGAAGACCTTATATGACTCGTCGCAGTTTCTCGGTAGGTCACGTCAGATTGCATTAAACCGTTTTCATCAGCTGGACCGGAGGTTTAACGGTATACATATGTCATTAATGATTACTTCCACCTTGGACAGCTTGCTGGTATCATTCGCTCGGAAGAACAACTTCGTATCACCGATGAAGTCAAAACGGCATTTACTTCATGCACTTTGCCACATCATGCCGTCTTGAAGGAGGACAGTGTTACCACAAAGTTGAGGGTGGTGTAATGCTGCATCTTGCAAGACGTCGAACGGGAAATCCCTCAACGACATATTAAAAAGTCTTACTTAACTGGCGTTTTCATCGTTACGTTTTTGCTGCAGATATTCCAAATTTGTATCGATGTATCGACATGCATCCAGGTTTTTGGTACAACGAGCACAATCAGCCACTGGAGTATTGCTTAAATACGGTGACATTTGGGACGGCTTCAGCACCTTATGCTGCAATTCATCAACTTGCACGAGATGGACGTGAACGGTATCCATTAGCCGAAAATGTTCTTCGGAACGAAATTTATGTGGATGATGTTCAGAGCGGACATAGCACCATTGAGGGAGCACTAGTGATTCGTGTTCAACTAATCGCGGCTCTACGTTCTGCAGGTATGGAGCTGAGGAAATGGTCGGCACATCATTCAGCGTTACTTGTCAACATTCCAAAGGAACATATGTCGAACACCAGCATCCTGGAATTTGAGAATCAAGACTGTATTAAAACACTTGGCTTATTTTGGCACCCTCAGGGTGATTTCTATGGTTTTAAGTTAAATTTTCAGATTGATCACACAGCAAGCTAAAGAACGTTAATTTCAACCATAGCACGTCTTTATGATCCTTTGGGTTTCATTGCACTGATTCTCACTGCAAAGAAGTGCGGAGCATACCAGTCTCACGAGGAAATAATAATCAAGCTTCGCCGAATGGGATGATGTGTTGATACAGCATTTGTGTGAACAGTGGCTTGGATATGTAGGTAATTGTAAGTCGGTTGAGGAAATTAAAGTACCGAATTGGAATTGATTCTAACCGGCACTGTATCAATGGAAGAATTGTTTCTCGTCAGCTTCACATATTTTGCGACGGATCCTCGCTTGCTTATGCAGCAAGTTCATATTTTCGAGTGCAGTGTCAGAACGGTAGGTGTTTTACGCATCTACTCATTGCTAGAAGTCGAGTTCCTAGGGTGGAGCTCTCGGGTGCCGTATTAGCTACCAAATTAGCGCAGTGGATCCTCCAACAATAGCGCATACAAGATGGCACAATACCTGTCTATTATTGGATCAATGCAACGATCGTGTTATTTTGGGTACATGGGGATCCGGCCCGATAGAAAACTTTCATAGCCAACCGCATCGTGTAGATTCTACAACATAGTATGCCAGCACAATGGCGACATGTCCGAAGTCACGACTATACAGCGGAATGTACATCGCGTGGTCTCACGCCAGAATAATGGGCTGCTCATGACCTTTGGTGGTTAGGTCCTTCTTGGCTCAAACAAGCTGAAGTCCAATGGCCAAGCAAGGAGTTCGTTATCCCGGACGAAAATCTCACTGCGGCTGAGAAAAAGGCTGATATGATCAAAGTTCACCTTGTCCACCGAATCATTCTTGTTAAGATATTCCTTGTATAATAAGCTGTTGTTTGTGATGGCGTACGTCCTGCGGTTTGTAAACAACGCCCAGGGCAATCGGAACGACCGGCGATCTGGACCTATTCTCGTAGAAGAATTGCGTGAAGCGTTAGTACATGTAGTGCATATGGTACAGCAGGAAGATTTCGGATGGGAAATCGACCGCTTGCAGAAAAACAAGGACTCACCAAGCTCAAATAAATTAAGCCAATTCGCACCGTTTTTAGATAAACGAAGGGTTTTGAGGATTCGTGGCCGACTCAGGAATGCTCTCCATCTCACTGAGAACCAACGAACTCCGATCATACTTCCAAAGCGTCATCATTTCACAGAATTGATCATTCGGAATGCGCATCTCAACACGCTGCATGGCGGGGTACAATCAACTCTTTTTACAACGCGTCGCCTATTTTGGATTCAAAGCGGGAAACAATCTGTAAAGGAAATACTGCGGCAATGTGTGCATTGTTTCAAACATCGTCTACAACCATGCTGTCAACTGATGGCAGACTTGCCGTTGAAACGAGTTAATCCACCGACACGGCCATTTGAAGCGACTGGGGTTGATTATACCGGAGCCTTTGAGGTAAAGGCATCACGGTTTCGAGGTCATCATAAGTATAAGACGTACATTGCAGTTTGCATTTGCTTGGCAACTAAGGCCATACATCTCGAATTGGTTACTGGATTAACAACAACATTTTTTATGGGCATTAGAACGGTTTGTCGGACGTAGAGAAACTTGCAGGCACATTCATAGTCATTGTGGAACGAATTTCGAATGCGCGGACATATCTTTAAGACGGTGGCAGCGGTCTTTCAAACGAGACTGCTGAATTGGACGACCTTGGTGTGCTCACACCTGCTCACTTTTTGGTTGGAGAAGCCAGAACAACGTTACCAGAACCTACAATACAGGATAAGTCATTAAATGTACAATTTCTGGAAGGTCAAACGATTTTGCGACAATTTTGGAAGCGGTGGAGTGCAGATTGGTTATCGCATTTACAATCGCGCTCAAATGGCGGAAGGAACTACCAAATTTGCAGACAAATGATATTGTCATAATTAAGGATGATCGCTTTCCACCAAACGCATGGAAACTAGGAAGAATTGTGGAACTTCATCCTGAATTGGATGCACTGGTACGAGTTGGTACAATAAAAAACCTCTGCTGGTATCTTCAAGCTTGTGTGTGGGAATCACAGGAGCCATGCGCACGTGCCCCTCGGCAGCACTCAATGTACTGCTATATCTTCTACCAATTGACCTCCATATCAAAAACATGGTCTGCAACAGCGCGGTAAGGTTAAAAGAAACCGGCTGCTGGGCAGAATGACCATATGGACATAACAATATACTAGGAGTGGTTAATATTCCTATGTTCAAGAAAACAACAGACTATATAGTGGCGCACAATAGCCTTGAGAGCGACTTCAAGGTAAAATTTCCTACCAGGATGGAATGGAAAGAGAACAGTTTTCAGAGTGATTTTGACATTTCAATCTTTACGGATGGGTCGAAGATGGAATGCGGTGTAGGAGCAGGGGTGCACTCACTACAAATAAGCTTGGACCACTCTTTCTGCTACCCGACGCGCCCAGAGTGTTTCAGGCGGAGGTCTTTGCCATTAGGGAAGCATGTCGGCTGGCCAAAAATAACGCACCGGAAGGTCGTAAGATAGCTATCTTCGTTGACAGCCAGGTGGCACTCAAAGCACTGCAATCCACCACTGTGAAGTCAAAGCTCGTTAAGGAATGCAGGTCGACGATAAGCGAGCTAAGGCGTCAAGCTGATATCACTCTCTTATGGGTTCCCGGCCATAGGAACATAGAGGGGAATGAGAAGGCTGACGAATTGGCTCATTCTGGTGCTTCTCTTGATGTATCGTTGGCGGAACAGATCTCGATTCCCCTGGCGGTCGTCAAGAGGAGCAACTTCCTGTTTTTCCGCCAGCTGGCTAACAGACGGTGAAAAAATCTTGTATCTTGCAGAGCGGCACATGCTACCTGGCCTTGTTACAGCGAAAATAGGTCTTTTAGACTCATTAACAGAAGACGCTCGGATACCGCAAGGCTCACAGCGGTTTTTACCGGTCACTGGTGTGTAGGGATGCACGCGGAGAGACTGGGTATTCCGTTTAGAAGCCATTGTAGAAGCTGCGGAAACGAAGAGGAAGAAGGAAGGCACTTTAGTGCTAATTGTGGCTCGTAGTGGATTATACGAGCCAGCCACGGAAACCAACTAACCAACCATCTTCAAGCTTTCTCTGTCAAAGATTTGTCGGCTTCCTATACCAAATTACAATGGACCTGAAACGAATGTAAACATATAAACAATTTCTCACTCGTACATGTACATACCATAACAAACACTTATTTCGTTACAGCATATCAAGCATGATCACATGTTTTGGCTTTTAATACTGGTCCCAGTATTCGGGGCGGCATAAACGGGCGTTATCGGAACTACAATGTTGTTCGCAATATTCGTTCGTCAACACTGTATTATTGACGTATGTATCGATATTCTCACCTCTAACGTCAGCTGTTGGACATGAGAAAAGAAGGAGTGACACTTTTGGTTTATGGATCTTTGGAAACTTTGTGTTTTCTGGTGACCGTTGGATGTGGAGAGTATATATTGAAACAACGAACTCAAGGAAGAGGGAACTATCTTGGCTGGTAGAAAATCACTTGTAAGAAAAACCTGAACGAGCAACAACGTTTTTTAACTAACACTCCCGTAAATTGTCAATCTCTGTGCTATGTGCTTACTTAAACATTTGTCAAATAAAACCTTTTAAACAAAACTTTGTAACAGTGATTATGTTATTGCATCCAGACTAGTAACGCCCCAGAGCCATCATCATCTCATCTTTGCTCATCATTGACTTCGTTTTTGTCACAATACGGTGCATTTTTCTGGATGTAATGGATTCTGTAGGGTCTCTTGTGGATTGGAGTTACTCCATATGCGGCAATTTTGCTTAACAAACCCGTTAAGTCATCGTTGAACACATTTTGGCAGGGACCGAAAATAATAGTTATGCGGTCTATTTTTAACTAAAAAATCATTATGTTGGAATCGTAGTACATATCTAAGAGTTATAGCAAAATATTAAGTTTTGAAGTGGGCTATCCAAATATCGCATAAATTTATATTTTCAATTATTATTAATTTCTATTTTATTAATCATTAATAATAATTATTTTCGATTTATATTTTTATTAATCAATAATAATTATTATTTTCGATTTTTATTCTTATTAATCAAATTTAATAATTATTTTTAATTTTTACTTTAAAAATGAAAAATAAGTATTATTTATTTTTATTTTTATAAATCAAATTTAGTAATTGTTTTTTTAGTTTAAAAATTAAAAATAATTGTTATATTTAATTTTTATTTTTATTAATTATTTTTAAAAATAATTTTGATTTTAATTTTTTTTACTCAAAATTAAAAATTACACATAATTTTTACTTTACAGCGGCGATATTCTCTTCAGTACGTACATTTCTTTGAAGTGTTGGAGTTATTGCATCCTTTAAAGAGGATGTGGTACGAAATCTATTAACAATTCGATGGATAGCTTGCTCAGAAGGACGATTATCTGCGTCATAAAAATCACGAAGTCGTCTATATTTGGATAACTTCGTAGCCTTATTCAAGCGTGAGTCTATTCATGATGATTGCCAGAGTATACTGAAACTAATAAAAAAATGTTTTCATCAAAATTTAATGTTTTATGTTATTTTTTACAATTTCAAGTTCTATCGGGCTTAAAAAACACTGCAATGAGAGTGACTACAAAGTAAAACTTCCTACTAGGATGGAATGGAAAGAAAACAGTTTTCAAAATGCCTATAATATTTCAATCTTTACAGATGGGTGCAGGGGTGCACTCACCACAAATAAACTTCGACCACTCTTTCCAGCTACCTGATGAGGCCACAGTCTTTCAACCATAGATCTTAGAGGTACGTCGGCTGGTAGGAAATAACGTATCAGAAGCTCGTATGATAGCTATCATTGTTGATAATCATGAGGCACTCAAAGCACTGCAATCCACTACTGGAAAGTCCAAGCTCGTCAAGGAATGTAGGTCGGCGATAACCGAGGCTCATCAATAGAAGGCGCTCAGATACCGAGATGCTCAAAGAGGTTTGTTTTAGAGACTTGGTATTCCGTTCAAAAACCATTCTAGAGGAAGAGGAGTCACTCATCCACTTTCTATGTCAATGCCCAACACTGGCAAAGACTAGAAATAAGTTTCTGGGCAAATGCATAATCGACAACCCCTCGGATTGTTCAGTCACTTCTCCGGGTGATCTTCTAAAATACTTAAATTCGACGGGTTGGATTAAGTAATACTAATTGCGTTCGGTGAGGAAGTGGTTTCAAAACGGCACTCTAGTGCTAATTGTGGCTCGTAGTGGATTAAACGAGTCAGCCACGGTAACCAACCAACCAACCATTTAATTGTGTGACACAAACAAAATTTTTACAAAGCTCTAGAAAGCAAATCTGAAAAGAAAAACATAAATGAGTATCATTTAATACTGTTCGTCTCTTTCGTTTTTTGTGTTTGAACAACTTTTAGAGTGTCATAACTCTTGACTTCCTACGTTTCTATTTCGATTTAAATTTTCTAGAGTTTCGTCGGGTCATATTCTTCGTAGAGCAAATGTGTAGAATATATAAGTATATATCAGATAGAGATCTGTTCCTTTATCGGTAAATCAGGCACTAAATACTCATTACTTAGAGGTTGTTCAAGTAACCCACACCTCCCACACACAATGAACTCATTTCGTGCTACCCCCGTTAATATTTCACAATAGATTGAACTGTTGAAGTCAGCAGACGTGTTTTGAAAAGTGATCGCTATAGATGAAAGTTTCAAATAACATAAATAATAACAGCAATTTAACAAAAACAACCACAAAGACATCACCAAAAATAACAACAACAGGAAAATTTCAAAGAAAATAATTAACAGCAATTTAACAAACCACATTCAACCACAAAGACATCACCGAAAGTATCCGCAGCAGCAAAGAGCGTAACAATAACTTTAACAGCTGTAAAAGTTTTGATCAAAAAAGCAGTGAAACAAAAACAAGTGCCAGTTGTTGTCAACCTGCTTCTTCCAGTTATTTCGTTTGTCTGTTTGTACGGTTGTGCTCGTATATTCGTGTTGTTATTGGTTGCTAATTGATAAAAGTCACCACCACTTAACATAATTGGGCCTGAGTTTGTAGAAAAGGTCAGCGACACAAATAAGTAGTTGATCATTAAAGTTACTCAATAGTTACTACTCTGAATCTTAATTATGCAACGTACACTTACAAGTGGCATTGTTGGTAATGCAGCAAAAAGGAGGGTGGCTGAAACATCGCCAGATTTGTCACTGCAGCACATAATGGCGGTAATCCAAAATGTGGAGCAAAAGGTTGTGAAAAAGCTGGAGAAGGAGGTAGGAACTTTGGCTACAAAGGAGGACATCAAGGCATTGAAACAATCGTGGGAGGCAGAAATCGAAGAAGTGAAGGCAGAGAAATAATGTATTTAAAACAGAGTAGAGAAGAAGTTATACAGAATGGTCAACACACATAAAGAAAAGAATATGATAATCAAAGGACCCTCTAAAGACTGTTCTCCTAAGTCAGAAGTTAAGAAATTAAGCTGCAACATTTTAAAGTGCGTGAGGCGAGGCAGTTATTTGAGATAAATAACAAAATAGGAGTCGTTGCGGAGTTAGAATGCTCTGAAATGGCAAGTGACATAATAAAAAATACAAGAAAGCTTGCAGTATCTTCAATTTTTATAGAAAGGGACCTTAACTCAGAGAGACAACAAAACAAAATAGTTTTGTTGCAGTTAAAAAGAGACCTTTTGCTATAAGCGCCATTAGATAATGATAAGGAATGACAGTGTCAGTATTGGTGGAAAATGGATGGCGTTAAATACCAAAAAAGTACTGATGGCCAACCAGCTATTAAAACGTGTAGAGAGCTGTATGGTGTGGAGTTGAAGACGCATGTTATTTTATATAGTCATCTACTAATATGTCAAATTCAAAAAAATAAGTAGATGAAATTTGTAATTTTAGAGTTAGTGATAAGTTAGTTAGTAAAAACAGTAAAAGTGATAACAAAATAGCGTTAAAAGTCCTACCTTACAATATACACGGCCTGGTGAACAAAGTAATGTATAATGAATTCTTTACGAACTTTTGACATTTTTGTTTTGTTAGAAAAGCACGTTGAATCTGAAAATTTTGGAAATATGTAAATATTTTAATGGTTTTAATGTTTATTGACGCGTCAAAGTAAATATGGGAGAGCGAGTGGGGGGAAACTGTGTGGCATTAAAAAGGACCTAACAAGAATTAAAATAAGTCATGCAATCTAGAACTTAGATGGATTAGAGGTAATTGCAATATCAAAAGGAAATAATAAGATAAATATAACTCCACTATATCTGAGAGGTAGTAGTTGGAATCAAGACTTTGAAATTATAAAAGAGAATTTAGTCAATCCAGTTGTGATTGGAGATTTAAGTATCCGAATAGGTGAGTTACAGATAACTGTTGATGACAAGCTAAGTCATGAAATAATAGCCGGAAGGAAAAACAGGATTTCCAAAGGTAAAGTAGTTAATAGGGCTGGTTTGCAATATTGTGAGTACTGTGAAAATAATGGCTTGCTAATCCTGAAAGAGATGTCAAAGGCTTTGGAAAAATTAATATAAATTACATCAGTTTGCGATGTATTAATAAAACCGCTATGAACTAGCGAAGTAAACTCAAGTTGCTTAGTAATTGCAGACATACTCTTCACAAATCCATGCTGTGATGGAGAAATAACGTTCGTACAAAAATGTTATAAATTCGATATGATGACCTTTTCAAACAACTTAGGAATAGCTGACAATTTAGATACGTCCCTATAGATTGATATGTCCGACTTATTGCCTTTTTTGTGGAAAAGAATAATGAAAGATTTTTTCAAAATAGGCGGAAATGACGCTACCTGAAGCGATAAATTGAAAAGCTTCAATTAAGGTTTGCACACAGAACTAGGACACAACTAGGGACATTATCCGGGCCAGGATAAAACATAATTTTAGGAATCTAAGATTTGGAGTAGATACACGTTATCAAATTCAGGGGTTCTGAAATTATTAATCGTGGGAACATGATAAGGGTACGAGGTAACCTAAAAAATCGCTAAAGAATAGGTCGATTGAAAAACTTTACCAAATAAGTCAGAAATTCTGAAACATGCAAATCATCTAATAAAAACGAGGAAGGATATAATGCGGATCTACGTTTAGCACTAGCAAAGTTATAAAATTGTATAGAGTTACTCGAAAATTGCAATCTATAATGAGTAGTAACGGATATTAAGGGTGAGAAACGTACTACACAAAATGTTTGCAAGTGGGAAGAAGACCCAGACGTTTTGTATTTTTTGGAAAGTAAGCGAATATGGCTTATATGATACTTTTGGTGCATTCATAAGATTATTACATTCAAAAAGGACGGAAAAAATAGGTGACGTTGAGGAAGACGTGTGGTCCTTACAGAAGCATAATTTGAAAGACAAAATTAAATATATAAGGAGGAGTGGTGTAAGGGTCTTCAGGAAGGGACATTGGATGAATTTTTGACACAACAGTGACACTCCACAATAAATTCGATAACCCATGAAGGTATATATAAAATCGTCAGCCTTTTCGTATCTGTGCACGCTAATCTCAGAAACGGCTTAACCTATTTCAATGCGGTTTTGACTGGTGTACATATAGCATTTACTTTATCGAAATTGACCTACAAAATCAAAGGATATCCATATTTTTAATTCTGTTGCCCACTTTTTGGCTTATTTTCGAATGTTTTCCTCTTTAGCTGCGGGGCAACATTAAATCTCTGATAATTAAGAACCGAGATAACAAAATACACGCTAATACAAATATATTTCGAATACCACGCGTACAAAGTCGGGGGCACAGCTATTTTACAATAAAATTTAGTTGGAAAAGGGGAAGATCAAACAATCTATCAACGAATTCATGATGTCCCGACGGAACAAGGTAGCCCGAAGGACCATAAACGGATCAAAACAATTGGAATAACTTCGGATCGAATAATTGATTTAAATGCAATAAGAACACAGCCATCACGACATACCTGGTGAAGTCTGTAAATTCCAAAATGATCAGCAAGAGTTTCGCTATTGAGAACGTTAGATATAAGCCATGTCTCAGAAAAAGCAATGATATCGGCGTCAAAAGAAAAATTATCACTAAACAATAATACGTTAAGCTTGGACAGCACTCCTCTAACATTTTGTTAATGAATAGAGGTTGGAATCTGGTTTTTGGAGCCGTAATTAGTACAGAATGTGAATTAGAATGTGCGGGCGGAATTACAGCACTAGATCTACTTAGATTCTTAATTCATAAACAACCATGTTTGGAGGCCAGAACTTAGTTTTACACACTTCAGGGAACGGTTATTTTAAAAGACGTCGGTCATTTGACTTGGAAGCGATATACATATAACATCACAAGAAGTACGTGAAGACAATCTAGAGATGAGACCCTGTTACTGAGGGGCCAGACACGATATGTGGTGAGACCACGTTCAAAGTGGCAACATCATCAGTAGATAATATTGATAAAGGCATCAATGCGGGTGGAAGAGACAGCGATAGTGAAGTAGAGAGGGATGGAGCTGAGAATGAAGATAAGTGATTAGAAGAGTGAGCGGGAGAATCAGCAATTGCTTTGATTGGTACAAGGGTCAATGATGATTGTGGATTAGGAAGGGGATTAAGGGCTGATACAGCATAGGTGGTTCCAGGTGTATTTGTAAATAGATATGGAAATAGAGGACACAAGAGGATGTAAAAGTGTATCTCTGCTGGGCATGGTAGAGGGTGAAAGCAAGGGAAGATCAAAATCATAATTCAAAAGCAGATGTGAAGAATCAAAAGCAATCGACAATTACGAAGAAAGATTTTTCAGCTTTAAAAATTGGTGACGCACCCGACGGTACATACCTGAAAAATTAGATTGGACAAGACCATCTGCTACCACCACAGGCTGACTTATTTCCATACAGTCTATTATGGTCCCATCCGGTGAAACCAGCACATTTTAAGTGAGTCACATTATGGCACATCCAACAAGTGGCTGCACGAGTTTTTCATTTTATTATCGAAACAGTCTTTATTGGAGCATATCCACATTACCACAAATACCCCAACAGCAAAAGCTCTTGCAAATTTTAAATCGGATCACTCTCCGATCCTCTTCAGCTTACAGAGTATATCTTCAGTTAAACTTCAAATAAGACGAACCTGCTCAAATGCAGAACATTTATTGTATTATCATATCGAGCTGAATCTAACGATAAGTAACGTGAATGATATTAAAAAACGTAATGTGCTATCTATTGTATATAAGCACATTGTTAGGCTTTTGAATCATAATGATCTCAGCAAATTTCCATTGTGTAGGAAAGTGTGTTAGTCTAAGAATTGCGTTGTATAATTGAAAAATTAAATAATTTATAAAGAAAGAATATAACAAAACGTAAATTGGTTTTTAGGGGATTGTTCCAGTAGTTGTGACTATGTTTTTGTAATTTTTAATCCGAATCTGACTTTTGATTATACCCCCGTAAGTAAGGCAAAGAATGTATTTGCAAAAAAGATTTGTCATTTGGCAGCAATTGAAATTACGATTATTGTCAAATGTCATATCTGTCCGCATTTGCACAAATGTCCACAAAAGTGTTTACATGATATGACATATTTTTGCAAATACGATTGCCACCGACGTCGCCATTTGCTGCTGATCACGTTTGGGGCAAATTATTATAAATTTAAATGTATGCTATATTATTTCAGAGTATATAAACGGATTGATCTAATTAATTTTGTTATAAGCTGTATATTAAATTTTCTTTTCTTATGTTATTTTTGGTGTCCGATCGAAACAGAATTTACAGCCGAAACCGAACATTCGGCCCTTATATAAGTATAGTTAACTAGTGTTAAATGAAATAAAGAACAATAACAAAGGCCTGCGAGGACTTGCCTTCAGAAAAACTGAAGGGTAATTTCGGTAGGAATAACGTACGTAGTTATAGGAAATTATTTGAAAAATCACGAATATTTAATGAGAAAACGAGTTTTTTCAATTTTCTTATTACAGAGAGTGTCCTATATTGGTTCGATTTTGATTGAATTAAATGGACAAAAGCTAATTTTTTTCAACGAGTTTCGCTTGATTTGATAATTTGTTTCCACATCAGGGTTTCCAACCTAAATTAAGGTAATTATCGTGCCTACGGCGTAAAATTATCGTAACTGGACCAGTGGAAAATAAGACATATTTAACGTAATATTGATATTTTCCCAAATGCTTTATGACTTAACACTTGAAAACTACCGTTTTGATATTAAAAGAACCTTTTTTATACTCTTCACGCAGTTGATTTAGCCATGTCCTTCTTGTTTTTATATTTGTTCGAAAAAACTACACCCTCCCCAAAATCCAGCATGCTATTATTTCGGAATAATGAAAAAAAAGCATATGAAAGAATAGTAGATTTGTGACAAATAAAACCAAGAATTATTTCATTTTATTTCAATGTCTATCTGTTTATATAAAATTGGAAGTCTTTATGTATGTATACGAGTACATGTAAGTCTCGTATAGATTCTGAAACTGCTGAACCGATTTTGATGAAATTAAATTAAGGGCATCTCTAGCATAGTCTTGAAAGTGTTTCAGTGAAGTTTAGTGCGAATCGGACTTGCTATTGTCGAGAAATTGGTGGATAATAGTTTGATTACAAATCTTAGAGACATATTTTCAAATCAATCAAATATACCAGGAAATTACGTCAATATTAATATTTGATTCGTCTGATTTTTTAAAAGTATTTCAATTAATCCGCAATGTACTAAAATTAAAAAAAAATAACATGGCGCAGTAACATCACGTCGGTAGCTTAGCAAAGCACGCCGGGAACGCTATATTTTCGGGACTATTAAACATATTATTGGTGATATTTACATTAGGTCATCTCTCTGTTCTCGCTTAAAAATGCTAATTAAATTCATTCACATTCGCACCAACATACAAGTCGCAAATATTTTTGGCAGTAGATTCTTTTTTGTACATTAAGGACTTATTCATACGACTGAATTCGCCACATATAAAAGTAAGAAAGACTTATCGTTCTGTGCGTACGGTTCCGAACACTGCTCGACATACCAAAACAATTAAAAACTTAAAAATTAATTACTTTTGTTTTTTTTTAAATGATAACGTTAACATCGGACGGAAAATATAAATGCATTTTTGTTTTCTTGAAATGCATATTCTTTTACTGACTTAAAACATGTAATTTTTAACCATTATTAATTTCCAAACATCAATAAAAAATGTGACGTGATACATCAAAACGAAGGTCATATTTGATTAGAATCAGGAGGTTCTAATCTTTAAATTCTACATAAAAACATTCAAAGGGGAAAAAAGTCAAGTTTTGCAAGCCTATCTTATTAAAGTACCTTAAAAAAAATTGTTATTTATTAATGCTATAGGATTAACTATTAGGGTTTTCACTCAAAAGTGTAAAGAATAGCAATTTGTATTTCATACACAATTGCGTGAACGCCTTGTTTTGATTAATGACTGTGTAACTGTATAAATCGTTTATTCAGGGTATTTCGTATTCACAAATGTCAACAAACAATAAATAATGCCTACTACTAGACAGACTCGCCAACTCATCATAAATTCACAAAGTTGCCAGCCCTTTTTAAGCTTACGTCATCGTGTAAACTTTTTGAAGTGAAACTTCTTTAGCGAGGTGTAAGTCCAAAAAAAACGTTCTGGTAATCAAATGTGTTGATGCGGGGGAGAGACGCTGATGGGAGATAAACATTGCATATTGGGTTGTTCGTCTGCAGCGTAGTGAATGAATGTTTTTGCATGTAATAGAGAGATAAAAAATTCTTTACTGGTGTGTGTTTTTACGAAGAGCATACCCAGTTGACCAAAACATCCGTAAGTGGTATTACTTATGAGAGTTAAGCGTGTCCTGAGCGGGTCAAAAAACCAGTTTCGCATCCGAAAACGGTACGTAAAGTAATCATCTGTCGCTCAGTTTGCGGCAGCAAAAACTATCATTAACGGCCCACGAAAACGGGCTCTCATAAGTAATACCACTTTCGGATGTTTTGGTCAACTGGGTTGATACCATAGGCACCACGAATCTACTACCATGGAGCAGCCAATGTCCATCCCCACAAACTCCACTGTACACAACACCAGCAACTATTGTATCAACAAATGCAACTGTAACAACACAAAGCACTCCAGCTATATCAACCGCTACATCAGCATCAAACACAACAACAGTTTACTCAATAACTGCTTGGATCATGTCATCGCAAGCAGTTTTCACATCAACAACAGCAATGCATCCAACGATCGAGCTGCTGGACCAATCAGCAACAGTTATGCCTACATCAAACACACATACGCAAGTACAAAACACAAATAACACCAATAACAATAGTCCCAGCTCTGAACAGTTAAAACCTTGTAAAAGAAACCGTAAAACGCAATCCCCAGGCAAATCAATAGAAGAAAACAATAACAAAAAGTACAAAAGCAATTTGCAAAAAAATACACAAACAAAACTAAATGATTACTGGTTGAGCAAACCTAATACTAGCAATATTTTCGCACTGCTAGCAGAAAAAGATCATAACAACGGCAAAGATTCTAAGTCCACAAATCGTAATGCACAAAACGAAACCAAACAGCCTCCTAAAGTTAACAAGCCACCGCCTATTTATGAGCAGGGGGTAGAAGACATTCATACTCTCATTAATGCTATTAATGAAGTTATAGAGAAAAACTATATTGTGACAGAACCCCAACAATATAGTACAATAATCAAAATGTTAAAAGCTAGAAATACCAAGTACTATACATTTAAGACTAAAGACGAACGCGGTTTTAAAGTTATGCTGAGACACCTTCACCAATCATCTGCCACCGACAAAATTAAGCGAGAACTGAAAGAATTAGGCCATGATGTCACGAATATTCGACAAAAAACCACAAATAATTCACTTCCCCTGTTCTCACTCGAACTTAAAGCCATCCCTAACAACTAAAACATTTATAACATAACTACATTACTTCACACCAAAATACAATTTGAGGCCCCCCATAGTAAGAGAACGATAGTGCAATGTTCTAACTGCCAAAAATACGGACACACACGAAACTACTGCACCAAAGATCCTGTTTGTGTTAAATGTGCGGGAAAACACAGCACGATTGACTGTCAAATGGATTCATCAAAGAAAATAAAATGTGCTCTTTGTGGTGGAGCTCATACAGCCAATTATAACGGTTGCGAAATCTACAAAACATTAAAAATTCAAAGGTTTCCTGCTCTTCGACTCAAAACATTGACCGTTGAAACAAAAAACGAGCAAAAGTCCGCAACCTCTCGCAAAGTGGAGAAAGGAATCAGTTATTCGCAGGTTGCTGCTTCTTCCTCACAGATTATGTCAACCAATCGACCAGCTGAAAAAGAAAAAGGAAAAAATGATTTAAGTGTTAATCTAACTACCGGCAAAATTTCTTCCCAGCAAAACAACAATCATACTATCCCATCTGACGATATCTCAGAACTTAAAAACATGATGAAAGAATTATTCCAACAAATGGCTAACATGTTGAACATTATAATAATTTTAGTAACAAAGCTTGACAAACAAAATGGACAATAAGTTAAGAATAATTGCTTGGAATGCGAACGGACTACACAAGCATATTTTAGAACTCCAACTTTTCGTAAATGAGAATTCAATTGACATTGCACTAATATCGGAAACTCACCTTACAAATAACCACCTAAGCATTCCCGGCTATAACATATAAGGAACAAATCATCCGGACGGTTCAGGTCATGGTGGCTCTGCTATTATTATCAAAAATAATATACGACACGTTGAACTGGAGAATTATCAACAAGCACACATACAGTCGACCAAATTGATGCTGCTAGATATATATGGATCTTGTACAGTAGCATATTGTTCACCTAGACACATAATCACAACAGCTTAATTTAAGGACTATTTTATTGAGCTTGGCCAAAAGTTAATCGTTGCAGGAGACTATAATGCCAAACATGTAAACTGGGGATCAAGGTTGACAAATACTAAAGGAAAAAATTTACAATGTGCAATTCAAATGATTGGAGGAACGCATTTGAGTACTGGAGATCCCACATATTGGCCATCTGATCGAACAAAGATTCCTGACTTATTTGACTTTTGTGTAATAAAAAATATGAATATGGCACATTTTGAAATTGACTCTCGATTAGAACTTTCTTCTGACCATTCTCCGATCCAAATTAATTATAATTGCTCAATAAAAAATGTTTTGCCCCCATGCAAGATGTATAATAAACAAACTGACTGGCACTCTTATAGAAAATTCATTGATATCAACCTAGCAATAGATGTACCTCTTAAGGAATCAGACGATATTGAAAAAACAATCATACACTTAAATGACATTATAAACGAAGCAGCTGATAGAGCAACACCCGAACTAAAACCAACAGAGGACAACTATAACATCCCACACTCAATTAAAAGACTTATTGTGAGCAACAAACTGCGTAAGACTTGGCAAAGGACGTGAGCTCCAAATAATAAAGCAAAACTTAACAAAGCGATTAAAGACCTGAAAGCCAGACTTAAAATTTGGAAAAATGAACAATTTGAAAAATATCTAAAATCATTATCTCCAACGTCTGACACTAATTACTCTTTGTGGAAAGCAGCTAAAGACTTAACGAATCGCACCATTCACCAGCCGCCACTAAAAAAGTCGGATGGGACATGGGCTAGAACCAACTCTGACAAAGCTTCCCAACTTGCTGACTATTAAGAAAAGGTTTTTACTGAAAACCAAACTAACAGCAACGCTAATCTTACTAATCTTACTAACAGGACTCCTCCACCGCAATACAAATTAAGAAAAATCTCAGCTAACGAAATAAGACACTGCATTGAAAAGCGTACTAGTCAGAAAAAATCTCCAGGATATGACCAAATAAATGGAAAATTACTAAAAGAGCTTCCTCCAAATGCAATTATATACATAAGAAACTTGTTTAACGAAGTACTAAGACTAAGGCACCACCCGACATTATGGAAAATAGCTGAAATAATACCTATATCGAAATCGGGCAAAGATCCAACTTTGACTTCATCTTATAGGCCAATAAGCCTTCTGCCTTCATTATCAAAAATATTTGAACGACTTTTGCTTGACAGAATTCAACATATACTGGATGTGAACAAATTTATACCTGATCACCAATTCGGACTTAGACAACGTCACTCCACAATACAGCAAGTCCACAGAGTGACACACAAGATACTATCAAATCTAGACGACAAAAATACTGTGTAGGTGTTTTTTTGGACATAGAAAAAGCTTTTGACAAAGTCTGATACGCCGGACTTCTTAAAAAAGTTAAGACTATCCTACCAAATGATCTTTGTGATATCATGAGGAGCTACCTTGATAGTCGCTACTTCTATGTAAGGTATAAAGACGAAACCTCTACATTAAGGCAGATAAAAGCTGGAGTCACACAGGGAAGCGTGCTTGGGCCCTTACTTTATACTATATATACATATGACATTCCAATCCCAGAAGACAATTCGACAATGGTGGCCACCTTTGCTGACGACACTATTATTATGTACTCAAACAAAAAGCTTGATGTGGCAATAGATAAGCTGCAAGCAATATTGGACGAAACATGTACATGGTTTGATTTATGGAAAATTAAGATAAACGAAATGAAAACATTGCAAGTGATATATAATTTACGGACATCTTATCAGCCAAGACAAGTAAAAATAAAAGGTACTGACATTCCATTAAGCAACGTGGCCAAGTACCTGGGCATGCATATTGACAGCAAACTGACTTGGAAATATCATATCCAGAAAAAGAAAGACCAACTTGTACTAAAATTCAGGCAGTTATATCCGTTTTTCACCAGACATTCAAAACTTAATACTTATGGGAAATTACTACTTCACACATCTGTAATTAAGCCCATATGGACGTATGGCATACAACTATGGGGTACTGCCAAGAAAACAAACGTAAATGTTATACAAAGACAACAATCTAAAATCCTTAGAGTAATAGCTAATGCTGACTGGTACATAACAAATTATGACATACATAAAGAACACGGTGTAAAAATGGTGCACGACGAAAGTAGAAGACACCATAACACCTTAGAACGACATTCCGACGTTGAAATGATTGACATTCCTTCAGACGAATTAACAAGACATAGACGACTAAAAAGGAGCAGACCAGTGGACTTAACGTAGCTGCTCTACTTCATACATTTTGTCTTTACTTATTAAATATTATACCTACACTAATATGTTCATGTGTTGGTCTTGGGTTGTTGAGAGGAACGTTGCGGTATCTCGCGAGAATGGGGCAGCCGCAAGTAGTACTCAAAAATAAACCAAGCCTTCCATAACATTTCAAACTGACAATTCCAAAATGTTCGTATTTGTCAAATATAAACCCCCTTTTCAATGTTAAAAAAAGTATTAGTGTTTTGTTTTTTTAATTTATTGTTATATAATAAGAAACAAATGTACTACGAAATACAAAAAAAAAAAAAAAAAAATTTAATGAAAGAACTATTTACAATGAGCACAATTTATTTATAATAATAATTTCTAACTATTTCAACATTGTAGACAATAATAATAATATAAATATTTACAATTCAGAAAAAAGAAATATAAGAAATAACAAATAAAAAATACTTCTTCTTATTCCGTTTGCCGATGATTTTTTCAGTTCCCGTCGTCCTATCTTGAGGATGAAAGAATTAGAAAATATAAAACTTCACTTTTTGCAATATTTTTTTGTTTACTCACCCTGTTAAATTTTGGCACTTGGAATCAATTCGATTGGATGAGGAGAAAGATGTGTTATTTACTAAATGATGAACATGAAAAAGAAAAAAACAACTTTAAATAAATGCACCACACACTTCACTTTGTTTTCTATTCTACTTACTTTGTTTTATTACGCCAACAACAAATAACACTGTGTTACAAAAAAAAAAATGAAAAAACTTCTTATCAGACCTAGTGGAGGTTATAGGTCATAAAAAACTAAAAAGAATGGTATATATTAAATCTCTGATACACCCTCAAAATCTTGTTTTAGAGCCCAAAAACCGTTTTTAAGAGGTTCCTGTACATATTACCTTATAACTTGGCCATTTTTTATCGGATTTCAAATTGTTTGTATTAAGAAGCTGAAATGTAGCCCTTTACAACCATGTATCATGTATTTTGTTATCATTCAAATTCATGAAAAAAAAACTTTCCAAAATTTTGATTTTTCCATCGATTTTGCAACTTTAAGTCCAATTTGTGTCTCTTATCTTATCTAAATTATATTTTCTCAACGTACATCGAAAGTTTAGTCATTTTAGCTTTAAATGAACCCTGTTTGAATAGAATCGGCTAAAAATTACTTGATTTATTGTACATTTTGTAATTGCATATGACAGTTTTCTTTCCTTTTTTATTCTTAATTGTCTAGCTATCTCCCTCTAGCTATCTCCCTCTATCTGCAACAAATAAGAAATCCGATAAAAAATGGCCAAGTTATAAGGTAATATGTACAGGAACCTCTTAAAAACGGTTTTTGGGCTCTAAAACAAGATTTTGAGGGTGTATCAGAGATTTAATATATACCATTCTTTTTAGTTTTTTATGACCTATAACCTCCACCAGGTCTGATAAGAAGTTTTTTTTCGCTGTGACACAGTGTAAATTTTTTTCTTCACTTTTTTTTCTGCGCACGCGAATGCTGCTCTAAATGTATACACAAAAAAGAAGAATAGCGCGAACGACAGCAAAACAAATACCGAAAATTTTGTGTTTGCGTCGTTTGTCGGTTAAACCGTTGGTTACCTCTTTTACTTATTCCCAGTTGACCAAAACTTCCGAAAACGGTATTACTTATGAGAGTTAAGCGGGTTCTGGGCGGGTAAAAAACCCCGTTTCGGATCCGAAATCGGTACGTAAAATATTCATCTGTCGCTCAGTTTTGGGCAGAGGAAACTATCATTAACGGGCCACGAAAACGGGCCGTTAACGGATCCGTTTTCGGCCCGTTGTTGGAACCGTTTTTGGGCCCGCAAATGGAACCGTTTTCGGTCCGTTGTCGCACACTTTAACGGGCCGTCAACGGATCTGTTTATGGGCCGTTAACGGATCCGTTTTCGGCCCGTCAATTAAACCGTTTTCGGGCCGCAAGTCAATCATTTAATGAAAAGAGCTATTTACAATGAGCACAATTTATTTATAGTAATAATTTCTAATTATTTCAACATGGTAGACAATAATAATAATATAAATATTTACAATTCAGAAAAAAGAAATATAAGAAATAACAAATACAAAATACTACTCCTTGCTCCGTTTGCCGATGATTTTTTCAGTTCCCGTCATCCTATCTTGAAGATGAAAGAATTAGAAAATATGAAATTTCACTTGATATTTTAATTTGTTACTTACTCACTCTGCGAATTTTTGCCACTTGAAGTAAATGCAATAAGTTGAGGATGAAGATGTGTTATTCACTAAATATTTAACATGAAAAAGGGAAAAAAACATTAAAAAAATGCACCACACACTTCACTTAATATTTCTATGAACTTACCTTGTTTTATTAACAACAAATAATAATTTTTTTTTCCTTTTTTTTTTGCGCTTGCGACTGCTGCACTAAATGTATACACAATAAAGAGGAAGAGCGCGAACGACAGCAAAACAAATACCGAAAATTTTGTGTTTGCGTCGTTTATCAGTTACGTCTTTTACTTATTATTGCTATTTATCTATGTATCCGTTTCATGTCCGAAATATTTCCGCGAACGTGAACGTTTCTGAGCATGAAACGGATATTTTTGCGGCGCTGACGTTTTGTTGTTGTCTTGTCGTCTCTTTTGTCTATTTTTTCTCATACATCCGTTTTGTACGGACGAAACACTCATTTCTGAGCCCGTTTTCGGAAGTTTCGACGGAAGTCCGCACGACATACGATGCTTGGTCAACTGGGTTATTGCTATTTATCTATGTATCCGTTTCATGTCCGAAATATTTCCGCGAACGTGAACGTTTCTAAGCATGAAACGGATATTGTTGCGGCGCTGACTTTTTGTTGTTGTCTTGTCGTCTTTTTTGCCTATTTTTTCTCATACATCCGTTTTGTACGGACGAAACATTCATTTCTGAGCCCATTTCAGGTAGTTTCGACGGAAGTACGCATGACATACGATGCTTGGTCAACTGGGTACGAACAAGTAGCCGAAAAACTGACCGCCAGCCGAAGATGCTTTACTCTCTCTCTCTTCGTGTGTGTCGTCGTTGTTGTTGTTGAGAGTGAACATACGACAGAACTATCTTTCTGAATTTGCGTTTATCCTGAAGGGAAGTGCGGGTCGCTGCTGTTGTTTGGTTTTGTGCACAACTTATCAACAACAACACACCAGCAATTACTACAGTTGCATTTTCGCTCTTCTCTTTGATCAAATATTATTCTTTTCATTTGTGTGTGCCCTACACGACGCCGATCTCGCATGTTAATTTGTACGCATGTCGCGGAGTCTGCTTTTATATGTCATATAAATCAATACGTTATGTAACCCAATTCCTTAAATTATTAATTATAATGTGCTATAATAAAATAAATGAATAATATTATAGAACACAACTCTAGTAATTATTTTAAAGCTAAAAACTAAAACTTCAGTCCTAACATTATGTGCAGCAGAGTCACTTCAATAGTATGCTTATATTACTTTACTTACATTACTTTTTTTTAGATACGTGGCTTTCCTATAAATATGGTTTATTGTAAATTTTACAAATATGTAGGCTTAGATACGCTATAGATGTTTTTGATAAATTGCTAAAATGTATTTTTTTTTTTTTGTGACAATTTTTACCTGAAACAATTTTCAATTATAAAATATCACACAGTTTCGGCCAGGCCGAAGGTCAATAATTGGCGGAAACCGAAACTGTAGCCGAAACTAGACTTTTGGGCCGAAACCGTAACCGAAACCGAACCTTCGATCGGTCTCTAGTTATTTTCTTACTTAAGGTTTAGTATTATTACTTTTAAGTTAACAGTTATTTGTCATAAATCAATTTACTCCATTTGGCAAATATTTTTCTGCTCTTTCTTCAGCGCCAAAGTTTAGTCAGTTGCAATAAGACCGTCTTCAACAATGAGTTATTATATCACCACATTAAAATAAATAAATGAATATGAACAATATGTAATAAAAAAAAAATTGAGTTCTGAGAACACAAGCAGAACTCTGTTTCTGACGACAACAACAACAGGAATGATGACCAAATTGAGGACTTGTAGCAGTGAGAATTCTGGATTCTGGTTGTGTTCTCAATGAACCCAACTTGAACCCACTTTTAAGGCTGGTCACTCTACTATTTTCAGTTTTAATTTTGCAAACGTGCGCACAAAGCTACACGTGTGGTTATAACAAAAAAGAATAACAGCTGTTCAGAGCTCACCAGAACACACTGTGGACGCAAAACCAAAACTCTCAACTATTTACTCACTGTATAAAGGCTATAAACAGTGTTCAGTGCTGTAAAAATAATTGAAACGATTGACAACACTGAAGATTTGGACTGATCGTTTAAAAACAAGCATTTTGCCAATCCATTTGGATTTCTGAAGCGGTAACATGGACTGAGCCTGAGCTGACCATCTAAAGCCGCTGTGGCACATAGTGCGAAAGCTACAGATTCTTCTGCAATATCTGACAGAGCGGATTAAAAAGGACCATTAAAAGAAACTCATCAAAATCGAAATTTTAATTTCTTATAATTACGTCGTTTATACGACGCTCAAATCGTTTGCACGAAATTCGATATAACGAAAACCGTATGTATACACATTTTCAAATAAAAATTTCACACATGAATCGATTTGACGAAACTCGCATATGAGATTCGATTTCGGTTTTGTAAATCGATTTCAAATGTTATGTGGTAGAACTATTTTGCTTTATTTTAACTTTTTTTAAAAATTCGTGGTTTATATAAAAAATATCATTGTAAAACTTTATTAAAAATCAAGATAAGTATTTTACATTTACATATATCGCACCCTAACTACAAAAGGTCATTAACTCAAAAAACAGCATTTCGAGAAAAATGCTTTTAAAGTTTTCAATTTATATACAAATTGGTTAAGTATTGAAGAAATATTCAATCCTCACGCGGAGAGTTATTAACATGAAATTTTTACACAGTAGAAAACTTGATGAACATAAATACCTGCATCATTAAGTTAGTGACCTTTTGCAGTTAGAGTGCGGTATATTATTTTATTCAATGTGGTTTTAAAAAATAACTTTGAGAAAACCACATTTATATATATGTTTATTTAATCAAACCGATGTCGACTGCCTCATGTAAAATATTGAAGGTCTTTTAGACGGTCAGCTCACTCTCAGTCCATGTTATCGCACCGATAATCGAAACGATAACAGAAAAATGGACTGATGGCCCAGCTTATTTGTCAGTCCATTTCGATTTCTGAAGCGATAACATGACCATCTAATAGTGTGTTCAGACAGCGAGTTCTGGTTACCCATTTTGTGTCACCGAGTTCTGAGTTTCGAGTTCTGAGCAGCTGTTTTTCTTTTGGTTTTTGTTTTCATTACACACACAAATATTAATTAGATGTCGTCTTAATCTAAGCTTCTGTAAATATCCTGATGATGAAACAAATGTATGAAAACCCATCTGGTTGTTTGACATTAAATTACATAATATCAAAAAAAAAAAAAAATTGTAAATTTCATATAAGTTTACGGCATAGCGTAAACTTTTTTGTATGGCGTTAATTTCATCAGTGTATACTATACGTTGTTTAAACTATATAGTATACACTCCAAATACACGTTTGAGTGAAGACAACAACTATCTTTTATTTTTTCTGTTACTTGAACACGGACATCAGTTGCCTTATCACTTTTCCTGCGTTGAATACTACTGTTAAAAGGAGGTAGACTTTTGAGCTTTTTAACGTGTTGCTTGCCAGACATAATTTCTGCTATATCTAAAGCCGATGGTAAAATAAATTTTCGGCAATATTATGAGGTTTTCCTGCTTTAGCCACACGAAAAGCTACTCGATAAGTAGCTAGCAACGCTTTCTCATTTAGATTGGAAATTTGTACTACACCAGTTTTTTAAAGTTGAAGGACCTTCAATTTTAACTCAAAAAAATCCAACGGTCTGTTTTTTTCATTTGGATGTTTTGTGATGAGGTGGCGCACAAGTTTTGATCGTTTCATGCTTTCACTTGATAAAGTTTCGAAAGGAAATAACGCACTGCGGTTTGTTTTCAATTACAGTGGATCCGAATTTGTTGTGTTGATATTTTTAGAAATGTATCCATTTCTAATAATTATAGCAAGTCACTTCAATAAATTCAAATAAAGTGCACAGAATAAGTAAATATAATATATATACTCAGAACAAACCGCTTTTACGTTGTCTTTTCCATAAAATGACTGTTTTTTGTATTGATTTAAATCAAAAAATTTATACCTAAATAAATTTTTAATAATATCGACTGTATTGGTCAGGAACTGCGAATGGTAAGGATTCTCGAAATATTTTTACACACTAAGGTGTTCGCGACACAAAAAAGATTGAGAAACACTGATATAAAGTAATAGCCTTGTTACATTCACTAATCGGTCTGAAAATCGTTTGCATTTCTTCACCACGTTGAGCGAAGCGACGAAGTTAAATTTTGATTTTCAACAAATTTACCGAGAATTCTTATTATTTACAATTTTGCATTTAATCTGTTTTAGGAACAATTGTATACATACATAGTGAGTTCAAAACACAGAAAGAAAATGTAGAAAACAATTTTATTGATGTCATGTTTTATTCTCGTTTAAAAATTGAGTTTTTTTTTAAGTAAACATTCAACATGCGCAACACAATTTAAATTTAGTTTTAAAAAAATTAAAACAATTGGATTTCGAAAATGTGATTATTTTTCTTTGCTTTTGCAGAATTATTGAACAGACATTTTGTATCTACATACTTACTTACATGTGTGTGTATGTATGTCTCTGCACTTTGTGGTAGTGTATTAATGAGGAATGTCAATAGTAGCAATTGCGGTGGAGGCGGTAAAAAAATACCAAACAAGCAGGAACTCCACGAAAATAATTTAGTCAAAAATTTAAAATTCGTCCGATGTAATAAAAATTTCCCTCCAAACAAAACTTCACAACGGTTACAAAATATTTAAATCCGCCCACGTACAGTTGCTTGGAATCAGCTTAGTGTTTCTGTTTTGCCACTTACTCAGTACCTCTTCAGTACCCCACGTCCCGTCCATATATACAACTCCAAATATTGCTACCATCCACTGAATTAAGATGTCATCAATTGAGGATCTTCGCATGGAAATAGAGCGCCTTGGTCGTGAACTAGACCAGGCAACGAGTGAACGAGCTCAATCCGCACAGTACGGTCTTTCTTTATTGGAAGAGAAATCATCATTGCAACAAAAGTGTGAGGAACTGGAAACGCTGTACGACAACACAAAGCATGAATTGAACATTACACAAGAGGTGAGAAAAAGTGCGTCTGGTGAGTAAATCACAATTTATTATTATGTGACTGTAGAACGACAAATACTCACTTTCATTTTTTGTTTTTTTTTTTTGTTCTTTGTTAATATTTTTGGACTTTACTCACAGACTATAGGTTTTGTTTTGATTAATACTTTTACATATTTGTATTGTCCGGTAAGAGAACTTTAACAAATTAACTTAAACTATTTATATGCCTTAACTTTAGGTAAAAAATAATAATAGATACGGAAAAAATGTTGATTAACTACGATCACTCAGATCCATTTGATGAGGTCTTTTAAGTCTTCGTGGCGTGAAATCCGTGTTGAGAAGATTGTATGCCAGTAGGTTTGTGTGTGATCTGAGCCTTTCTTTGTATTTCTTGCAGTAGCGAACAACTTTTTTCATGACTGTTGACATATGAAGGTCTCTGCAAATCGTTGTTGCTAACATACCATGAAGCACCGTCAGATTACGGAGTGTTATGTTTGGATACCATTTCATGATATATACTTTGTATTTAGCTGGAGTTCCCAAAAGGTCCAAACTGGTTTCAATATAAATGTATAGAACCGTATTTTATTTTTAAGATTGAGTTTAGATTTCTATTTGCGAGAATATGGTGTCTCCCTTCCAGTCTTTTGTCCAAGATATTTGACACTATTACTCATTGGTATCATTACACTATTACTAAAGCCTTTATGTAATGAATCTGTTGTAAATTGCTATTGTCGTTTCTTCACATATTGAGCAAAGCATATCTGCTGTGTAATGTATAAAGGTATAAAGGTATAATACATTGCCTTGATGAAACCAGATTGTATTGTTTTGATCGACGTGTAGGCATCTTCAAATCTGACATAAACCAGAAAGAAAACTATCATTGGCTATGCCAAAGATGTAATACTCTTCACGCTCCTCCGGGTTTCATCCAACGTTTCTTTCTATACACTATATTCTCTGTGTTACAGTTTGATTATCAACAAAGACCACAGTTTGAGTGGCACTTTTATTGTACTTTTACTCTAACTTAAATTTGAGTTCGATACGTTAAAAAAAAAAACTTTTTCTAATAAGAACATTAATTTCAGTGGGTGTTTGTATGGGAGGTACCCCTCCTGGTAAACTTAGGATCTTGAAATTTACATGGGTGGTGTTATAAAGAAGCCCTTTATGTCATATACGATTAAATGCTTGTTTGACATCCAGGAATACAGCAGCGCAGTATTGATTTTCTTCAAATGCTTTCAGTATTTCGTTGACAACTCCTTGTACTTGCTCGGAAACCAAACTGATGGTTAGGCAGTATTTCATCATTCAGTATAGGCAGAAGTCTACGAACGAATATTTTCGAGAGAACGCCCAGCAAACTTATTGACCTTTAAGATGAAAGCTCATGTTCATGTTTTCCTGGCTTAGATATGAGAATAATCTCAACACATTTCCATTGACTAGGGAAATGACCTAGCCTGAAGAAAACATTGAAAATGTGTATTAACAGCAGTTGAGATTTAATTGGGAGTGCTTTTATTGTCACAACTTAAATTTCATCGTATCCTTTAGATCTCCTTGTGGTAAGCAATTTTATTTTTGTTTGGACTTCTTGTAGTCTGACTGGATTTATTGGTGGGCTAAGTTGGCAAGGGATATTGAGGAGAGTAGGGTTGTAATGGAACTTCGCATCCACCTACGCATCTGCAGAACATTCGCATGAAATTGTACCTCCCCCTCCGCATGTTTCTAACAAAATTTTAGCGGAGGTATATTTACATTTTGTCATTGCGTGCGACGTCACATTTCTCACTCCAAGAGACCAAGGATTGAATTGAATCGAGTTGACGATGAACCGTGTACTCGCTCCCAGACTTCATCGCCAACCAAGCGTTTACCCAAATCTAGCAGACATGCTGGAAAAAAAGCAGTGACGATGAGGACGATAGAAGTGACACCAGTACAAACCTCATCATATGGAAATCATTGGTAAATGAGTATAATACCAAAAACCGGTTTCCACCAACCGAAGAACCAGTAATAACGTGGAAATATTAAAAAAAAATTCAAGCTTTTTTCCCCATCGTACGTGCTTATTTATCGTCGCTGCCAGGATCGGTTCCAAGCGAGCAACTATTTAGTGGAGCTGGTATAATTTACGAACCAATGAAAAGGCGACAATGCTGCAAAAATGTTGTTTATTAAGAATAATTTGCCTCTTATCTTATACTACGGGGAAAAAACAAAAAAGGTAAATACCGAATTTATTTTCTTTGTTAACCCACCTCCGGCTCCGATAACATCCGTTTTTGCGGAGTTGCTCTATGGCACATTCCTTAATTTGGCAAGTATTCCTTTAATTTTTTTGTAATTCTATTTAAATCATTTTTGCCACTTGGAGATTGTGATTGTTGCAAACGCGTCAATCTTCTTTTTTCAGTTGCTAGCATTCAAATTTCGGTGAAGTACAATGTTATTATTTTATTATTTACTAGCAAACCCGACTTGCTACGCTACGCGAACTATTTCAATTAAATTAACTTTTTTGTTTGTGAACTGAAAAAAATGCAATAAGAACAATACACTCTCTTGATCTCTTTCCGCTCTCAGTGAACATCATCTATACCGGCGGTACTCAATTTGTTTTTTCCGCATACCATTCATGTGCAAAGTGGATTAATCGAGTACCACCGAACTAAATAAAGCAAGTTGTGGTGCGTGTACGTATTTATAGAACTTGTAGTGTAGTTAGGAATACTGAAGCCGTGCAACAGAACAGATTGTTATAGTATTAAAACAACTTTTTTAAAAGCTTTTAGTAAAGAACAAAGAGTTTGTCTTCTAATAAATAAAAGTCTCGTGTCACGGTGTTAGTGTAAGAACACCTCCGAAACGGCTCGACTGATTTTTATCACATTTTTTTTACAATGCCAACAAGACGAAGGGGGCCTTTTTTGAGCCGTCGAATAAATAATGCAATAAACATGCAAAATAGTAGAGCAAAAAGAACGGACGATCAAATACAACATGATACCGAAATGCGCGTGTGAGCATGTCGCAATTGCGTGCATCTCGATCACAAGAGACACGAGCTGAACGAAATCAACAACGACAATTGGAACGGAGACAAACGCGACGGTTCGCAATTGATACAGACAGAGCAAATGACCGACAACGCCTCGCATTCGAGTATTAGCCAGATATTGAATATTCAGCTCATCCAAAAGTGCTGATTGGAGCAATGGACAAAGAATGTCCCCATTGTTATGCGCTCAAATTTAAACATGAGCCAGCTGACATGTGTTGCGCATCAGGAAAAGTGCAACTACCAGAAATTAAGATGCCAACAGAACTATTAAACGCCTTGCTCATCGGCACATATCCAGATTCAAACCTCTTCCTGAAGTCCATTCGCTGATTCAATTCATGCTTCCAAATGACATCGTTCGGATCAACAGAAAGAGTTCATAATACTGAGCCAAATGGTCAACAATACAATTCAACGTTCAAAATCAGAGGCCAAGTGTACCACAAAGTGGGCTCATCATTGCTGCCAATGCAAAAAGAAACATAAGTTTTTACAAATATACTTCAACGGCGGTGAGCACGCCAATCGCGTGGATGCACGTTGTGGCTACACTAACCTCATTTCGCCTAACCCCAAGTACATCGTCGGCGCCCTATTGAATCGGCACCATGAATTATTGAAATTCTGCAAATCACACGCAGGAATTGGAAAATGACAATCATGCTATTTTCATCAATCCTAATAAAACACCAGCTGGAGAACATGTGCGTTGATTTAATGCGCCTGTTGTGGATGACGTTGCTGAAATCATTGTTGGAGACCGCACATAGACTCGAGAAATTGTGATTCGAAAACGAAACAATAATCTGGTGTTCATCGCTGACACACACCGTTCATACGACGCTCTCCAATATCCGCTAATTTTCTGGAAGGGACAAGACGGATATTGCATAAACATTTAACAACGAGATCCCGCCACAGGTACTTCATTCATTATAAACATCATTACTTATTTTGAGATCATTTTCAATTCATATTTAAGAATATTTATGAATATGTTGTGCAGGAGCCGAAACAAACAAGAAGTGAGCTCGGTGGATTTTTATGCGTATCATATGATGATTCGACGTAATCAGGATAACGTCATTCTGCGATGTCGTGAGCTGTGCCAATAATTCATCGTCGACATGTACGTGAAGGTAGAGAGCGAACAGCTGCGGAAGAATATATTCACTTGCGAGACGCTATCAGGAACGGCGACACCGCCGAAATTGGTAACTCCATCATTCTACCATCATCGTACGTAGGCAGTCCACGTCATATGCAAGAATACACACAGGATGCTATGACTTTCGTGCGCTTTACGTTTATAAGTAATCCTAAATGTCAGGAGATTACATCTTTGTTATTGCCACGCCAAAAGGCAATACATCGTCATGATATAACAGTATGTGTGATCAAATAAAAATTTAAGTCTTTAATGAGCTTTATTACAAAATTTCACGTATTCGGTCCCACACGTTGCTGGATGTATTCGGTTGAATGACAGAAGCGATAATTACCTCATGCATACATTTTGATTTGGTTTGTCGACATACGCCCTGAAGAAATCGAGTGTGTAATTTCCACGGAAATTTCAGATCCGTCTACTGATCAACTACTGTTCGATATTGTTACCGCAAACATGATTCATGGCCCATGAGAAAAATTGATTATGGTGGACAATCATTCACGAAAAATGTCAATAACGCAGACATTGACATGTTCGCCTCTGTTGAGCAGCATTGGGCTGTACAGCAACACAAATTCGTCTACTATTCGCTATAGTGTTGACTACATATTTCCCGAGCAGACACGTTGTGGGATAATCGCAAAGATTCGATGACTGGCGATATATTGCATCGAATTCTTACACGGTGCAACGATCTAAAGATTACATTCAGCGACGCAATGTATAATGAAGCATTGATTGCTATCGATGATATTTGCGTTGTCATTGCCAGTCAGTCATTTCGGTATGAGTTTGTCAAATTGGACTGCATCTGATTATATGAACACCAAAATGGATTGTGAACTGCAGTAAATACTGCAGGAATGGTGGCGATTCTTACTTGCAATGTCATACTACTGACTGATGAACAAAAAATCATTTACGACCGCATTATGCATGCAGTTTCAGTTTTCAACTGGCAAAACATTTCCCAATTCGCTAATTCTCGCCGAAATACGATCAAGTAATGGCATCGTTGGCCGTTGCATCATCTGGCATTGCAGCAACTTTATTGGATGGAGGGAGAACAGCTCATTCAGCATTTACACTTCCTCTGAATATTCAAAATAACCCAGACGCAGTGTGCAACATAAAAACAATCGTCCATGGCCACAGTGCTGAAACAGTCTAATATTATCTTCTGGGATGAATGCACTATGGCCCACAAACATTCTCTTGAGGCGTTGAACAGAACGCTCAAAGATATGATTTCAGACTGCTTATATAGGCTTTGTATGTAACGCTTTCACGCAAACTATACTGAACCAATTTCAATAATTTTTTTTTTTAAATCCTACAATTGTGCTAAGGAGTGGAGTGGCATACTCACTTTTCGGATCGGACCCGCTGTTGTCGATAAATTGGTGGAGATAATTTTGCATGTAAAGCTAAGTGACATATCTTAAAATCAATCAAGTCGTCTATGACAAACATATGTCAATATTAATATTTGATTCGTCTAATTTTTCAATGCGCAATGTACTACAATAAACGCAATTTACCAACACTGCTAAGGAGGACCTGTCGACAGTAGTTAATAAACCAGTTCTTTTTATTTAACAGTTTATAAACTACTTAAACTAATCGACTATAAAAATGGGCGCGTTCAGCAGAACCAATCGCTGACTTTTTCAGCTTGATTGGTGTTCACTGTGACTGTCAAATTAACAAAATCATTCAGAATGTAAGGATTGCGCTGACTAAAAATCCATCATAAAAATAGTTTGATTACTTGAAGTCAGCGGACTTCAATCAGCTGTGTTTTTTTTTTGTAAACAAATTAATAAAAAGACTATTGTTAAGAAAATTTTTAGGGGTGAGTTAAAAAGGGTAGGGGGTAGAATTAGTAAAGTGCAGGGACTAGAATTGATTGGGAATATTTATTTTTGTTGTTAATATGTGTTTGAAAGTTGCAAAATATCTTAATTTTAAAGTAATCGGAATATCTGAAAGAGAAACCCGTTTAGAGATTGTACGATTAAATAATTTTCAGTCAACGCAAGCTGCAATTGGACTCAAATTTGCATTTAATTACCGAACAGTACATCTATCTTTACACTTCGAAAATGGACAAAGGATATATTTTACACCAAATAATTTGAAACGTGTGCTACAAGAACCTCCACAAAACACACTTCCTGCTTTTTTGCTCTTTGTGCAGTTGACCACTATGCAAAAACCTTACTTTACAACGAAATACCTGCATTTTACACTTGGCTAATAAAAAATGGTAATTGAGAAAACGTCGACAGATTGTTTCTAATCATCCTGGTTTTAAACGGGACACTATATTGGGTAGGGTATACACTATACATACTAATTATTCAGAATGTTTTCATTTGAGAGTTTTGCTACATCATGTTCGAGGCCCAACATCTTTTACCGATTTAAAGCGCTTAGACGGCCAAATTTTTACGACCTACCGTGCTGCTTGCCAAGCGTGACATTTGCTCCAGGCTGATACACTTTGGAAAGATACATTATTTGATGCAACTATTTCCGAAAGCGCACACAAAATGCGAAATATTTTTGCAATCATAATGATTTTTTGCGATATTTCCGATCCAGCAGAGTTATGGAATTTATTCCGTAAAATTTTTTTGAAGATGTTTTACATTACGCGAGAGAGATAAGTAATAATCCTGATATGGATTTTATTGACATTTTTAATGATGGACTGATTCTTCATAAAAATATTGTCTTTTCATATGGAGAGAAGCGTTTAAAAAATGTTGGTTTGCCGGAACCTAATCGCGGAAATTCACATTTAAATAATCTATTCAATGCGCGCGAGACAACGTGATGAGCTACATCAATTTGTAGAGGAAAACGAACCAAAATTAACAGTGGAGCAACAATTAATTTACTAGAAGATAATTGACAGTGTGAACCACAATACAGGAGACAATTTTTTTATAGACGCACCTGGAGGAACAGGTAAAACGTACATAACTTCAGTACTTTTAGCTAAAGTTCGAAGCGAAAACAAAATTGCTATTGCGGTCGCCTCTTCAGGCATCGCTGCTACTCTTCTGTGTGGAGGAAGAACATCTCATTCTACCTTTAACCTACGACTAAGTTTTTTACAAGAACAAACCTGCGCATGTTCGATTAAAAAAACAGTGGAACTGCTAATGTTCTTCAAAGCGCATCGCTTATAATTTGTGGCGAGTGTACAATGTCACACAAGTCTCATATTGGTGCCGATAATACAACACTTAAAGATTTAAGATCCTCTCAGGCAGTAATAGGCGGAGTTACTTTTGTATTCACTGGAGATTTTAGACAGATTTTACCGGTGGTTCCTAAAGGGACACGCTCTGATATTCCTAATGTGTTCTTAAGAAAGTCTGAAATTTGGCCATATATACAAAAACTAAAATTGATCGTTAACCTGCGCGTGCATCTTTATGGAGACCGTCATTCTAATGAGTGTTCGGGGAGTACCTGTTAAAAATAGGTGTTGGTTCCACCTCCATAGCAAGCGATGGTTACATTACGATGTCAGATAATTTAGGGACCTGCGTTAGAACAATTGAGGAACTTATTGATAAGGTATATCCGGATATTGAAACTCCAGTTGGCTTTGCGAGCGAACTATCGTCACTTCGACAATTACGGACGCAGACGAGATTAACAATGTGGTTTCACAAAAAGTTTCAGCAGAATCCAAAATATTTAACTCTTTGCACGCAGTGATAGATCGAGATAACGTTGTTCACTATTCCTTAATTCTCTAAACTCTCCGGGACTACCACCACATAAATTAAATCTTAACATTGCTACACCTATTATTCATTTGTGTAACCTTAAGCTACCCAGTTTATGCACGCCGGGGCAGCTAGTCTATATGTATAAAATAGGACGAGAAAACTAGTTTAACGGCGAATAACTCCAACACCGTTTGACTGATCAGCATGAAAGTTGGCATGTATATGTATTTCTTCATAAAGAATGTTTATATTTGTTGCAACTCTTCTTTTTTCTCAATCATTGTTTGTTTTAAAGTTAAACGGTAGATGGCGCGAATTTACATGTCTCTATCAAAAAATCATGCACTAACATCACGACGGGGCCGTTGCAACTTACGCCGGGCTACGCTAGTATGATATATTTTATCATCATTTATATGACAAAAATGATATTTCTATGACTTATTTATATAATATGATTTACGCCATATTTCTATGATCGTAGGGTAGTAGCTTAAGTTCAGTCACAAAATTTTCCAAATTAGACAACTGTAGGTTTTTATTTGAAACGCTGTCAACTATCATTTGACATTTTCGAATAATAACTCTAATTTTGTCATCTACCATAAACCGATTTATACTTTTGCCTTGCAAAATTAAATTCAGATCATTCAGTCGATTGTACATGTCTGCCAAGTAAGCTAGTGTTAACCACAACTCGTCTGTTAATCGATCTTGCAGTTCAAAAATAGTTTCCATCAGAAACAATTCCACTTTCGAACGCAACTCGAACAACCTGCTTAACATTTTCCCCTTTGAAAGCCATCTCACCTCTGTGTGCAGCAGCGACTGAATATGTGCGCTGCCCATTTCAGAACACAATTTTGAAAATAAACGAGAGTTTAAAGCTCTGGATTTTATAAAATTTACTACCTTGATGGCTTCTTGAAGAACCCATTTTAATTGTTGCTAATGCCTCCCTGTGAATGTTGCAATGGGTGAAAGTACAATTTTCTGCCACTGATTTCACTTTGTTGCTAACACCTTCGTATTTTCCTGTCATGTCGCACGCACCGTCAGAACTGAATACTTGAATATTTCTTCTCACAAAATAAATAATCTTCTTCTACTTTAGTTTGAAATGTTGGGTCATATAAAGTCTCCGCGGTTTTTGGCACTGGTATTGGTGTCCATAGATCTGGCAATACTAATCAGATTGTGTCAAACGAACATGTGTTTGAAAGATGATATTTCAGGCTACTTTTTTTGTCAAGACAGCTATGTGCTCGTGTTTAAAGTTATACTGATTTGAATATGAGTGAAATATCTGAAGAAATATGCTATGTGATGCTTCTTTACTATACAAAAAGGGAAAAACGCTGCAAAAACATGCCGAAAAATTTGTGTATTTTACGGTGAGAATGCTGTGAGCAAACGCTAGACCCGGGAGTGGTTTGTTCGATTCAGTTCCGGAAATTTCGATGTAAAAGATGCACCTCGCACTGGTCGGCCTGTCACAGAAAAAGTCGATGAAGTTTTGTAACTGATGAAGCAAGATCGGTACGGAAGCTGTCAGGAGATGACGGAGGAACTAAACATCAACCATATGACAGTTTGGAATGATCTAAAAAGAGCAAGCTACTCAAAGAAAGAGCGACCAGAATTGGCCAACAGAAAGGGAGTTCGCTTCAATCATGGCAATGCTAGGCCACACATCTTTGATGACCCGGAACCGTATAGCCCGGACCTTGCACTCTCTGACTACCATTTCTTATACTACTTAAAATTAAGAGCGCTAGCTGCCATGGCTTTCAGCTCTTAGATAAATAAAATTGAAGTAAAAGATTAATTAATATTAGTTATATAAGATTTATCAAATTAATGGAATTAAAAAAATTATAGATCGAGTTTATGTTGCTAAGATTTGGATTGCCCAGGAGCTCTATCATGTTAATTTTGGTTTGGACTCGAAGGTGATGTGTTGCATTGCATTCTGAGAGTAGGTATTCCACAGTAGCAACGTCATTGCAGAGAGGATATGTATCATTGTTGCGACCGCACAATAGGTGTTGATGAGTGAGGGAGGTGTGGCCGAGTCGGAGGCGGACGAATAATTTTATTGCATTACGGTGGCATTCGGCAGGATAAATTGGAGTGATAGCACTCGGGTTTAAACGCTTGTAGTGGTGACTTGCGTTAACCCATGAAATCCGGTCTTTCTCCTGTATATGAGCTTTAACTAAGCGGAGGATGTCGGCCTTTTCAAGTAAGTTAGCTGTGTGTAATGGTTCTTTTAAGGCGAGCTTAGCACGGGTGTTGGCTAGTTCATTGCCAAGTATTTTGGCATGGCTAGGGACCCACATAAGTTTAATATGCTTATGTTGAATAAGCTGGTCGCGGATTGAAGTAGTTATTATACTGTTGCTGTTGGGGTTTCGTACGGAGTTAATAGTTGATTTGCTGTCTGTGCAAACAATGACGTTGGATGGAATATTAGCAGCAAATCGTACAGCTTGGAGAATAGCACATGCTTCTGCAGTGAAGATAGAGCAGAAATTTAAAATAGAACCAACCGATCTTGTTGTATTTGTTCCGTCGACAACAGCAAACGAAGTTGCATCTGAAGTTTTTGATCCATCAGTGAATAAGAACAATGTTGTGTTGTGACTTGGGTCGCAGTAAACTTCATTGAAACGAGCTCTATATTCTTCTGAGGAAGTGTCGTTTTTTGTGAATGGTTCAAGTTTATAAATGAACGCAGTTCGCTGCAGTGTCCATGGAGGATATCGTGCAGGTTGAATGTACGTAGGGCACTGAGTAAATCCAACTGTCTTTGCTAAATCGATACATTGCATAATTGTTGATATGCGCCGAAAACAACGCACATAGTTATAAGCTGTTTTGACTGTATCGTACAGTTTTTTGTTGTGATTCAAAAACAGTTTTGGGATTAAACTGAATTTCGCAACTTCAATCTGGTGATGCACTGTTGGAAGACCGGCTTCTATGAGTATATATTTGATTGGCGATGTAGGGTAGGCGCGAAGGCTTCTTCTGATGGCGTTATGGTATGGAAGTTCTATATGCTTGATGAAAGTTTTGGCTGCATTACCATATATAGATAGGCAGTAGTCAATCTTATACAACATAATTGATCTTATTACAGAGATTAAAGTACTACAATGAACAAAACAGTTTTTAGAAGTAAGGTATTTTATAATGTTAAGTCTGGCAGCTAGGGCTTGTCTTATATATTTACAGTGTTCTTTAAAATTCAATTTACTATCAAAAATTAAACCTACGATTTTTAAAGTAGGTGATTTAGGGATATTTACATTATTATAAGTTAAGTATAAGTAATTACAATTTATCTTCTTATAAATATGAAATAATTTACACTTATCTAGAGATAACGCAGCACCAGAGTGCAGTGACCATGTTGATATGTCGGAGAGGATAGAATTAAAGTTTGATTTTACAGTGTTTAGGTCTTTGATTTTGGTATAAACTAGTACGTCGTCTGCATAAATGATGTGTTCCATATGATTATACTTAAGCAAAATATTACTCATCTCATTAAATGCTATGATGAATAGAGTAACCGATAGGGGCGAGCCCTGGGGAATGCCATTAAACAAGTAAGCAGTGTTAGAAAAGACGTGGTTAACCTTTACAGAAAACTTTCTGTTACTCAAAAATGTTTTAACGAAATAATAAATTTTGGGTCCAATTTTCCATAGCGCTAACTGTTGTAGAACCACATGGGCTCCTACTCTATCGAAAGCCTTTGCAAAGTCTAAACTTCGTTTCGAAACATGGTTTCTAGTTGACAGTACCATAGCACAACAGTGTTCAAAAAACAGGAGGGCGTCAGTTGTCCCATGAGCTTTCCTGAAGCCGAACTGATTTGGGCTTAAGAGATTTCTACGTGAGGTGAACCACATACTGCGTTTAGAGACGATTCTGGTGGATAAGGCGATTTTTGAAGCTGAGGGGTGTGTTTTTAATAATAGGATAGGTAATTCTATCTACGCCCGGGGTGCTACCTTTCATTGAAGATAGAGTAGACTCTAGATTCTGGTGGATAAGGCGATTTTTGAAGCTAAGGGGTGTGTTTTTAATAATAGGATAGGTAATTCTATCTACGCCCGGGGTGCTACCTTTCATTGAAGATAGAGTAGACTCTAGATTCTGGTGGATAAGGCGATTTTTGAAGCTAAGGGGTGTGTTTTTAATAATAGGATAGGTAATTCTATCTACGCCTGGGGTGCTACCTTTCATTGAAGATAGAGTAGACTCTAGATTCTGGTGGATAAGGCGATTTTTGAAGCTAAGGGGTGTGTTTTTAATAATAGGATAGGTAATTCTATCTACGCCCGGGGTGCTACCTTTCATTGAAGATAGAGTAGACTCTAGCTCAAGGAGAGAGACACATGATTCAATTTGTTTAGTTATGGGTGATGGGTTGTTGTTAACGTAGGGGTTATTTAATATTTGTGTTTTAAGGTCAAAGACTGAAAGTTTGAGTCATCTGATTACTTAGACCAAGTAGATGCGAATTCATTTGCTATTTCTTTAGGATCGTATAAGGTACCGATACTGGAGTTTAATAGAGTTATATTGGTAGGATTATAACAGCCATTTATTTTCTTTATATCAGCCCATATTTTTTTGGGCTGGGTGAGGGGGTTTATGGATTCAGTTAGTTTTATAAACGACTTTTTCTTCTCATTCCTACAATGCTTTCTAAATTTTGCCTTCGACTTTTTATATACTATCAGGTTTTCTAAATTTTGTGTATGTTTATATACGTGCCACGCTTTTTGTTTAATGGAACGGAGTTCAGCTAAGTTGCGGTTCCACCACGGGACCATCTTCTTTGCCCTACGAGGGGAATTTTGAGGAATACTCAGGTGAGCAGCTGAACGGATCATTTTCTGTAGAGTGGAACACTCTTTGTTAATGTTATCGTGCGGAGAAGAATTCAAGCACATTTTATCGAGAAGAGTTTGAAATTTTGGCCAATTGGCTTTATCAGTAACAAACCTGCTAATTGAGACTTTATGATTACTGTAGCCTATGGCTATTGAAGTCTTTATTGGAAAGTGATCACTGCTGTAGAGATTATCCAGTGTGAAAGTGGACATAAGCGGATAAATGGAGGATGAACAAATGGTGAGATCTATGTTTGTGAAAGTTATAAGAAAAAGGTTTTTGTTTTTTGACTTATCGAACTGAAATTTGAACACTATAACTTTCTGATCTATATTCATGACCCATGTAAATTTCAAGATCCTAGGGTTCCCAGGAGGGGCACCTCCCATACAACCTCCATTTAAATGAATGTTCTTATTAGAAAAAGTTTTTTCTTTTTTGACTTATCGAGCTGAAATTTGAGCACTATAAGTTTCTATTCCATATTTATGAACTTTACTTTTCCTAGTATTTGTATTTGTAATGGTCTCATCCTGAGATCGATAACACTTCGTTGTCTATACAGGTTTCACGTGACTGGTCATGTACTCATCGTACTCGTCCACCACGGCCTGGTATTTGACTTTGACGGCGTGGTCGAATTCATATACCGTCCCATGTTCTTCCTTGAGGTCATCCCGAGCTCAATTTCGTCCTGCTCTGTTTTGTTCGTTATTTTGTTTATTGTAATTCATTTTGTGGTCCCACGAGTACCCCGGCAATGGTAAAATTTAAACCGGAGTTCTCCGTTATCAGACACACTCACGCAGTACCATTCATCCCATGAGCATGGTTGTTAGACACTCAGGATTGCTGGTTTTATCGAGTTTACCTCTCTAGATCCGCTATATTGTTAACAGCAGGGACACCTCTACAAGGATGTGGCTCCTCACCACATGGACGGTCTTGAGCACTAAGCTCCTGGCTCGTTTACCCAAAACCTTGCCCCCTGCGGGAAGTTAGTATCCACCCAGAAGAATCGTAAATGTCATCAATAATATTGGCAGAAATTCAGGGTATTAAATGCGTTCTAACTAATTCAATGCAAAACGTTACCATAACTAACGAAATTAAATGTCAATTTTGGGCACATCTGTATTTTATAAATTTACCAAATATTTTTTTATTTTTTAGAATTTGTAAAGCCTTTTTTGATTTGTTTTGACGATGAAGTATGGTTATGTTGAAAACTAACTGGTTCTCTAAAGAATTATAACAAAAATATGAAAACCAAGTTGTTTTGACAAAACAAAAATTATCACACATATTATTTTGTACAGGTGTGTATGTGAAAATACTTAAGCGGTGACGTCATAATATGCTGTTGAAATTGCTTGTTTTGAAGTGCTACAATCGGGTCATACATATGTGATATAAAGCTTATTAGATATTTTATTTATATTTTTTTTATAATTAAATCTTTGCATTTTTAGGCGCTAACTAAATTTCAAAGTTCACAAAGAGTTACAAATAAAACGGGCATTGAACAGGAAGAAACATTGCTAAATGAGTCCGCAGCACGCGAGACGTCACTTAATCTTCAAATTCTGGATCTTGAAAACGAGATAAAACAGCTGCGTCACGAATTGGAGCGTGTACGCAATGAACGCGATCGAATGCTTCAAGAGAACACTGATATTGGGAGAGATAAGTCGGATAATGAGGCCGAAAAGTTTCGACTAAAAGCAGAGGTGAAGGATTTAAAGTTTAGAGAGACGCGCATGCTTACAGAATACTCGGAGCTAGAGGAAGAAAATATATCACTACAGAAACAAGTTTCTAGTCTTAGGAGTTCTCAAGTAAGGTGAAATTGGTATAAAAATTACCGTGCATCGTATATGGCCGTTGTTTGTATACACAGGTTGAATTCGAAGGTGCCAAACATGAAATCAGACGTCTAACTGAAGAGGTTGAGCTGCTAAATCAACAAGTCGATGAACTTGCAAATTTGAAAAAGATTGCCGAGAAACAAATGGAAGAAGCTCTTGAGGCATTGCAGGTATAGTTTTTTTTTTTCACCAAAATTTTAAAGCACAAGTTGGTAATAAATACTTTCACAAACTATCATGTCTATTTGAACTGATCTGTGTTGCAAGGTTACAGCCTGCTTCAGCTTTGATTTGTCGTAAACGAATTTACACAATTTGCCTAAATAATTGTTCTCAAAAATGTATCTACTTTACACAGGGCGAGCGTGAAGCTAAATATGCACTTAAAAAGGAACTTGATGGCCACCTTAATCGTGAGTCGATGTACCACATCAGTAACTTGGCATACAGTATTCGGAGCAATATGGATGACAACACTAGTACCAATTCGGACGGAGAAGAAGAAAACTTAGCTTTGAAACGTCTAGAAGCCGATTTATCTACAGAATTGAAATCACCCGATAGCACAAAATGTGATCTCTTCTCTGAGATACACTTGAATGAGCTGAAAAAACTTGAGAAACAACTGGAGGCCATGGAAAATGAAAAAACACATTTGACAGTCAATCTGCGCGAAGCACAAAGCAACCTGGACAAGTCACAAAATGATTTACAAAACTTTATGTCGCGTTTGGCGGTGCTAGCAGCACATGTCGATGCTCTGGTGCAGCTGAAGAAGCAAATCGAAGTAAAGTCAGACGATGTACCGAATACAGAAATCGATCATGAAAACTTAAAGAAGCAATTGTGCTCAGTATTTTCACAATATTCCAACTGGTTCATACTTTGGGCTAAGGAGATTGACGGACTCAAGTGTGACATTTCTGATTTGCAAAAGGAGCTTAACTATACCGATGCAATGATTATACTACGTACTGAGATCACAAATCTAAAAAATAAACTAATCGCCACCGAACAGAAGTCATTCGATTTACATACGGATGTTAAAACATTGACGCAAATTTCACAAAATGCAGGGTTAAACTTAGGATCGACACGCAGTACCTTGGTACTGTTGAGTGATGATTTAGCTCAGCTGTATCATCTGGTATGTACGGTAAATGGAGAGGTGCCAACTCGTGTATTGCTCGATCATAAAAATGATGATTTAAGGTGAGATAGAAAATATATCAGAACTTAATTAACTTTGCACTCATTGTAATATACTAATCACATTGCTCTAATGTTCGTTTTGTATTTATCTTTATAATCATTGTCATCTAGTTAACAAACAAAGTAGTTCCCTTTTTTCAGATTAAATATATTCCTAGTGTCGTGTATGTATGGGAATGATACAACGTGACGAGAAGAATTTAGGTAGCCATGTCCGTACGTAAGTGTGCATACAACGCTCTCAGATGTTGAACTATCGAACTAAAATAGACATCTCTATACCGTACAACATACCCCGATTGAGTTAAGTCGATCATCGGAGGCGGCTTTATATATAATCTTAGTTTAATTGCACAGGAGCGCACTGGTGCGGCGTATCGGATTATCGATTTCTTTCGTCAGCAGCTCACGCACTGGTTGTCCAATATATATGTATATAGTTTCCTTCAACTCTGGTTGGAGCGTAGGGCCAAAACAAAAGTATTGAACCATTCTGGTTGCTTGCAAGTTGTTTTAAGCTGTTCCAGTTGGTAATTGAGGTCTTCAGGTCAGCGTCCACCATGCGTCGCCAGATTCTTAAAATTTTTCGTATGCAGGAATTTACGAATGTTTGCAGTTTTTGTATAAGCACCGTGTTAGGGACCAAGACTCTCATCCATATAATAGCACAGTTTTTATTTTGGAATTGAAGATTCGGTGTTTTGTTTTTACTTATATAGAGTTCGAGGCCCATAGGTTGTTTAACTGGGCAAATGAGGAACGTTGGCAATGTCCGCGGCAGTACCACCTGTAGATGTTATTTTGGTGCCAAGGTAGCAGAATTCTGGTTTTCGGCTGATTTTTTTTCCATATACGGTAAAACGGGGAGCCGCGCAATCGTCGCAGTTGGTTATAAATTCTGTTTTGCCAACGTTTTTTAGGCCAACGTCTCCAGCGCATACGCTAAGTTTGTCCAGATTTGCTTGCAGGTCGAACCGGTTTACGGACAAGAGAGCGATGTCATCCGCGTACACTAACTGTCTGAACCCATCATGGGTATTTTTTTTTAATTTAATTTTTAACCTGGGTCGAACGTGACGGTGTCGAAAGTGGCTATTTTAAAATAAAACTGTATGTGTATTTGTTTTTCTTTGTTTTATTTTGTTTAGTGTTCCGAAGGACTGTTTTGAGTTTCCTTTTTTTTCACTCGACTCGCATTCGGTCCATTTTTTTCTTCCGCCCAATCATTTATCATCAACAGCCAATTATTTCCACTTGTTTCTATTCTTCTTCATTCTCACCTGGTTTTTAAAGTTTTTAGCACTAATGGAACATTTTTTATACCTTCTCTCTATCATTTGCATTTTTCATTATTTATTGCATCAATGCTTTCGAATACATTTCGAAATCAATCGGTCGAAGCCATAAGTCGAAAGGAGTAAATTGGGTCGGTGTATTAGGACCGATAAAAATGTGAGACATGTTGTGAGGAGAACCACCACACTGCGGACAGCGATCGTTATCAGATAGACCTATACGTTCCCTATAGCACTAGAAGATAGGATATCAACAAGACTTGAACTGAGCTAAGGTAGACCGAGTGCTACTAGGAAGTCTTATTTCACTATCATCAAGAGGTGGAGGACGGCCTCCTAAGACAACAATGTTCTGGTGTGACTGAATCATTTTCAACTGTTTCGCCTTACAGAAAGGCTATGTTCTTATGCCCGAAATAGTGCTGAAGTTGGGATGTGAACTCATATGTGTAGCCAACAAAAACTCTTTACAAAGCAATTCATTATGTTGGCGCACCGATAATGCTTTTGCTTCCTGGCTATCTGGACGCCACCGGTCACAGGCTAAAAAGCAATGGTGGGACACCCATTTTTACCTCTATATACCTCTAAACTCAACAAAAGCCTTTCTACCATGTAGGTAGTTATTTGGCAGCATTTGGGGTTAGCGCTCAGAGTGGCTTTAAATAGATCTTGCAGTAAAACTGCATGATTGATAGTGTCAAAGGCTTTCACCAGATCTAAAGTTTCCTGAACTGTCCTTTCGCATGGCCTCGCGTAGCTGAGTCAATTGAGAATATTCGTTGCAACATCACTCAGGGCCGAAGTAGTCTTGAGCCCCTTCCTGAAACCATGCTGGTGACTTGTTCTATAATTGTCGGAAGAATCAACGACTCAAGAACTTAGCCACTGGAGAAAGAAGAGAAATAGGTCTGTCAGAACTGCCTAACTGTGCGTCATTCCCCGGTTTCAGGAGAGGAATAAATCTACCTATCTTCCATACTTCAGGGACAACAACTTCGCACATAGAAGAATTAAAAAGTTTAGTGAGGCACGATACTGGTCCTAAGTGTTTGAGTATAAGCATCGAAACACCATCAGGTCCTAGTGCCTGTGAGGTTACGCGTTGCTAAACGCACCTTCGACATCACTGGAACCAAATTCTTCCAACATAACTTGAAGTGTTATGTTTTTAAACATGCGTATGGAAAACCGCTACTCTCTGCTGTTGGTCGAGGGGTGAATAATGAACTGATGACAAAATTAAGCGGCACATTATTTGTATTTGTAAAAGCGGGTTGTGCTACCTGCTACTTTTTCCAGTATTGTACTCCACGAAGCCGCTTTTAATGCCTCAATGAACTGATTGCAACGATTACACCAGTCTTCTTCTATCCCAGCATTCCATTGAAAACTTATATTGTGTTCTGCTCCCAGCTGATTAAATTTATTTGCCTACACAACGTTTCCTCTTAGAATAGCTTTAGACAACTTATGAGGCAATCTATCTGCTTTATATGACAGTAAAGTCTTTGTGATGTATTGCATATGCAGAACTAATGTATAGAAGTGGCTGTTTTCAGTACCAGTTTCCAATGACAATGCATAGTTTGGGATTGCGTCCGGTAGCCTCAGCACTCTTTTCAAGAAATACCGATGGAACTTGTTTACCTCTTCCTGCATGGATTGACTTGCAAACTGCCAAAAATAGCTTCTATTTTGATGCCAATGGGGTTTCGCTTTTGCCTAGGAAATTACGCAATGTCGAGTTAATGCTGTTTTTTGCTTGCTGAATTCGGTTGTTGATGTGTTTGGTGAAAGACATCTTTGGTGTGAGAATTACACCAAGGTAACAGTACTCTGATGTTATCTTCACTCGTTCTTGTTTGTAAGTCCACATTTCTTGGGCCGAAAGTCGACTTCCCTTTTTGAACTCCATTATTTCTGACTTCGTTAGGTTCACTTCCATACTCCATTTTAAACAATAATCCTCTAACTTATATATCATTTACCACGATTATAAGACGCCCGCACTTAGGTCAGCCTGACCAGAACAGTTTTTGTTTAGTTATTTATGCGTGCGACGTCTTGCGCTCTTGTTGAAAACATATATGTAATTTTTAAAGTTGCCATATCCAAATAAGGTTTTTTTTTTTTAAATACCATTGTACAATAAAAATGTTCAATGTATAATGCTTATTTTGATTTTTCAACAAGTCTGCAATAATCTTTGCATTTATAAGACACATAAATACGGTTCCAGAAAATAACGACGGGTTTGAAATGTGCGCTTGTTGAACCGAACTGAAATCAATGTATGCATGTGTGCTGACCTAAGTCCAAACCATTTCGGGCGTCTTATAAACGGGGTAATTGATTGGAGTACATTCACATCATCAGCTAGTAGTTCTATATCATCTGCGTACATTAACACTCTTATATTTATCTTATATCCATTTCTTCATGTCTTCTTCTTCCGCACACTGAGTGTACGAGTCTTTTCACAACTAAATAGAATTTCGCGCTATGAGTGTCGCCGCATAGCGATAACCAGAACTTTTGGTTTTGGTTATTACTACGTGAGTTTCTTTCATATCTGGTTACAAAACTCATTCATTCATTTTTGGCATGAGTAACTCAAACGCCGAATTTTACGCTCAATGCAGCCCTCTAGTACATACCTATATCTATCTATATACATATATTTATAAAATATAAATTTGAATGCGGTATTCGCTGGTGTATTGTAGCATGCTTCCTATAACATATGTCGTTTATTTTATCAAAATGGACTTGCTAAATCAAAATATGGTTACAAATTTCCAATTTGTATGAGTTTTAAAATTATACAAACTAGAAATCTGCTGTCATTTGGCGAGCGGCTTCCAATTGGTGTGATGTTAGGGTGATGCGACGTGATGATCAAACGGCGACTTGCAATTAAACGTGGTGATCCAACGGAGGCAAGTGGCGACGTAGTGATCAAACAGCGACTTGCAGCTCGACGTGGTTATCCAACGGAGGCAAGTGGCGACGTGATGATCTTGCTCCTGCTCTCAATTTGTGAAGCACGAAGCAAAGAGCAATCGATAAAACTCCAAAAATATACCATTTATAGGAATTTGTTGAATGAAGAAGTTGTGCGTCGTGAGATTAATTTTTATTGCACAACCACTTTTTCGCGATGTCATCTACACTTATTCAAGTACAAAAAAAAATCAGTAAAAGCAAAAATATAAATTTTGAAGCTTGAATGTTTGTTACGAAAGCGAGGCTATCAACTCTCAGAAATATTTACCGCTAAAGTTAGTCGAAAACCCCTAAATTCGGCAATTACAATTACTTGGAATAAAAAATAACGTAGAATGCTATTCGGAGCATGAACATTTGCTACAGCAGAGCAGTAGCAGGAGCATCAAGAGCAGTAGCCGGATCAATAGCACAAAAAACTATTTCGTTTGCATGCTCTTGATTGCTCACAATTTTTTTTAGCACGAGCAAAAACCAAAAACTGAAATAGGATAGCATTTTCAATCTCTGCTATACACATCAGTGTTAATAAAAAATAATCTGAATAACGCTTAATGATTAAAAATCATAATCAAAAATCAATGAATCAACTAATTTATTTAATTAATTTTTGAAACGATTTTGCCACTCTGAAACTCGGAAACAAGCGTTTTGAATGGATCAACTGCTTTAAGAACGTTGATCTCGCAATATATTTTAGATGGGCGGGAACAAAAAAAGTCTTAGTATGCAAAATCAGCACTATAAGGCAGATGGCTTGACGATGATTTGACGTTTTGGGTGCTCAAAAAGTCTCTTGCGTTAGCCGATGTGTGAGAGGTCGCATTGTCGTGGTGAAGAATGATTCGTTTTCGGTGGTTCATTTTCTTCAAATTATTGAACACTTCTGACAAACTAATGGTTGTGTACCATGCGGATTGACCGACCTACATTGACCGAGCCAACTTTTTACTTCGAAGTAATTCCTCCTCCCAACAACTTTTATTGGATTTGGCTAGTCTTCTTCAACCTCTTTTTGCACGAATTGACACAGGCCTCCTTTTGAGCGATCGACAAATCTAATGCAAGAATTAATTTCATTAATGCACTCTTGTTCAAATAAATAAGTCTTAACTTGAAAAAAGAGTCGCACGCGCTCATATGTGAAAACGTTCTGAGTGTTTGTAGGCAACATCACGATGTAGATGTCAGGTTTGATCTGACAACACTAGGATCATCACTTTGTGCTTAATGTTTTTGTGGAGACTCCATATATGTACATACCTACATATTTTTAACTTAAATTAAAGAATCCCTTTCGACATTTGAAAAAAAAATAATTTTGTTATTGTTGCTTTATTAATTATCTCCCCTCTCTACTTTTTGTTTATATAGTTTTGAGAATTATTCCCTAACTGCCATACAATCGCAGTTTAAGTCGGATGTGTTTACATCACGGCAACAACTTTTAGAAGACCTACAAGGTCTGGCTGATTCAGTTGAGATCAAGAAATATGTTGACACAGTCAGTGATCAGATAAGATATTTAAGAACTGCTGTTGAACACACGATCGAACTTAACAAAAATAAAACACGTAGCGATAATCATGAAAGTAAGTTTTTATTCGAGACATTTTATAGGACAGAATAATAATCAGTTTTATTTAAGGTGATAAATACAACCGCGAGGAGATTGAAGAGCTACAAGAACAGGTTATCAAACTTAAGAGCTTACTGTCTACAAAACGAGAACAAATCGCAACACTCCGAACTGTGCTAAAATCCAACAAACAAACAGCCGAAGTGGCGCTTACAAATCTTAAGTCTAAGTACGAGAATGAGAAGATGGTTGTAAGCGAAACTATGTCAAAGCTGCGCAACGAACTCAAGATACTCAAGGAAGATGCAGCCACCTTTTCAAGTTTGTTTGCTTCAAAAATTTAATTTATATTACTATAAACTTAATACTATGCTTTGTTTGTTATATCAGGTCTTCGTGCAATGTTCGCAGCACGCTGTGAGGAATACGTCACTCAAGTCGATGACCTAAATCGTCAATTGGAAGCTGCTGAAGAAGAAAAGAAAACATTGAACCAACTCCTTCGTTTAGCCGTTCAACAGAAATTAGCATTGACCCAGAGACTAGAGGAAATGGAAATGGACCGGTGGGTGCATTTAGGTCTTTAACGTCGTGGTAGTTACAAATTTCACCCTAAGCGGCCCAGAGACTAACAATATTTTTGCAAAATAGTTAGGCATTAATGTTGATCGTCGTGAAATATCAAAAAATGTAGGCATTTCAATATGTGGAAAATAGGATGAGAATAGATTCATTTTTAAGGGCTCAATATTTTAATGAATTCTATTTGAGTAATAATATTGTACGTATTTACCTACGACCTACGTATATAGATACACAGTAGGTCGCTTACACATTCAACAATAACAAATAAATTCTAGTTAGAAGTTTCCGATTTTAATGACACTCAAAAGCAAAGAGTCTATATATTTCACAAAAACAGTGAGGGTGAACGTTAACCCTCAATTTCATACATATTCTTCATGGTTGACGTCAAGAATATATTGTATTTGAGGAATATAGTTACCATCTTATTGAAATTTCTTACATTTGTAAAAAGTCTTAATTGTAGTCGTTATTAAAAATCTCCCAAATCTCAATACATACTGTGTATCAAAAAAGTATTGGCACAGACAAAAAATTTGGAAAAATGCATCTGAAAATGTCTCATTCTAGCAATTTTAGAAAAAAATTTTGATGCAGTTTTAATCATTGCTTTATTGCCTTTCCAATGAAATGTTTCACACAACAGGATTTATAAAGAAAAATACCAAAAAAGTCACGTAAAGGCGCCGAAAAAGTTTAGGCACACTTGTGCAAAATAGACATTTTTATTATTTCTTTTAATATTTAATACTTGTATTACCACCTTTTGCCTTGATAACGGCTTTTAGTCGCCTAGCCATACTTCTTACTAGCCTTGACATCTCGGCAGTTATTTTCGCCCATTCCGTGCGTAGGGCATCTTTCAGAGTATCCTTTGATGAAATGCTGTGATGTCTAATTCTACCCTCAATGCCAAATACGCTCTATACGATTAAGATCCGGTGATTGTGTGGAGGTGTTTTAAGTTGTTTGCAGTGGTATATAAGCCACTCTTGGACAAGAAACGATGAATTTTTAGGGTCGTTATCTTGTTGAAACATAAATGTCTTTACATCCAACCCTAACTTTGTGACACTTGGAAGTAAGTTATTTCTTAAAACATTCAGGTATACATGCTTATCCATTGTCTCATCTATAAAGGTGAGTTTTCCAACACCAAAAGCTGCCATACACCCCCACACCATAACGCTGCCACCGCCATGCTTCACCGTTTTTATGATGTTGTTTTCTTGCAGCTCTTTATTTGGTTTCCTCCAAATTTTTTGAGCGCCATCTGAGCCAAACTGGTTGAACTTGGATTCATCACTGCATACAACGTTGTTCCAAAAAGAATCCGCCTGGTTAACATGTAATTTGGCAAACGCCAGCCTTTTTTTTTTGTTATCCTTTGAAATGAAAGGTTTGCGGCGAGGAGTACGGCCCTTTTAACCAGCTTTATGTAGCGTATTTCGAATGGTTTGTGGATGGATGTTTTCTTCAACCTTTCCTCCATTTCATTACATAATTTCACTGCCGAGGTCATTGGATTTTGAGCGACTGCAGATACTATAATGCGATCCTGACGTGGTGTAAATTTTTTTGGGCGACCACATCTGCCCTTAGGCTCTAATTGCACATAATAATTAAACAACTCAATTCTGTGCTGTCGAAGCGCTGTCGTATGTATGTATCATAGCAGCATAGCAACAGCAATGAAAAAAAAAACATTGCTATGCGGTGATTATTGAAGTGTGCGCAGCCAAACGAACAACACAGCAAAACCAAACAAAAATTAACTGTCTTTACAAAATTCGTAAACGACGCCATCATTGAAAATGCCCTTACACACACCCACACATACGTCTTAACTTATTTATAAGTTAAGTTAAGTTAAATAGTTTCTATTAACTATTTCATTCGTCTTACATACACATTTACTTATTATATTTATTTCATTGACCCATAGCTCACATCTCTTTGCTAACACAGGTACCTTAACTTATTTCTGCTTACTACTTGATTCTCTTCTCTTGTATTCCTTCCTTAGGATGCTTTCCTGTTAGAGGGCTGCATTCTGCCCAAAATTCGGCGTTTGAGTTACTCATGCCAAAAATGAATGAATGAGTTTTGTAACCAGATATGAAAGAAACTCACGTAGTAATAACCAAAACCAAAAGTTCTGGTTATCGCGACATTGCAAATAATTATGGGACTATGTGTACGTGCACATCGAAACAAAGACGCAGAAGCAATAGCAAAACTCAATAAAAGAAATGAATGAATCAATGAATGCATGAGTTTTATCAGTGGCACACGAGTTACTCAACTAACTATTCGAATTAACTCGATTTGAATGATCACACATCTGGTTAAATTTTTACTCAAACTCAAACATCTGGTTTTTGCTGTTTGTCGCACACGAGATTTTGAGTTTCACTCAGTGGTACTCCGTGTGTCTGTTAGTTTCAGTGCGCTGATGCAGCCCTCTATTTCCTATACACATACTCACACATACACCTTAACTTATTTCTGCTTTACCAGCTCTTTAACACTTCATTTTCCTCTCTTGGTCTCTTGTATTCATTTCATTCGATGCTTGCCTATACACATACATACACCTTCACTTATTTGTGCTATATCAGCATTTCATTCTTCTCTCCTCGACTTCCCCGCCGTCATCACTTAACAGATTTTTCGTAACGCAATTTTTCAAAATAGCAGCCCTTAATCATTTTCAATGATAAAATTAAGCTGTGCTGTTACTGTGCTGATGTTTTGTGCACAGCAAAGCAAAAGTAAAAATTATTTAAAAAAAAGAGACTCGCAGAATAACACCAGCACATTATCCGGTTTTAGTATATGTATTGCCAGTTTGAGAGAACTTTCCAATCTATGTAAATACATAGAAATCATAGTCTTTATTTCCGCTGACCAGTACTGATAGTTTTGTTTGTTTACATACGCGTCTTTCACTCAAAATTTATGGACACTGTGCTATAGAAATAATGTAAACATCAATTCAAAATTATTATTGGTCTACTTCATCCAAAAAAAAGATTAGAACACTGCCCACATATGTATTCCCTAAGACATTTTGCGTGTCATTTAATCTGAACAATTCCATTATAACCAGCAATTAAAAATAAAAATCAAAGTAAAAAGCCAAGTAACCTTTGCTACTAAGCACACCGACATTTGCCAGACTTCATTCAATCAAATCCAAATACGTACATACACACATATATAAAATATTAATTCCTTTGACAAATTTGGCGCTGTCCCAGAAGTAGGGTGTCTTCGATATGTTCTTAGGTGCCACAATACAAGTCAACCGTTTATTATATACGACTCAACACTACTTTAAAATTGTATTGATTTTGAATAATTTTTTCATAGCCATCCTATGTTAGATTTTAACTTATTTTTATTATAATTTTAAATTTAGAGAATTGCGTCACGTGCGTCGTCCAGTACCATCCCAACGTGGTTCAAGTGTTAAAACACCATTCTCAACGCGTTCCTCAAGCAGAAATCCAGCGGGCAATAATCAAAATCCCTTTTAACATAAAATCAGCGTGCAGCGTAAACTTCTGGCCTTAGTTTATACACTGCTTAGATTATAGATGTTAAGTGAATAACAGTAAAAACAACCATGTTTAAAACTTTCCGCTGAAAGTGGCAAAGATAAGTACGTCTAAAACGACTCAAAGCTAATTATTTTTATCTTTATCCCTACATAGTTTAATAAAAAAACATTATTCATTGATAATAGTTGGTAAATCAAAAAATTAAAAAAGCGTATGTGTAAATGGTTGGTTACTTAAACGTCCAGTTAATTCAACAGTGTAAAATTAACTTAAATTAATTATCATGGTTTTGCATTCTTAAGTGTATTGTATTTGTTATTAACGTACTTTCGTTATTATATTTTGTTAACTTTATAAATAATTATCTATTGAATGTTAAAAACGCTGTGCGCATTGAAAACATTCAGAAATACAATTTAAAATAAACAAAAAAATATATATGTATATATTTGTGTATACCTGCCTTTTTATACTATTCACGCAGTAAATAGTATTATAAGTTGATAAGTTGATATGTTTGTGACACACAGAAGGAGACATCGGAGAACCATCGATGAGACAAGTTGATTTAGCCCTGTCCATCTGTAATATAGATTGTATGTATGCAGTTTTTGTAGCTAGAGAGCCGAAGTTTTCTTTTTACCATACGCTGCCCAGTTGTCGGAATCAGCCGACTCGGACCACTAGAAGAGGTACCTTCCATACTAACCCATATTCAAATTAATGTTCTTATTTGTTCTTTTTTGTTTTATCGAACTGAAATTTAGACACTATAAGTTTCTGAAGTATATCGAGCTGAAATTCGGGCACTATAAGTTTCTGCTCCATATTCTTCAAGCATGTAAATTACAAGATACTAGGGTTACCATATTCAAATTAATGTCCTTATTAGAAAAACTTTGTTGTTTTTTGTCTTATCTAACTAAAATTTGGACACTATGAGTGCCTCATCCATATTCACCAACTTGTAAATTTCAAGATTCTTGGTCATGCGTATTGGCGTATTGAAATTAGTATGAACACTGACTACCCTAATCGTAAGTCAAATCATTAATACACGCACAATATTTCTGCATGCTCATTCACAGGAGCTTAAAGAGTATTACATCTTTGGCATAACCAAAGATAACCTTCTTTCTGGTTTGTTATAAAATATGCAAAAAAAGAGTTTTAAATAGTGTGAGAAAAGTATGAAAAATATTAATATATATACATATACCGTACCTTAACTAAATACAAAAGGTCATTAAATTTTAAAATTTTGAGTTTTTGTTAAAAAATAACATATAATGATCATCCCTACCCACTGTAAAAATATTTTATTTTTTCTCTACGCTATACCCAAAGAAACACCGTTAATCTCTTTTTTTGTTTTCTGAGTAGCTTCTTCATACCGTCTCTGTTGCGCATAAAGAATACGAGGGTGCTACTTAAGTTTTGAGACAGACAAATAATAACAAATATGTATCATCGAAAATGACTTTATTGTTTTTCAAAATATTCTCCATGAAGATCAATACACTTTTGCATGCGATTGAACCAATTTTCGAGCACTTTTTCCACTCGGAATGAGGTATCTCCAAAACATGTGTTTTGAACGCATCAACCGCTTCTTTAGGCGTCGAAAAACGTTGACATCGCAATTTATTTTTAGCGTGCGGGAATAAAAAGAAGTCATTGGGTGCCAAATCTGGACTATAGGGCGGATGACCCATCAATTCGACGTTTTGAGTGTTTAAAAAGTCACACGTTTGAGCCGATGTGTGAGAGCTAGCATTGTCGTGGTGGAGAATGATTCGTCTTCTGCGGTTGATTTTTCTTATTTCTTCGAACACTTCTGGCAAACAAATGGTGGTGTACCATTCAGAATTAACCGTTCAACGTATCTCTAATGGCACGGTGGCGACATGTCCGGTTATTCCAAAAAAACAGGCGATCATTTGCTTCGAAGTGCTTCGTGCGCGAACAACTTTTGTTGGATTTGGCTCATCTTGAAAGACCCATACAGTTGACTGCTGTTTAGTTTCAGGCTCATATGGATAGATCCATGATTCATACCTGTCACAATCTTATAGACGTCTTTTGAAGCACCGCGATTGAATTTTTTCAACATTTCTTTGCACCAATCGACACGAGCCTTTTTTTGCGCGATTGTCAAATTATGCGGTATCCAACGCGAACAAATCTTTTTGACGGCCAAATTTTCATGCAATATTGAATGTATGCGAGTGGAACTAATACTCAAACATGCCTCAATCTCACGATAAGTCACATGGCGATGTTGCAATATCAGTTCACGCACAGCATCAATGTTTTGGACGACCTTCACGAAATTTGTCCTGGAGAAAACTACGACCACGATTTAATTCAGAAAATCAGCGAAACACGGTGGCCTTGGATGGTGCTTCATCACCAAAAGTCGAAGCGAGTTGATCGGCACACTCTTGTTGAGTTAATCCACGTCGAAAATCATAAAAAATCATTGCACAATAATGTTCACGATTTAATTAATTCCATTTTTTACCCGAAACGAATTTTTCAAGTCACTGTAAACAATACAAATAGCACTCGTATGACAAAACGTTCTGAGTACATTTATGATTAAAAACGATAAGCTTTACGATACCAATGTCAGATTTGACATATCAACATTGGTGTTGCCATATCTCAAGACTTAAGTAGCAACCCTCGTAGTGTTTTGAGTTATGGGTTTTTTTTAAATAATAAATAACGTTCGTTATCACGATTTATTTTGAGTTGTCGCTGTTTGAGTCAATTTTAAGATGAATTATATTATCAGTTAAACGGACACAACTTAAAATAATACCACTTATAATATAAAAAAAAAATATAATGATGGCAGTAATAACTCAGAAACTGGTGATTTTTTTCGTAATCACTAAGTGAACTGAAAAGAAAATTAACGTTACTTTCTTCTGATTAAGCTTTCCTTAAAAAAAACAGATTTTTGCATCTACTGAAAAATTGAAAATTTTGAGTTAATGATCTTTTGTAGTTAGGGTGTGATATATACATGATAGGAAAATGAAATAAAATTTGATTGTACACAAATTCAACGTTAAATATATATATAAAAGAAAGTCGTGTGTTACACCATTTATAACTCAAGAACGGGAGGGTCGATTTTTATGATTTTTGAGATGTTGGATTTGTCTCCGCCCCGAATAGCAGATTAAATATCGGATAGGATCAGCTGTTGTCGAGAAAATTTTGCATAGAAACCCTAGAGACCTAATTTAATCAATCAAGTAGTCTTTGTCAATTGTCAAATCAGAGAATTATGTCAAGATTCATATTTGATTCGTCGGATTTTTCTAAAGTATCTCAGATGCTTCACAATTTGTTTTTTTTTTCTATTGTGGTTGTGGTTTTAACGGTTAAGTATACCTTATTAAAAATAATAAAATTAAGAGGTTAAAAACTGAATTTAATTCAGCTACTCACTTAAGACAAGATTCTTTGAGCGATGGCGTAGCAACGCGAGCCGGAACAACTAGTCTATCTATCCATCTATCAATATCTATCTATCTATATATAAATATAATCGTAAGCCTTTTCGTGTCTGTGCAGGCTAATCTCAGAAACGGCTTAACTAATTTTCACTGGTGTATTTTAGCAAGCTTCCTGTAACATATAGCGTTTATTTTATCAAAATCGACACACTAAATCAAAAGTTATTCATATTTTTAGTTCTGTAGCCTACTTTTTGGCTGATTTTCGAATGTTTTCTCTATTTTGCTGCGCGCCAACATTAAACAGCTGATGATTAGGAAAAAAGTTAACAAAATGCACGCTAAATAAAGTTAAGACTTAAGTTAATAGTTTAAAAATAGCAAGACATAACTTTATCTTCAGTTCTATCGAAGAAAAATTTATTTATTGAGGAAAACTACAAAATAAAAATTTTATATTCAAAAATAATCCACTATAGGTAAATTCACATAATCAATTTTAACAAATAAAACACTTGTATTAAAGTTTATTGAAGTCACCTTTTATACGATGGCTGCTTTTTATGACATTTTTCACTGGAAACGGATTCATTTTGTATTTCAAAATAGTATCCATGAAGATCAAAACACTTGCATTCGCCTAACCAAAACCGTGAATCTATCATCCATTTTTCAGGCAATAATTTCCTTTTCGCGTGCCGTTCCGTGTAGCAAAAAACACCAAAGAAGAATCGACTAATTAATACCGTTCGTATAAATTCCCGTCAGTTTCTTTCATTCGTTTTCTTAGTGAAATGAATGTGTCATACAAAATCAGTGTCAATGGTTGGGTCTACACAAAAAAGTACCGGTTGCAGCTCTTGATATAGATTTAAAATAATTTAATTTGGATTCTTGTATTTATTACTGCGGCTGATGTGCGCGCATGTGCCATCAAATAAATACTAAACTATTAAAATCTTATAGTCGGTTTAGACTGAACGAAAAATCTGATTATTTTTACACAACCAAAGGGAAAAGTTACGTCACTGAGGGTTGTTGCTATAGAAACCAAGGTTCATTATAATCAGATAGAAGAAAAAATCTGTTTGAAGAACAACTGTCGACTGGTCACCTTAGCAGTGTTTGGAAAATTCTGCTTTTTTTAGCTCTTTTTGGTTCATTTTCTTCTTTTTTCTTTCCCCTCCAAACATAAATCAGCTGATGATGGCACATAACATTTTAAGTAAAATATAAATTGTTAATTTTTTTAAAAGATTTTAAAAAAATAAGTATCAGTAATGAAAAAGGGGACTGTAAGAACTATTGGCATATATTTCAAAATGTTCTAAATCATGTATTTTTCACAAATTTTTAGTTTTAATTATATGAACACCGAAATGAATCGTGAACTGCAGTATAATACTGCAGAAATGACAACGATTGTTACTCGCAATGTCCTACTACTGACTGACGAACAAAAAATCATTTACGACCGCATAATGCACGCAGTTTCAGTTTTCAACTGGCAAAACCTTTATCAATTTGCTAATTCTCGCCGAAATACGATCATCGCTTTGGCCGTTGCATCATCTGACATTGCAGCAACTTTAGTGGATGGAGGAAGATCAGCTCATTCAGCATTTAAACTGTATCTGAATATTCAAAATAATCTAGACGCAGTGTGCAACAAAAAAAACAATCGTCTATGGCCAAAGTGCTGAAACAGTGCAACATTATATTCTGGGATGAATGCACTATGGGCCACAAACATTCTCTTGAGGCGTTGAACAGAACACTCAAAGATATAAAAAACAACGACAAACTATTCGGTGGCACCCTCTTACTCCTTTCAGGTGATTTCAGACAAACACTTCACTTCAATCCACGTTCAACGTACGTGACATGAGATCAACGCTTGCTTGAAATCATCGTCACTGTGGCATAATGTTTAAAAAGTCCAGTTAAAAAGGAACATGCGCGTACAAATGCAACATGATCTACCCGCCGAAACATCGTTGATTCGCAAAATGCTCTCATTGACCGCATATTCCCCGTTGTGCGTACACAATACATATATAATGTGTGGCTGGCAGAAAGAGCCATTTTGGCACCAAAAAATGTGCGTTGAGGATTTAAATTTTAAGATACAACAGTTGTAGCCAGGCAAATCGATCGATACAGTTTGCGGTGCCAACGAAGCTGTAAATTATCCAACAGAGTTTTTGAACTTACTGGATTTGCCAGGCATGCCAATAATCCCAACTGGCGTCCCAATTGAATTCAAACGCGTTCAATATCCCATTAAATTGGCATTCGTAACGACAATCAATAAGTTGCAAGGCCAAACGTTGTCCGGCTTAATATTGGGCACACCATGTTTTTCACATGGTCAATTATACGTGGCATGTTCTCGCGTGGGAAAACCATCTAACTTATTTATATTGGCTGAAGACGCACTAACAAAAAATATTGTTCATTCAATACGAAAATTAATATTGGTTTCTTTGTTTAATTTTACTATTTTACTATATTTTACGATTAAAAATGTTTTACTTTTTTCAAGCTACTCATTATTTTGCGATACAGGACATATCCGTTTGATCTTCATCAAAATATAAATATTTTGGCATATGTAGTGGCGTGCTGGGAAATCTACTATATTATAAATTTTAAATTGTTTCAGGTAAAAATTGGCACAAAAAGAAAAAAAATACACTTTATCAATTTTTCGAAAACAGCTCTAGCGCATCTATAGCTACATATTTGTAAAATTTCCAATTAAGCATATTCATGGGGAAGCCACGACCTTTTTAGATACTTTAATAACATATGTTGCCGGCGGAGTTTGACTAATTTTTACAGTCATTTATTTGTTTACTTACTATTTATTTAACCTTTTTATATTTATTTACAACAATTTTTTGACTAAAATATTACGTGTTCTTCGTGCTATGATTTTTGCCGACTGCGGAAGGAAAAAAGGTGTTGATCACTGCATGTCTTTTCGCCGTCAAAAAAAGTGTTGATCGCTGCATGTCGTTAATCTCCGTTGGCAGCCCATGTTATAACGATAATTCAATTTGATAGATAATTTATGGCGGCAACATTGCCCCCTTCGTATATAACCCCTGTGGTTGCTTACCATCTTTCGTGCCGAGATCCAATACTGACACCTTTGTCGCCGGTCTCTCCATTACGCCATGTTTGGTTCGCCTGACTATCCCGTCTTTAGCTGTAACTGCACTTATGATACGTCGCTTTGGCAAGAAGTTCCTCAGGGGGTTATCAACAACAATGATTGACATTTTTTGAACCATTTCACACGTCTAGTGAGCATTGATGTGTATTCTTTCACCCACCGCAGCCAGAATCGGTCACCGAGTTGTTGGGTTTGATGCCAGCGCTGCCTTATGTCCAACCAGTCGTTGCAAATGGGCTTATAGCCGTCAGCAGAACCCATCAGTAAGTGGTTTGGCGTTAGGGCGACGTCGTCTTCAGATTTCAGACTAATGAAAGTTAATGGGCGCGAATTAATGATGAATTCTACTTCCATTAGGGCGCAGTGGAGACTTTCGTCGTTGAAGGAGTATGATGGGCATACAGCTCTTTAAACGGTTTTTGAACTGCGTACAAGACTTTCCCATGTGGCTCCCATGTGTGGGGCGCCAGGTGGGTTAAAGCGCCATTTTATTTGATCGTACTTATCGATGATCTTGCCGTAGTCCACGTTTACAAGCTCCTCGGCTACGGCATTTTCCGATGCGCGGAAATTAGTACCGTTGACGGAGTAAAATTCTGCTGGTATGCCTCGCCGAGCCATAAAGTTGCGTATGCACATGATGCAGGAACTGGTGTCCAAACTATATGCGATTTCGATGTGCACTGCTCAGAGCGTTAAAAAAGTGAATAGTACTCCCCATCTCTTTTCCTTGTGTCTGCCGACGTTTACTAATATTGGTCCAAAGTAGTCCAGGCCCGTATATGTAAATGGCCCGGAATAGCTGGCCAATCTTGCTGCCGGTATAGTGGCCATTTGCGATAGATCGGGTTTGGCATTGTGGACCTTGCACATTTGACAGGATAGGCGTACTGATCTGTATTTTACTGGCATGAGTAAAATGATGTAGCTTACCATGATTCGATTTTACTATACTATTTTACTATAATGTGGTTCTCTCTTGGTAAGACGATAGCACCGTCGTTGCAATTTATGAAATTTGTTCTTCCTTGTACGCGTATGATTCCGTCGACGTCGATGTAAACGTTCAGCCCAGAGAGACTACTTTGCTTATCAAATCGTAAAGTGCTTGACAACGTTGCATTTTCTGATGAGTACGCTGACGCCTGTGCCTGTCGATAAAGTACGTTTCTTGCGCTGGTGACCAATTCCGGAGTTATGGTTCTCAGTTTTTTTGCACTTAATCTTCGCTTTTAGCTGCTCTAGGTATAGAAGAAATGTTGCAACTGCTCTAAATAGCCGACGCCATTCAGAGAAATACTTCACGTTGAGAACTGTAGTCGATTTCTTGCAAGTTATATAGACATGTTTTCGTAACTCAGATACGTCTAACCTTTGGGAGATAAGTTCAAAGTTCTCCCACTGAGTATCAGGCATATGGAGGAAGTCCGGTCCTTTCATCCAATTTCCGATCTTAATGGTACTGTTTGTCTTTGTTGCTTCATCGGCAACGTCTATTTATGTCGGTATCCAGTGCCATTGCGTTAAGTTAGAGTTTTCTAAAATTTCTCCCACTCGATACATGACAAGTTGCTGAAATTTGCGAGGATCCATTTTTAGGCATTGCAAAACTGTTTTTGAATCCAATCGGTTTTAGCGGAGCGACTTTGCTTTTAGCAGCTGCTAGCTAAACATCGATGGCGTTGGAGTGGAATGTGCAAAAGTAGCATTCTGCCTCATAAGCAAATTCGCTAGCATCGACAAATATGTGTAGCTCGACCCTTGTCGCCTTCGCCAGATTGTACGAGTAGCACCTTGGAATTTCGATCGCCTGTAAGTGTGGTAGCACACGCTTCCATTGTTGCCAGCCTTCGTTTAGTGATTTCGGTAGCTCTTCGTCCCATCCGATACCTGCTCTCCATACGCACTGAAAAAAGATTTTTAAGCTGATGACACCAGAGTAGTCCAAGTGGGTCAAAGATTGCCATTAGGACCTGTAGGACTTCCCTTTTTGATGTTATGGTATTCTCAGCTAATATATCTCGACACAGGCGTGCGAATCTGAAAACGTATTTAAATGTATCAGAACTTGGTTCCTAATACATACCCAAAACCTTCTCTGTGTTCCAAACTGGACTGGACTTTGCGTAGTTGGGTTGGCTTGGGCCAGCTGCTTGAGTACGTTAATTGAATTCGACGCCCAGTTGCGTATCTCAAATCCTCCTGCTTGATGAACCATTCGAACCTGGTTTGCCACCTCAACGGTATCCTGTTCGCTGTTTTTGCTGTCTATGTTGTCGTCGACGTAGTCAGCTTCTTTGATAGACTCATATGCTCGAGGATACTGATAACGATATGACTCGGCATTTTTAATTCGTACGTAGTGCGCTATACATGGCGCGCAGCTTATACCAAAGGTCATAGCTCGCATCACATATGTTTGCAATTGGTTACTGTGCTTGTCAAACCATAGGAATCGTTCAGCATGCATGTCCTCCTTTCGTATATTGATCCTGTGGAACATTTCAGTAATATCTCCGCAGACAGCTACTTGGCCTACTCTTAACGCGAGTAGAACGTCCACAAGTGGGTTTAACAGATCTGGCCCAGTTAGCAGGGAATCATTCAGAGATGTGCCATGAGACTTTGCAGCTGCATCCCAGACAAGTCTTATTTTTCTAGGCTGATTAGGATTTAATGCGATAAATATGGAAAATACCATGCTCGCTCATTTTTGGCATTTACTTCTGCATTATCATTATTTCAAATACGGGTACCTTGCGCTCAATTCTTTTGCGTGGATTGATTGCTGGGGTAATGCGATGTTTCGAGCGGTGTGTACGTTGTTGAGCCAGAATCGTTTATTACTATTTAGTGCTGATATCTGCATCGACGCTTGAACTGATCCGGCCTCATTGCGAGTGGTTTCGCCGGTCCATTGCAAACATACTGGCATAGGTGCGCCATTAATGCCTAGCCCTTCAAATGTTGTTTCGTCAATAAGCGTCACTGACGATCCTTCATCTAATAACGCATACGTTTCGATCGGTTTGTTAGATGCGTGCAGTTTAACCGGTACTAACTGATTATTTAACTTGTTTATTCTCCGTTATGTTGGAGCTTTCCGCGTCCCTTTCATGGAGCAGTGAATGATGTCTTTGTTGGCAACCACCCACGTAACAAGGTTTCTTTAAGAAACAACCTTTACGGTGATTTTTCAAGCATCTGGCTGCAGCTTTCTCACCTTTTCAATCATTTTCTCTTATATATGCTCCGGCTTGCCGAAAAACATATTTAGTATGTTGTATATTACTGGAACCATAGTGGGCAGAAGCATTTTATCTTTGATGAGTTCACTAGCTTTGCCTTTTAAACACTTCTGTAAGCGCAGCATAGTTTTGATGGAGTGCCCGCAACATCGCTTTCAAAGCAAACGCAGCATTAATTCAAATCTTTTATGCTATCGTCCATTCCAGCGCAGGAGAAATGAAACCATTGATTGCATTGATTACACTGTACCCACATGTTATTCGTACTGTATGGATCTTGTTTCGCATGGCATATCTTTTTTCCCCTTTGAATGTTTTTATGTAGAATCTATAGATTAGAACTTGATTCTACTCATATATATAACCTTAGTTTTGCTGTATCACGTCACATTTTTTATTGACGTTTGAACTTGAAAATTGGTCAAAAATTACAAGTTTAAGGTCAGTAAAAGAATATGTATACATCGACACAATCGACCGCATTCTAGAAAAAGCATTTTTTTTTAAAGTGCTAATACAATAACTTCTCTAAAAACACTGTTCTTTGCGTAAACTCTATAACACGGCTTCACACAACCAATGAGCGTACAGCAATAGAACATAAGAGAGAGGCACATAAATCTCACTAATCACCCATTCATTTCATAGATTTCAAGAAAACAAAAATGCATTTTTATTTTCCAATGCATTAGAAATAATTGTCAGTATGCTTTACTATGTAATGTTAATTAACCCCTTGGGGGAGACCAAACATATCGATCTATGTTGACAGCCAGGCTGCTATCAAGGCCCTATCGTCCCACAGCTTCAAGAGTATGTCATACGTAGTGCGGTTGATGCTCTTAACCAGGCTCGGCAGCACTCTATCATATTCATCTGGGTTCCGGGTCACTCCGGTATTGAAGGAAATGAGATGATGGATGAATGTGCTAGGAATGGCTTGGCACTGCCAATCTCTCAAGCAGTTGCCGATATTCACAGACCCCTACAGGATATACTATCATGCCTTGAGGTGATGATCAGAAATCTAGCAGGCAGGAAGTAGACAAATGAGTCTGGGTGTACTGTTGCAAAAACAGTCTGGCCTTGCTATCAGCCAAAGAGAACTTTCGAGCTCCTACACTTCAAGAAAAGAGTTCGGATGTTGATTGGAGTTTTGACGGGGCACTGCACCTTCGAGCTGATGGCGTACAGGATGCAAGTTCCACACCGTGACTTCTGTCGTAGCTATGAAGACGAAGAGGAACCGGAGAGCATTCAACACCTACTCTGTGATTGCCCTGCTCTTCTCAGTATATGAACCCGGTTTCTCAGGAAACCATTCTTCGAAGATATGGGTAGTTTGGCAAAATGTCCTGTTCGTGGACTCCTCAGGGTCAGACGAAGCCGGACATTTTACAACGCCGTAATTTTAAAGTAGTCAGCACTGCGTTCAGAAAAGTCAAATCATCAAAGGACAGCGGTTGGTTCTGCTGAACGTGCCCAATGCCTAGAGTAAAACAATCGTAATTGTCTAAAGAAGATCAGAAACAATATCTGAAAGAGAAACCCGTTTAGAGATTGTACGATTAAATAATTTTCAATTGGACTCAAATTTGCATTTAATTACCGAACAATACATCTATCTTTACACTTCGAAAATGGACAAAGGGTATATTTTACACAAAATAATTTGGAGCGTGTGCTACAAGTACACAAACCACACTTACCGCTTTTTTGTTCTTTGTGCAGTTGACCACTATGCAAAAACCTTACTTTACAACGAAATACCTGCATTTTACACTTGGCTAATAAAAAATGGTAATGGAGAAAACGTAGACAGATTGTTTCTAATCTTCCTGGTATTAAACGGGACAATATATTGGGTAGGGTATACACTATGCACCATAATTATTCAGAATGTTTTCCGACCTACCATTCTGCTTGTCAAGCGTGAGATTTGCTCCAGGCTGATACACATTGGAAAGATACAACGGAGAAAGCTCTTGCGTTAGTCGAGTTGTGTGAAATATACGTTGCCTGCTAACTGAGCAAATTGTTTCTCCAAATTCGGCATAGGTAACGGTATCTTTAACGTGATACTGTTCAGTCTGCGATAATCTACGCACAATTGATGTTCTCTGTTTTTCTTATTGACGATGACGATGCCGTCAGACGGACGGATAATTTAGTTTTCCAGAAGCTCTGCTATCAAATTCGTAACGACCGGTAATGGCGAAAAGTATACGATATGGTATCGTGGATATTGGAACGTTTGATATCAATTCAATTTCCATTTTCTCAAATCTACAGTGTTATTCGCGAAACAAATGGCATTTATGTACACGACGCTCTCGATTATTGCCTTCTCAGCTAAACGTTGATCTTCACTAGTGTTTATTTTTCGTATGTTCTCGACATAACATTCGTTACCATGTATAATTAATTTATTATCGTCACGACATAAAACATCTTTGCCCAATAACACATATTCAGTTAGTAAATTATTGTTTACAATTAGCGTTTCGATTTCGTATGTGCTATCGTCTATAGCAATCTTCGCAATGAGTTTTCGTGTACAGAAGTACTTACCTCCACCAAACCCAATTAGAGTGATCGCACAGCGTTGCGATACTCCTATTTGGTCGGCAAAGGTTTCCCGTATGATTGTTCGTGTGCTTCCAGGATCAATAAATCCTTTACATTCGGTTTCTTGTTGATTCTCTTAATGCTGTTTCTTTTTCAGGACACTTCAAACTGTCATGAGTAGTGTGATTGCAAACTTTGCATCGAGATTTGCGCTGAGGCTCTGGGCACTTCGACGAGTAATGTCCCATTTTCTGACAGTTGAAGCACTTAACAGAATTAACCGCTTTTCCATCTCGTTCATTTGTGGTCGTTGTGACTTGACACGCATTATCCGTTGGTGTGGTGGTTCTGTTCTTCGTATTAGTTGTTGACACGTTTCTAATCTCGTTATAAGTGGTATAGGTCAACATGTCTCGTAGTAGATCGTTGCACATGATATAATCATAAGATATCTTTCTTTTCAAATCATAATCGTTTATGCCGTTGATTAAGTGTCTACATATAGCTGTTTCTGGTACTTCGCCCCTTTTGCCGATAGCGACCATCTTATAATAGTAGTCTTGAGGCGACTCTCTAACTGCTCGTCGGGTCTTTGACATCTTAATGTGAACGTCAGCGGTGTTTTTAATGCATGGCAAATCGTTAAGGAATCTCGCTACAATATCTGACCAAGTTTGAAAAACATCGTCGAGGGAATCGACCCAATATCGTGCAGCCCCTCGCATTTTCTGCTGAACCCTAAAAATAAGATTTTTATCATCCCAGCGATAAGCGTTTCGTAGTGATTCTACGTGTTTAATGAATTGTCCTGGGGATAACGTGCTGTTGGACGATGGATCAAATTCAGGCAGTAACGCTATAATTCTTTGGTACATCCATATGAAACGAACCCTGGACACGTTGGCTGATCTTGCATTGTCGCTGTATTAATATTTGTCGTGAAGTTGTTTGGATACAGTTGCATCACTTTTTTATACTGTACTTTCTCATTCTGTTGTTGTGGCGTCACTTCGTTTGCAAAATACGCTTGCGTATGCGGTTGAGACGTAGCTACATTTACGTTGTGCTCTACATATTTTGTCGTTGTTGTTGCGAACCGTCATGCACTCTAAACTGCTGAAACGTAGCCGCCTGTACCTTTACGTTTTCTTGTCGCGACGTAACTGCATTTACAAAATGAGCTTGCCTTGTAACTGAGACGTTTTCGTTAGGCTCGCTTCGTTTGTTAACTTACGTGACGACTCTCGTTTTCGTTTTCTTTCCTTTTTTATGTAGTTTCTCTTATTTGCGTTTCTCGTTAACATTTATTTATTGCGCGTCAAACAAACGTAGTGACGATCGAAGGAACGGTAAAACGTTAATTCACATTTTTTTCATTATTAGTTTTTCCCTTTCGTACGAAATTTTTTTCCTTTTGCTTGTGCCTATTGTTGCACTCTATTCCACTTCTGAATTGTCAATTGTACATTCTATTTGTCAGGGTGAAGGCACGGTGGGGAGAGCTGCTTACGAAAACACAAACAAACACACGTTTAATGAATTCAATGGAGAACAAGCCAGTCCGGGTGACACCGTATTTAACTGATAGATTTTTAATTCCTCATTAAACTTGATCCTAAGAGTATACTAAGAGTTGTCTGGACTACATTTTCTTAATATCAGCTATTAAAGCGTGCCTATGAATGAATGAACGTAAGGTAATGACTAGATCTTGTTGCATTGTAGGTCCAACCTTCACAATGTCATTAAGTGATTGTTGTGACAAAGTTTTTGCCGATAATGATGTATGATATAATATGGTTTGCTAATCTCAAAATTCGTTGCAGGATACAAATTATGTTCATACAATACTAGCAAAGCACGGCGCGCGTTTCTGCGGCCCCGTCGTGATGTTAGTGTGCGATTTTTGTATTCATTGTTCCTTTCTTGCACATTTGTTTAATTTTTTGCTACTAACGAAAGCAAGCATGTTTTTGTGTTTTTTCTCAAATGTTCGAATGTTGTTGTTGCTGTTTTCGAATGTTCTCGTTTCGATAGAGTATCATATAGATTGGCGCCATCCGTACCGTTATTCTTTAAATCATGATCAAACAGAAACGGAGTTCTTTAGCAATGAGCTTTTTGTAAGGTAGCATAATCAACTTACAGTAGAGTCAAAAAAATGTACTTCTTATTAAAAAAAAAAAAATGATAATATACAAAAACTTGCGAGTTGCAACAAAGTGGATAGCACATAAAAATTCTTCATGAAGAAATACATGTACATGCCAACTTTCATGCTGATTGGTTGGAGTGAAAAACCTTTAAACATTTTATATATATAGATTTGCCTAAAGCGAACATAGCTAAACTTTTAACACATCTTTGTTTATATTTTTTTAATCAACAAATTCAGTATCCAAATTAAAAAGTATTTATTCTCAATATCGGATCCATCTGTACCGGAATCGTGAGTATTGTCATCATCCGTCGTCGGTCGTTCAACATTTTTAGGGAATATTTTGTGATTTTCTTTACTTATGTCAATAATCATTTTTGATGACATCCAATTTTGGTAACGTGGCTTTGTTTTACACTTTCTGCCATTCTATTGCATCTTTTATAACACTTACTGGCATAGGCCACGAAATTTGCTGAATTTTTTGTTTTGATTCACTATTCACTCCCGTGAAGAGTATAACAAGTTATCTCCTCATGAATAGTATTATAAGTTTGTCATGAAGTTTGTAACACACAGAAGGAGACATCGCAGACCACATAAAGTATATATATTTGTGATCAGCTCGATGAGACGAGTTGATTTAGCCATGTCCGTCTATCCGTCCGTCCGTCTGTCTGTCTGTATGTATGCAAACTAGTCCCTAAGTTTTTCAGCTAGAGAGCTGAAATTTTGCACAAGGGTTTCTTTTTACCATCATCATCATTTGGCGCTACAGCTGTTTGTAAGCTTTGGCCTGATGAACAATATGCCTCCATGTTACTCGATCTTTTGCCGCCCTTTTCCAGTTTTCCAGTTGTAGTTTCTTTAGGTCTTCGTTTAGTTCGTCCATCCATCTTGATCTTGGTCTTCCCCTTGCTTTGTCGTTGAATGACTTCGCATCTAGAATTTTTCTTTGCGCTCTTGATTCGTCCATTCTTGTTACATGGCCAAGCCACCTTACGCGTTGCGCTTTGATAAATCGCATCACGTTTTCACCTTGGATTAGATATTCAAGTTCGTCGTTCCATCTTATTCTCCATTCATCAGGCCCAGTTTTAACTGCGCCGAAGATTTTTCGGAGAATTTTTCTTTCATAAGTCAGCAATTTTGTTTTGTTTTTTTCGCTCACAGTCCAAGTTTCAGCTCCATAGCACAAGACTGGTCGCACCACTATCCTATACAGTGTTAGTTTGCAGGATCTGTTAAGCAGTTTTGATTTGAAGAGTTTTATAAGTGATGCGAAAGATCTACTGGCTGCTTATATTCTTTCTTCAATTGTTACGCTCATTGAGTTGTCAGTTTGTAGCCAAGATATGTAAATGTGCTTACTACTTCAAATTCATATTTTCCAAGCTTAATTGTTTTTAATGTTTGTTTGTTTTTCGCTCTGGACATAAGCATATATTTGGTCTTTTCTTCGTTGATTTTTAGTCCAATTTTTTCTGCTGCCGTTTCAATATCAGAGAAAGTGGTTAAGAGTGCGTTTTTATTTCTACTTACTATTGCAATGTCGTCCGCGTATGCATATAATTGTATGGCTCTGTTTAATATATGTCCAGTCCGTTTGGCGTCGCACACTTTATGTATTGCGCAGCACAGCAATAAATTAAAAATTGTTGAAGAGAGTGTATCCCCCTGACGCACGCCGTTCTTTATGGAAAATGCTTCTGATTTTATGTCTTGCATCATAATTTTTGATATGGTGTTACGCAAGGTCATCATTATTAATATTGTTAATTTTTCTGGGATTTTACATATTTTAAATGCTGCATGAATAGTCAATCTGTTTATAGTATCGAATGCTTGTTTGAAATCAATGAATAACAAATGTACATCGATGTTGTGTTCGTACCATTTTTCCAATGATTGCTTGATTGAGAAGATTTGGTCTGTCGTCGATCTCCTGGCCGAAAACCGCATTGATATTCCGGTAGTATTTTTTCAGCGTATTGTTTGAGTCTGTTGTTGAGGACTCTTGATAGAATTTTGTACGTTGTGTTGAGAAGTGAGATACCACGGTAGTTTTTACAGATGGTTTTTCTCCTTTTTTATGGATTGGTATTATAAGCGCTGTATTCCAATAGTTGGGTAAGGTTTCTTGCTCCCATATTAGCGTTATTAGATGGTGCATTCTTTCAACAAATTTTTCGCTAGCATTTTTCAATAGTTCAGCTGCTATATTGTCTTCTCCTGGTGACTTGTTGTTTTTGATATGCTTTAGCGCGTCATGAATTTCATCCATCGCCGGTGGTTGTATATCTTGCAAATATTCAGCGAGATTGTGACCCTCTGCCGGTGGTTCGATATTTCTTTCTATATTCCCGGTATTTAACAATTCGCTAAAATGCTCAGCCCATCGTTCCACAATCTTTTGTTGATCGGTGAGTACTTCACCGTTTTTGGATTTGCAGATATTTGTGCGAGGTTGAAATCCGTGTTTTTCGGTTTTGATTTGGCTGTAAAATTTTCTTGTTTTATCGCAGTTGAAGTCCTCGCAGATGCTTTCTAAGTTCTTCTTCATGGATTCCCTTTTCTTTTTCTGACACATTTTCGTAGCAGTTCTTCTTTTCTCGATATAAATTTCTTCCGCTGCTCTAGTTTTCTTTTCCAACCATCTTATTCTTGCTTGGTTTTTAACTGCTATTGCCTTTCTGCAGTCATCATCGAACCATTCGGAGTTTTTCTTCCGTACTTCTCTTCCAACTGTATTTGATGCTGCAGTTGAAATCGCTTGTTTTAGAAATGTCCATTCCTCTTCTATGCTTTCTGAGATTTCAGTGTTTGAGATTTTTTCGTCGATTTTATTTTGGAAGTCTCTTTTTACATTCTTGTCGTCCATTCTGTCTGTGTTCCATTTGTTCCTTTTCATTCCTTTGACTTTGGCAATGTTAGACAGCTTTTGTCGCATTTTCACTCTTACTTAAAAGTGGTCACTGTCACAGTTTGGCCCTCTGAGGCTTCGTACATCGGTTATGTTGCTTTTTCTTCTTTTGCATATGAGGACGTGATCAATTTGATTCGCATTGTTGCTTCCCGGAATTTTCCATGTACCTTTATGTATGTCTTTATGTGGGAATGCAGTACTCATGATAAATGTTTCTGTAGAGCTTGCAAAATTACATAATTACATTTACAGTTGTTGTTTCATGGAGCGAGTGATTGCCAACTAAATCTTTAATAGAGCTTTCGCAACCTATTTTGGCATTGAAATCTCCCAGGATAACAATTGTATCATATTTGCTTATTCTTGCGTATATTTCTTCGATTGTTGCATAGAAGCGATCTTTTCCTTCTACCTCTGCATCCTCCGTTGGTGCATATGCTGATATCAATGTAACATTGTTGAACTGTCCTTTTACCCTTAATTTGCATAGTCTATTATTAATTGGTTCAAAATCTAAAATTTTGTCTTTGATTTTCCGTCCTACCCAGAAACCTGTGCCGTTTCTCCCTGATTTTTTGCCGTTACCGCTGAAGTACAGTATATATTCCTTTTTTCTAATTTCTTTCTTTGATAGTCTTTCCATCGTAATTCCTGCAGGGCCACGATGTCCATATTGTATTTTGTAAGTTCATCTGCGATCTCATTCATTTTTCCGGCTTGTAGCATAGTTCTGATGTTCCAAGAGCCAATATTCCAATCAGTATTTCTTTTTCCGTTCCTATGGTCGTCAACATTTACGACAGTTATTTTTCGACGAGTGGGTTGTCGGCCCAACGTCGTCTAGGCTGATTTATCCTACAGCCTCGGATAGTCAGTTATACCCCAGACTTTGGGTCGCCTTTTTCTCTTACGAGTTTTGGCTGTTAGGGCTCTTTTTACCATACGCAGCACATTTGTGGGAATCAGCCGAATCGGACCACTAGGGGGGTACCTCCCATACAAACCCCCCTTTAAATTAATATTCTTATTCAAAAAAGTTTTTTGTTTTTTAACATATCGAACTGAAATTTGGGCACTAGAAGTTTGTAATCTATGGCCACCAATCGTGTAAATTTCATGATCCTAGGATTACCAGGAGGTGTACCTCCCATACAAACGGAAATTAAATGAGAATCTAATACAGAATAAAAGTACAATAAAATTTCCACACAAACTGATGTGATGCTAAGAAAGGAAGGTTGGATGCAACTCGGAGGAGCGTGAAGAGTATTTCATCTTTGGCATAGCCTTCTTTCTGGTTTTTAAATAAAAAATCTGCAACATCAGATGTTTTACGACCATTTGTTAATCACACTTCAAGCAGTTTTTGATGCTCAAACTTAAAGTTGCCTGAAAAAAATCTGGATTTCACCGATTTGTGCAAAAACGGGCAAAAAAAAATTAGACCATCGTATAGAAAATACTTCAATGAACAATACTGCATTAATAGTTAAGACAATACACGCCAAATACACCAAACTTTTAGAACACGAAACAAAATTACTTTCAGGTTAAGGTCGCCTCAAACAGCACATACCAAAAACACATAAAACAAAGAAGAAACACATATATACAAAAAACTCAACTACAATTATATAATACATACTTTGATATTATTTTCTATGGTAGAGATTCCCTTAAAATTTCATTAAAATCGGTTCAGCAGTTTCGGAATCCATAGGCGACATAGGTACACACATACATCCAATTTTATATATTGTAATAATATGTATTAAGATAATAACGGGCTCGAAAGCACAGCGACCAATAAGATCTATTTAATAGAAACCCTGATGAATCTTAACATTACTTGGGGTTTGTTGTTCCACAATTTGTGTGGATTAACAACAGTGTCACCGAGGTGGTGAAGTCTTTGTCTACCGAGTGCAGGACATTTGCAGAGTATATGCTCTGAACTTTCTTTATCCATTTCACAAAATCGGCATACGTCAGTGTCGGAAAGACCTAACTTATTTTGATGATACCTTAGGTTGCAATGACCCGTGAAGTATCCAGTCAAAATGCGTAAGTCTACTCTACTGAGTGAGAGAAGCTTATTCGAGATACCCTTTGAAAGGATGAGGAATTATTTTGCATGGCGTTGTCCGGTGGAGTTCACCCAGTGTTTTAGAAATTTTTTTTCCTCAAATTTCCTGATTTCTTCGTTTTTGTGGCTTTTCGAGAGACCACAGAAAGGCTCAGGACCGAAAAAGGGCATGATCGCCCCTTGTTTAGCCAAGTAGTCTGCCTTTTCATTGCCTTCATGACCTTCATGTCCTGGTACCCACCTTAATACAACAGTATTAAAGTTACCCAGTTCATTTAACAGGTTAAGGCAGTCATATGCCATCTTTGAGGTGAAAGTGACCGACTGTAGGGCTTTTAAGGCCGCTTGACTATCCGAGAGTATGTAAATATGTACTCCTCTCATTTTCCTGCGAAGACAATCCCTCGCACAGATTTCAATGGCATACATTTCCGCTTGAAATAATGTTGGGTAGGTACATATTGGGATAGATTTTTTGAATTTTGGGCCATAAATTCCCGCCCCTGTTGTACCATTTTCAAGTTTAGACCCGTCTGTAAACCATATCTGGGAGCCGGGTTTGAATTTAATAGAATTAGTTCTTCAGTCTTCACGATCATTAATAATGATTTGAAAAAGTTTGAAGAAGATAGTCTTAGACGATAGAGTATCGTCTCTATGCAAAATGGGACTGTCTAGAAAATTTTCTAAAATTTTTAGGTGTCTCTTAATATTGCACCCTTTTAATTCGGCAATACATTCCAGTCTCAAGGTGCTAATAGTAGCTTCCTTTTCTATTAGGATAGGTAATGGTGGGATGTATAAGAGCACCCCTAGTGCATCAGTGGGACACGTTTTCATAGCCCCTAAGTATATTTACTGCATTCCTTTGTTTGCCTTTAGGCCACCATGCAATGGAAGCATACGTGACTATTGGTCTAATGACCGTTGTGAATGTCCAGTAGGTCATTTTGGGATTTAGACCCCATGTTTTACCAAAAAGTCTAGTGCAAGCAAAGAATGCTCTTGTAGCCTTTTTTGTAACCTTATTTAGATGTGGGTTCCACGTTAGCTTTTTATCAAGGATAACTCCTAGATAGTTTGCTTCGTTGGAAAATTGGATTGTGATGCCATTTAACACAGGACATTTGAGAGTAATGTTTCTCTTCCTGGTGAATGGTACCAGCACAGTTTTTGATGGGTTAATGGAGAGCCCTTTCTCACTGCACCATTTATTTATTATTTTTAAGTTTTGTTGCATGCGGTCAGAGATAGTCTGCTCATGCCAGCCCACAATATATACAACTAGGTCATCAGCATAACCTTGTGTATTGAAACCTAGACCATTAAGCTTATAGAGGAGTTCATCTATCACTAAAGTCCACAGAAGTGGAGAGAGTACATTCCCTTGTGGGCAACCTCTTGTGGCTGTGATAGATTTTAATTCCCCTCCAAGCTGTAAATTAATAGTCCGAGATTCAAGCATAGCTATTATCCATTTAATAATTGGTGTGGGTACTTCTTTCCGTAGAAGGGCATTTTCTATTGCCTCATATGAAGTATTATCAAATGGATATGGCGATAAATGCACATAGAGCTATTTGTTTGGAATCAAGAGCCTTTTCAATAATAGTTGTTAGGCTATGTATTGCAGTTTCTGTTGATTTGCCACGTTGGTATGCAAATTGCAGTTTTTGCAGAGGAAAATTTATAAGGGTGTAATCCCTTATATACTGATCCAAAATTTTTTCCATTGATTTTAGGAAAAATGAGCTGAGACTTATAGGTCTATAAGATTTAGGTAGCTGTTCTGGCTTTTGCCCTACCTTTGGAATGAACACTACTTTGACTTCAGCCCATTTCGTAGGGATATGCCCCAGCAAGAGACTTGCTCGGAATATACTGGCCAGTTTTGGGACAATGTACTTGGCTCCATGTTGGAGCAGACAAGGGTATATCCCATCAGGCCCTGGAGATTTGTATGGGCTAAATGATGATAAAGCCCATTGCACCCGTTTTTCATGGAACAGTTTACTAGCCAGCTTAACATCTACAGTATTGATGGATACCGTGGATTCCACCAGTACTGGGTGTTCTTTAGAAGCTGAGTAACCCGGAAAGTGAGTGTCCAGCAGCAGTTTGCTGGTTTCTCCCGGGTTTTGTGTAAAACTGCCATCTGGTTTTTTCAGCGTACAAATACCGTTTGAGTGATCTTTAACTAAGGCTTTTTGAAGGCGAATTGCATCTGGAAGATTTGAGATCTTCTCACAATGATTCCTCCAAGTAGCTTTTTTAGATCTTCTCAATTCTATATTATAGGCAATTAGAGCCTCTTTATAGGAAACCCAGTCCCCCGTTCGTTTAGCACTATTGAATAATCTTCTTGCCTTGTTTCGAAGTTCAGTAAGCGTCTTATTCCACCAAGGAACATCCCTTCGTGGTTTATGCACTTTTTCTGGACAACTTTTAAAAAAGGCATTGATTATATTAGAATAAAGCTCTTCAGCTTCTGATTCAAGCTCTGATTTTAATAAATATGCTTATTTGAGCAGTTAGTACTATGTTGTAGATAGAGGTAAAAGAAATCCCAGTTGGTTTTCTTGGGATTTCTGTAAACTTTGGCTTGTGTTACAGTTGCACCCACATCAAACCGTATGTGCATATGATCCGACATGAATGTGAGACTTCCGACGAGACATTGTGACTGGCAAGAGTGAGATCAAGAACTTCCCGTCTTATTGCATTCACAAACGTCGGTTCGTTGCCTCGGTTTAATATGGTATTATTATGAAGGTTTTTCAAGAAGGTACTCACCCCTTGTGTTAATGTCGTTGCTTTCCCAGGTTGTGTGGTGTGCGTTTGCATCGCAGGAGAGAATCCATCGTATATGACGCTGCTGACAATACTCCGCTAGGGCCAAAACTTCCTCTGTTGGGGCAGTAGCCGCGTCTCCCGGTAGATAAGCAGAGGCAAGGATGACCTCATGCTCCCCTTTGCTAGTAGGCACTTTTGCCCAAATCGCCACTAGGTCTTCAGAAATAAACCTTGAGAAAGGAAGAAAGGTTAGTTGGTTACTAATTAGAATCGCAGCTCTAGGGCGCTTCTTATTGGTGGCATAGATCAACCTACCATTTGAGTTTTGGAGCCCTTTGATGACTCCGTTATATGCCCATGGTTCTTGGATGAAAGCTACATCCAAGAGCTCAGCGTTAAACCTCATTACCAGTATATCTGAGGCAGCTTTGGCACGATGGAGGTTTATCTGGAGGCATCCGAGTTGCCTTGTATTGCTGCTGGGTTTGCGTTGGGGAAGAGCCATTAATTGGCTTTTTTACGGGCACTTGCCGCCCTCTTCTTCCCTCTGTTGCTACCCCGCAAGGTCGCTTCTTCTGTGGATCTATAGTCTCCCTTTTTAGTACTCTGGTGATCGTAGCATGGGTTTTTGGTGGCAGCATGAAGCGATGGTCGCATTCTTATGCCCTCCTTAACCTGCTCACGTCTTGCTGTTGGACCAGATGCTGAAGTAGTTACTGCAGCTACATTAGAGCACTGTGGTTGCTCTGGTATTGTCTCTGCAGTAATCGTGGATGGACACTTTGAGCTTTTGGAGCTCACTCGTGCCTCAGACACTTTACCATGTGTCCCATCACTCGCCTCACTTTTATTCTTGGGGCGCATTTGTTCAACCAGAGTTGATTTTTCCTTATGACTTCGGCTGAGATAGGATCTATGGCGAAGGTAATCTCCGAGACCGTACCTTTACGCACTCTATTGAGTGCTCGCCAGTCGTTCACCCTTAGGCCAGTGTTCTGCCCGTTCAGAAGACCCAGTATATTTTATGTGGTGTCCAGTTCAGGGAAGTAGCCCCTGTAGATCTGAGGACGTGGTATTTCATCCTCTTCAACGATCTTCAACTCGGCATCCTTCCACGGCTTTAGTTTAGGCACTACTGCCTTTAACCAAGTGACTGTGTCATTATTACCACAGGAGATAACTAGCCATCCGGTCGGAAAGTGCAGCTATTAAAGACTGGTTTTTCCGCACGCGATTGAATTTTTCTAATCGCTTCTAGGATGGTGTGCTGTATGGCCTTGAGTTATTCCGTAGACCATATGGTGTTTGGATATTTAGGTGGTATGATACCCAGTTTTGTGCTGCACGTAACATCTTTATAGGACATTTGACCGTGCTCACCTCCCCTGCAAGGGTAGGCCCCGTTGGCTCAGGCCTTGTAGGTTCAGTGGACACAGCTGTCCTATTTACCGTTACTGCCGTTCCTACGCTTGCTCTTTTGGGTGGGCTTTGTTTTGGTGAGGTACTGCTAGGGCGTTGACGCTTCAGAGCAGTTGGCTTTTGAGCAAGTGCTCTAGCCTCTTCAATGCTATGCCCTCGGCTTAGATAGAGTTTAAGGCGTCTACGGGCAGCACCACATAGCCGCACCTTTTTGACGCCATCTACCGCCTTTTCAGGGATAAGGGTGAGTGAGTCGAGAAGATTATCCTCTTCCTCTTTTGTAAGGTTGTCATCGGGACCTATATCCACACTGTCGACATCCAATACAATGCTTTCGCTGCTTTTGGGTAGGCTATGTAAAGCCTTATCCGTCTGCGATAAAGAAATCACTTCTACAATTTCCGCAGAAAGGTCACTATTGACCTGGTTTGTACTAGGCACTACTGCCTCTTGTATAAAGGTTTTATTGATTTTCTCAGCCTTTTGGTCCCACGAGTAAAGGGGAATACAAGTCCACCGCAACAGTGCCCCGGTGTTACGGTAAGGCTTAATTACAAGCAGAGGGTGCCCGGTATCTGGAGGCCACCGTTTAGAGACACACTTACGTAGTCCCATTCATCTCATAGGCACGGTACGAATAACACCTGGGATTACGGGTTTTATCGAGTTTACTCTAGATCCACCATTTTCAGTTGAAAGCAGGGGCACCTCGTGCAGGTGTGGCTATTTACCACAATGGTCGGTCTTTAGGCTTTCAGCAATATAGCCTTTCGCCTCTGTTTGCACTGCCCCGTAGGCAATCAACAATCAACACAGAAGTGTTACAAACTTAGCCCCCAAATATAAATAATATATATAGAACAAGAAGAAGAGATTTCTGTGACACACCTGTAAATAAAAAAAATAAATGCAACTAAAAATGTTCATAGTTTCAGTTTACAAGTATTTATTTGCTCAATAATTAATAATTAAAATCAGGGCTGTTACAGAAATCGAAAAAAAATTGAAATTGAAAACAACACGAGATTTTATTTTCGAACATAGAAGTTCGAATGAACAGCTGACCGCTTTTTGTTTGCGTTTCGTGTGATTGGTAAACATGTCATTTAAAAAAGAAAAAAGACACTTGCAAGGGTTATTGCGCTTGAGATAGAGAGGAAACGCTTTATCAAACCCTCTATCACATTCAGACGCCACGTCAGAATTATTTGTTATTTGTTTCGCTGCAATTGTAAATGCAATTTTACTAACGTTTATATTTCACTAGCTTTATATACAACTACCGCATGGACAAAGGTACGTTCATTATAATATAAAATATCATAAAGGAGGATATTGTACAAACAATAGTGGCACCGATTTTGCAACTGGCTAGTGCGCAATGTTTCTTGGGAGTAGGGTCTTTTCAAGGAGTCATTGGCAAGGATGCAGACTTGGGACTTGCTCGAACCAAAATTGTAAAATTTTGTGGGAAATAATTCCATTGTTGGAGAGAAAACTTTGCCACCGCTTCATCAACTTAAACCAAAGCGATGAAGAGATGTCTAAATCAAAACGCCACTTCTAGACAAAATATGGAATTCCTGACGTCATTGGGTGCATTGATGGTACCCACATAAAAATTTCCAAATCGAGTCAAAGGGAAAGTCAATTTTTGAACCGTAAAGGGTGCTTTAGTGTAAATGCCATGATTGTGAGTATACGTGTATATTTGTTTCAATCATGCTGTCCTTTGTTTTGTTGTTTCAATCATGCTATTCTGTGTTTTGTTGTTTTGATTATGCTTTACTGTGTTTTGTTGTTATAATCGTGCTGTCCTGTGTTCAATGTTGTTGATTGATAAGTACTTATAATTGCTGATTGTTTAAATTTTTATATTAATTGCGCAGATTCCGTTCCTCTTATGAACAAATTAGTTGCCAGCCTCTTCCCGATATGGGGATTGTTGAGGATACTCCGACCACTTGTGGTTGTAGAGGATGATAAACCTTCCGTCAGTAGATTGGAACTGGAAGCTGCATCGAAAAGGGCTAAGGTGAACAAGTGGGCGTACTTGCAAGCAGACTTCCAATTGACTTGGACTCCCTGATTGCAAGGGATATATACCTTGCCCGAGCAACTTCCATAGGAATAGCTGTTTGGAGATCAGAAGCAGGTACTTAAACATATGGCAGCACAGGTGGAGCAGTGCAGTGCTACGAAGGATTCATCACCTTATCCCCAATATAGCAGATTGGCTAAAGAAGAGTGGCGGAGACGTTAGTTACGAATTTTACCAATTCGCTACCGGCCACGGGTGCTTCAAGCAGTATCTGCACAGATTTGGGCTTGCCGAGAGTCCATATTGTGGCCTCTGCCTGAACATCGTAGCAAACCCAGAGCACCTCGCTCATGAGTCTCCTCGGTTTGAAGCATAACGAAGCAGCATGTACGACCACCTTGAATCTCCATGCAATTCGCAGGAGGTCGTAAGGCGTATGATGTTTTCCTCGGAAGAGTGGGCTTTTTTCGCTACAGAAATAGCGACCATCATTTGTGAGGCTCGAATGTACGAGCGTTTGGTAATTCCGTAAGGATTAAAGGGTTTCGTGGCGATAGGGGACTTTTTAGCCGGTAGGAATCCGACATAACTCGTGGCACGGGCCATGAGTATCTTTTTGAAGATTTTCTCCTCCTTGTTTCACATAACACAAAAAAAAAAGAAATATGTGTGTGATATACGTAGATGTCTGGGGCAAGTCACGACTCTTATATGGAATGTAAGTGGGGCAAAAGCACATTTGAAACGCAATTATGAAGAAGACAACCGTAACAATTGGCTTCTCGCTGATTCAGGCTATCCTGTAGAACCGTATGTGCTAACGCATTATATGAATCCAATGGCTGGAACAGCACAACATACCTTTAATCTTCGGCATGCCTCTTTTCGAAATGTAGTGGAACGTACAATAGGTGTTCTAAAAAGTAGGTTTAGGTCACTCCAACACACTCTACTATACCAATAGTGGAAGAGAATAATAGTGGTTGAGAAGAAGTCAATGCAGCTGATGTTGAAGAAACTGAATCCAGTATTCGTGATGTCATTGCGTTGAATTTAACACTGCGTTAAGGTACATTAAGGACAATAAATTTAGATGTAAAAAAGTGTCTGTGAAGATTAATAAATTAGTGAAGATAATATTTCATATTGTTTAAATTCACATTTGTTTATTTATTCATATAACGTAACCAGAGATGTTAATTATTTATTTAAAATGCAATATGCTTTTTATACTAATGCACATAAATGTTTGCAATGTCAAAAATAGCTGTAAAACTTAACTTTAACTGTAAATTTAAGCAGTAAAAAAATGTACTTAAATGGGTAAAAATACAAATGCAGTTATGTTCATCTATGCATTTTTAATATATATTAAAAAAAAAAACCACAGCTATCTCATTGGAAGTACCCAGTTGACCAAAACTTCCGAAAACGGTATTACTTATGAGAGTTTAGCGGGTTCTGAGCGGGTAAAAAAACCTGTTTCGGATCCGAAATCGGTACGTAAAGTAATCATCTGTCGCTCAGTCTTCGGCACAGGAAACGCCCATAAACGGCTACGTTAATGAAACGTTATGGAACCGCGTTTGAGCCCGCAAATGGAACCGTTTTCGGCCCGTTAATTTAACCGTTTTCGGGCCGCAAGTCAATCATTTAATGAAAAGAACTATTTACAATGAGCACAATTTATTTATAATAATAATTTCTAATTATTTCAACATGGTAGACAATAATAATAATATAAATATTTACAATTCAGAAAAAAGATATATAAGAAATAACAAATACAAAATACTACTCCTTGCTCCGTTTGCCGATGATTTTTTTCAGTTCCCGTCATCATATCTTGAGGATGAACGAATTAGACAATATGAAATTTCACTTGATATTTTGATTTGTTGTTTACTCACTCTGCGAATTTTTGCCACTAGAAATAGATCCAATAAGTTGATGATGAAGATGTGTTATTCACTAAATATTTCACATGAAAAAGGAAAAAAACATTAAAAAAATGCACCACATACTTCACTTAATATTTCTATGAACTTACCTTGTTGGTCGGCGAAAATCCTCCAGCTATACCCTCCCCGCGGGTGCCGACTGGGCAATGGGTACCACCGTTTGCAGTGTTGCTAGGTCTACCTGATTTGCAGCAATGCAAACAGGTGGTGCCTAGCCAAGACCGTTGTACGAACTTCCCTGTATCTCCTCGGAGGATAACTTTACATGTTACCCCAAGGAGGGATAGGGGAGCTAGTACAAAGGTCATTGCTAAGAGGTTCCTGGCAGTAGGAATAAAATGCTAGGGGTAGGGACCCCCGAATAAAAAACTCATGTGGAGATTGGAAAAGAGAATGATACACGAACCGGGATATCGGTTCAAACGTCGGTGGGAGAATTGGCTGCTACCACCGGCGGGCACGGGGATTCTATGAACCGTGTCGCCAGTGGCCAAACCTCTACTGTAACGGGAGCAGGTTATAGTGGTTGTAATGTTACTGCCAGTACAAACACAAAAAAGGGGTTAGCCATCAGGGGTACTGCAGTCGATATAGACTCGGACCTCGAAAGCGTGAGTAGCGTGGCAACCATGAACACAGCTGCCGAGGAAGAGCTTCTGAGTTCCCCAAAGGCCTCGACGCCAGGTACCACATCCGTTAGCAGGAGTGGGCCGAAGAAGAGGCCCAGTAAGGAAAGCTTGAAAGCACTTGCTCAATATAAGGCAGCTGTGAAAATAAAACTACCGCCTGGGAACTAAGGTGACTCTATCGTCTAAAGAACGGGAGGACCTTAAATGGGCAACGGAGACTGTCACGAAAGGTAGAGAGCACTTCGCGCAGAGTGACAAACATGCGACGACGCATCGTGCCTTCGTGAACAGAATTGAGGAGAATGTTGCGAAGAGTATCAAAGAGCCGAAAAGACAGCGGTCTAAGGATGAAAAAAAGCCTGAGGCCAAACGTCTTCGCACACAAAAACCTGATACACCAATTGACCAGCCAACCACTTCCAAGAAGGCGATGAAAGTCAATGAAGTAGCTAAACGGCACTTGATCGTAGCGCTCATTGACCGGAATCACCCGAATGGACAGATGACGGCGGATCAATGGAGACAGGTGGATTCAAAAATTTTAAATGCCATCGTTAAAAGGCTGACGGATGAACTCGACAAACCCTCGCCCTCGTTTGAAGGAGCAGGGTGGTATATGGGAGTTAAAATCCTAAAATGCAACGATGAGCTAACTTTTGAAGTGGATTACGGAGGTAGCTCCCAAGATAGAAGGACTTTGGGAAGGCGCTAAGCTGGAGATAGTGGATAGAAACGATATTCCGTGTGTACCGCGTGCCAAGGTACGAGTACCTAACACGTTAAAACCAGAAGTCACTCTACTGCTATTCCGGCGGCAGAATCCTGATGTTCCAACTATCGATTGGAAGCTGCTTCACGCCAGTAAGCCAGACAAAAAAGGCAATCAAGATCTGATCCTCCAAATAAGCAAAGAGGCAGAGGACATATTATACCAGCGTCACGAGAAGATGTCGTGGGGAACGGATAGCGTTTACCTGCGCCTCAAGAAACGTCACCCGAAGGATGGTAACGTCAACACGCTGGAAGCGGGAGAAGTAGAGAGGGATCTCGGACTCGAATCTGTGACCAACTCTACTGAAACCCTTCAGCTGCACGGGGAAGAAAAGATGGAGGGGACAGACGGAGTGTCGGCGACTACAGCTACACCCGTACAACGGCATTGCTGAACCTGATGGGGAAAGTATTGCAAATAAACCTCCATCACAGTAAGGCGGCTTCGGCCAAGCTGCTCCTCACGTTAGAGGAAGGCAGCTATGACGTGGCCCTGATCCAAGAGCCCTGGCTATCCTCCGGGAACAAGGTCTCTGGATTGGGGTCGAAAAACTACAAAATTTTTCATGCTGCAATGGTAAGGAAGATTAGATCTGTCATCCTTGTAAAGAAAAATATTAACGCATATTTATTATCCAATCTTAGCACAGATGACCTGGCAGTGATTGTCGTAGAGGGGGACGATGGGCACAAACTCCTTGCCTCCTGCTACATGGCACACGACGCCAAGGCACCGCCCATGGAGCTACAAAATCTCATGGAGGAGGCCGGTCAACGTGGATGGAGGATAGTGGTAGGTGCAGACGCTAATTCGCACCACCCTCTATGGGGTAGTAAGGACATCAACCAACGTGGTGAGTACCTCTTTAACTATATATTACAGTATAATGTAAGTATAGCAAATAGGGGAAATATTCCAACTTATAAGGGTCCAACATCGGAGGATGTATTGGACATAACTCTCTTTTACGGTGACAATATGCAGATCTTGGATTGGAAGGTGCTTGAGCAACCCTCCTTCTCCGATCATAGTTATATAAGTTTCACTGTAGATATAAAGATCCCACTAAGAACGAAAGACATATTTAGGAACCCTAGAAATACGAACTGGGGCCTATATGAGAACTTGTTAAAGGGATACTTAAGAAATGTTCCTCAGATCACTACTAGCAGCGACGTTGAGGCAGTGACAGAACTCATAACATCTAAAATCCTTCTAGCTTACCACAAATCCTGCCTGCCTACGAGACTTGGACGCAAATCCAAGCCCCTATGGTGGAATAAGGACGTTGGTAAGCATAGACAGGAACTTAGAGAGTTCTTTAAGCTAGCCAAACTTGCTGATTGTGAAGAGTGCTGGAGAGAATATAAGACACTACTATCGCTATTCAAAAAGAGATAAGGAGAGCCAAGAGGAGATCCTGGCAGATCTTCTGTGGTAATTTGGACAAGACTTCTGAGGCGTCGAGACTTCGCCAAGTCTCCTATAATCCCTTCACTAATCCGCAAGGACACAGGCGAATTGACCAAAGACGGAAAGGAAACGCTGGAAACTCTTATAGAAGCCCACTTTCCTGGCTGTACTGAGGTTTCAGACGTAACTGTAACGACACGGGGTGTAATAAATGAGGTATGTGAAGGCTTAATTACATCGGTTAGACTGGAATGGGCCTTAAAATCGTTTGAACCCTTTAAATCCCCGGGACCAGACGGCATCTTTCCTGCGCTCTTGCAAAAGGGTTGTGCTGTACTGACACCATGGCTTAAAGGAATCTTCAGGAATTGCCTGAGGTTTAATTATGTTCCGAAGAACTGGAGACTCTCAAGGGTTGTTTTCATACCAAAGCCAGGTAAGAGCAGCCACTTGTATCCAAAGGACTATCGGCCAATAAGCCTCACTTCATTTATACTAAAGACGTTTGAAAGACTATTGGACTCGTATATTAAGGAAAAGGTTTCACCGTATCTAATATCGAGAGACCAACACGCCTATACGAAAGGTAAGTCCACTGAGACTGCTCTTCATAAGGTCGTGATGCAGATAGAAAGGGCCATACAGTACGGAGAGTATGCCATAGGTGTCTTCCTTCACATATCAGGAGCCTTTAACAACGTTTCGACAGAAGCGCTGTTAGAGGGTCTTGAATCAATTGACGCACATCCATCCATACGGCACTGGATCGGCAGTCTACTGAACTGCCGGACAGTGGTGGCTGAATGGGGTGCGACGAGTCTGGCAAGGAAGGCAAACAGAGGTACGCCTCAAGGGGGCGTAATCTCTCCGCTGCTTTGGACACTTGTAATGAATAAAATTCTTAATAAAATGCGAGGTGGAGGTGCAAGGTTAACTGCCTATGCAGATGACCTGGCCGTAATCATCTCAGGCAAGTGCCTTAGCTCAATGAGTCAAGTACTCGAGGGGGCACTTAAAGAAATTAAAGACTGGGCAAGCAATGTGGGACTGGATGTGAATCCAGACAAGACGGACTTAGTACTTTTCACAACAAAATACAAGATTCCGCACTGGCTCCCTCCTAAATTAGGAAACATTGTACTGGCACCAAAGATGTCTACAAAATATCTTGGAGTCATATTGGATAACAAACTGACGTGGAAGTTAAATGTGGAAGAAAGGGTGAAAGGGATGCTTGCAGGAAAATGCTCGGAAAGACATGGGGTTTATCTTCCCGTCTAACATATTGGATGTACACGGCAGTGGTTAGACCTATATTACTCTATGGTATCTTGGTATGGTGGACAAGTGTCAACAAGAAGACATACGTCAAAAAGTTGGAGAAGGTACAGAGAATCGCAGGGCTTTGTATAACTGGTGCAATGCGCACCACCCCTACAGCAGCACTTGATAGAATACTCGACCTTCAACCTATAGGCTTGGCAGCGAAGAACACTGCAAAGAAGTCTGCGCTAAGACTAAAGGTAACAAGACAGTTTATACAGAGGCCTTATGGTCACAGTAATATACATGAAGGTTTAAACAATAGCTCGGACTATGTTATTCCGCAGGCCAACTTCAATGGAGGGCCTAGTGTAGTAATAGAACATAATGGGTGGCAAAGGGGACTCCAGTTTGGCGGTCATACTTGCAACCTGTTTACAGACGGATCTAAAATGGCAGAGGGATTGGGGGCTGCAGTATTCTGCTCAGAGCTTGACCTTAAACGGTCATATAAGCTTCCAGACTACTGCAGCGTGTTTCATATTCATCGACAGCCAAGCAGCCATAAAGGCAATAGCGGCGGTGATGACGAAATCGAACTGTGTTCAACAATGTAGAACCAAAATCGACGAACTCTGTTTTGACAGACGAGTCACCATCTTTTGGGTACCGGGACATAAAGGAATTGAAGGGAACGAAGAAGTAGACGCACTCGCTAAAGCTGGCGCTAGCCAAGCTGAGGTAAGTGCGTCATACTTACATCCCTCTCTGTCCACGTTAAAAACAGAAATAGACGAAGCAACGATTCAGGAGGCGAAGAGAATGTGGAATGGCACACTCTCTTGCAGAACCGCAAAAATCATGCTTCGCTCTGTTAATAATAAGACTACCAACTACATCTTAGCTCTCCCAAGAGAGGATTGCAAGTTATTAGTCGGAATACTCACGGGACACTGTTTAACACCTTCCCACGCAGCCAAATTGGGCTTGATACAGAGTGATGCATGTACAACATGCCACGAGGTAAACGCTAGGGGAACTCTAGAACACCTACTTTACCAATGTCCAGCTCTCAACAGATCACGCTTTAGCTATCTCGGATCTGTATCTTTCCTCTCCTTGGAAAGTATCGCGGATCAGAAAAATAGCAATTTATTAAAGCTCACAAAAAAGTGCATAAAAAACAGCATCTAAAGAGTCTCCATACTTCTTCTTGGCAACACAAAGGACCATTATTGGTCTATGTGAGATCTCTTGATCAGCCAAGCAAACCTAACCTACCTTGTTTTATTAACAACAACAAAAAATTTTTTTTTCCTTTTTTTTTCTGCGCTCGCGACTGCTGCACTAAATGTATACACAATAAAGAGGAATAGCGCAAACGACAGCAAAACAAATACCGAAAATTTTGTGTTTGCGTCGTTTATCAGTTAAACCGTGGGTTACGTCTTTTACTTATTATTGCTATTTATCTATTTATCCGTTTCATGTCCGAAATATTCCCGCGAACGTGAACGTTTCCGAGCATGAAACGGATATTGTAGCGGCGCTGACTTTTTGTTGTTGTCTTGTCGTCTCTTTGTCTATTTTTTCTCATACATCCGTTTTGTACGGACGAAACACTCATTTCTGAGCCCGTTTTCGGAACTTTCGACGGAAGTCCGCACGACATACGATGCTTGGTCAACTGGATATACACAAAAAGAGAAAAGAAAAAATAAGTCCGATTTTACGCTAACACATAAATGTTTGCAAAATGCGCAGTAGGATGAAGAGAGAATGAATGAAAAGTAAAGTAACTGTAAAATTTGTTTATTTTGACTAACATTGCAATCAGCAAAGAGTTAGCAATGTGTGTTTGTCATTATGAGTTTTGCTGCTATTTTTGACATTCCAAACATTTTTGTGCATTAGTGTAAAAAGCATTTTGCATTTGCATTTTAAATAAATACTATATATGTAAGGGAGTGTGGCAACAGCGCGCGGTCTATACAGCCTGCAGCAATGAGAGGACAATGCGGGGAAGTTTGGCAACAGTGCGCGGCAAGCAGCAATAAGAAGCAGAGGACTGAACAGGTAGTCACTGAGCAGTCAGTCGTGAGTGGATCGCAAAAGTCGTCAGTGGTCACTACAGTCGTCATGTGCGTGCGGATGTCGAAGTTGAGCAATTGTCATATTTTAATAATAATAATAATATTGATCTTAATAATAATAAACATACTACATTTAATTACATTTGGGCGCTCAAGCCGGTTCTGAATTGATATAAGTAAAGTGCAGTTTACAAAGAAAGAGGAAAAAGGGAAGAAAAAAGAAATAACAACCACAAGTAAGGCAGAAACTGCAATTGATGAAATAAAGTGATGTTGACGCGTACACCGAAAGCTGCGCAAGAATAGAATAGAAGAATAACAATAGTGCAAAGAAGCAGCAGAGCGCTCAGAGACGAACAGAAGAAGAGGTAATGAAAGTGGATAAGCGTTGCATAGTTGATGATGATGATGATGAGCAAGAAGAGGACAAATTGCTGAAATGACGTCGACACAGGAAGATAACAAAACATTTCCAACAGAGCCAAACGCTAATATTGAAAAGAGAATGCAGCAGCTGATAGAATTATTATCTCTTAAAATAGAAGTGGATGAGCGAAGGGAGGAAGGTAAAAAGAATACATCAATGATCTCAGCAGAACATTATGAAAGAGTAATAAGTGACTTCGATGGATATTCAGTGCCTGTTGATAAGTGGTTCGACATTTTCGAAAAGAACGCAGAAGCATATGAGCTCACAAAAAACAGAAATATGTACAAGCTCGAGGAAAAATGCGAGGTACAGCTCAATTGTTTTTGGAATCTGAATTGGTCGGTGACTATGATCAGCTTAAGTATGCATTGTGTGAGGAATTTGAATGCAGTTTTAACAGTCCCGATGTAAATCAGCAGTTAAGAGAGAGAAAGAAGCAAATGGGTGAGTCATTACACGAATACATGCTTAATATGCAAAAAAAAAATTGCAGTTTACGGTAAATTCGAAGAGGTAGCTGTATTGCGCTATATAGTTGATGGATGGAATATCAAAATAGAGTACAAACCAAATTTATATCGCTGCAAGTCGTTGAAAGAACTCAAAGATGAACATATGATATTTGAGCGCATGAATAAAGAGAATAAGAACATGAATATAAACGAAAGAAAAGAAGAAGAAACCGTTGCCAAAGATAAGTTTAACGAAAACAGCAAATGTAAGTTTGTAGACTTTAAAAGAAGGGAATTTTGTTTCAATTGTGGCTCAGCAGAACATAAAAGAAAAGATTGCAAGGATGAAACAAAATGCTTTCATTGCAATAAAAATGGGCATATTGCGCGAGTTTGTTCAAATAAAGGTGAAAGAGTAAGTTTGGTTAAAAGCTGCAATCGTATTAAAACAATTGTTGTCAACGGCGTCCAGATAAATTGCCTAATCGATACAGGGTCGGACGTTACTATTATCAAAGAAAGCGTCGTCAAAAAGTTGCCTAATATTAAACTATACGAAAATGTGTCTTTGCTACGAGGTTTGGGCAACACGATAACAAAGCCGATAAGAAGTTTTGTAGCCCGAGTAACAGTGGATCAGCTGCATACACAACAGAAATTTATAGTAGTTCCTGACAATAAAATGGAGCACTATGCGTTATTGGGATACGATTTTTTAAGTAAATTTTGTTTTCCCGCCAATAAACATGGGTTTTATTTTGCAAGTCTAGAAGAAGAGAATTCGACTGAGATATATAATGAGGTCTATAATATGGTAGAAACATCTAACAGCTTCACAGTGCCACCGCAATACCATAAAAGCATAGAGAACCTAATTAAAAAATGTTGTCAGCCGGTAGCCGATTCAAAACAGTGCCCGATAGAATTGAAGATTATTCCAGATGGAGTAATTAAGCCGTTTAGACAATCTCCGAGTCGTTTATCAGAAACTGAAGCCGTGGCATTTAAGACACAGGTAGATGAATGGCTTAACCAAGGTGTTGTTCGCAAGTCATTTTCAAATGTTGCAAGCAGAATTGTCGTCGTGAAAAAGAAGGATCATACGTTGAGAGTGTGCGTCGACTACAGAAAGCTTAACAGTATGGTACTAGCAGATTGCTTTCCAGTGCCTGTGGTAGATGTTTTGGAGAAATTGCGAACGGCCAAATTCTATACCATAATGGATCTCGAAAATGGATTCTTCCATTTGCCTGTCGAGGAGACCAGTAAAACTTACACAGCATTTGTTACAAGAGAAGGACTATTTGAGTTTAATAGAGCACCGTTTGGCTTCCGAAACTCTCCAGCTGCCTTTTTACGTTTCGTGAATTTTATTTTCCAAGAGTTGGACAACAATGATGTGTTGCAGTTATACATGGACGATATAATTATCTATGCGGCGTCGTCAGAAGAATTTTTGAAAAAGACTGAAAGTGTTTTAGAAACAGCAGCTAATTACAATCTAAAGATCAAGTGGAAGAAGTGTAGTTTTATGCAGACGCGAGTAAGTTTTCTTGGTCACGAAATAGAAAGCGGAAAAATTTGGCCAGGAAAAGAAAAAACAAAAGCTGTAAGCCGTTTTGCGAAGCCGGAGAACATAAAAGCCGTTCAAGCATTTTTGGGACTAACAGGGTTTTTCAGAAAATTCATCCCAGGTTATGCGTAAGTAGCTCGCCCATTGATGAATTTGTTGAAGAAAGATGTGGACTTCAATATTGGTGCAGCCGAATTGCAGTCGATAGTGCAATTGAAGCAGTCGTTAACAAGCGAACCCGTGCTGCACATATACTCAAGAGAAGCTGTAACCGAATTACATACAGATGCATCCAAAGATGGCTTCGGGGCAGTATTGTTTCAGCTGAAAGAAGGTAAGCTACATCCAATTTATTTTTGGAGTAAAAAAACATCGGAAGCAGATTCGAAGAAACATAGCTACATTCTGGAGGTTAAAGCAGCTTACTAAGCATTGAAAATGTTTCACCATTACCTGCTGGGGATCCAGTTCAAGTTGATTACAGACTGCATAGCATTCAAGCAAACAGTCAAAAAACAAGACATCCCGAGAGAAGTTGCCCAATGGATTTTGTACTTGCAAGATTTCGAATTTGAGGTTGAGCACAGGGTTGGTGAAAAGATGAGACATGTGGACACTCTTAGCCGCTTTCCACAATCATGCGTGGTCGTATCGCCAGTTATTACAACACAACTTAAAAGAGCTCAGCAAAATGACGATCACATAAAGGCTATCGTTCAAATATTGAAAGAAGCACCGTACGAAAATTACAAGCTGAAGGGAGGATTGCTGTTCAAAGAATTGTCCCAAAGTTGATGGAGCGGGAAGTGATCATGAATGCTCATGAATCTGGTCACTTTGCCATTCGAAAGTCGATGCACAATATTCAGCAGCAGTTCTACATCCCGCATCTAGAGGTAAAAGTAACAAAAATTATAGCTAATTGCATACGTTGTATAATTCACAGTAGAAAGCAGGGTAAACCAGAGGGGTTTCATCATTATATTGAAAAGGGCGAACTTCCGTTACACACGCTACATATTGATCATCTAAGGCCAATGGATGCAACATCGAAACAATATAAGTTTATCCTAGTTATGGTAGACGCATTTTCGAAATTTCGACCAACAAAGTCAACCGGTCAAAAAGAAGTTATTAAGAAAATGAATGAATGGGCGACTATATTCGGGTTTCCAAAGCGAATTGTAAGTGACAGAGGTGCGGCGTTCACGTCAAATGCATTTGGTGATTTTTTGACCGCAAACCTGGTGGAACACGTTTGGACTACCACAGGGGTAGCTAGAGGCAATGGTCAGGTCGAACGAGTAAATCAGTCAATTCTATCAGTACTGGCGAAGCTGTCTACAGAAGAACCGTCGAAGTGGTTTTAATATGTACCGCAAGTACAAAGAGCAATTAATACACACAATCACGATTCTACGAAGTCATCGCCGTTCGAGATTATGTTTGGAGTAAAGATGTCAAGCAGAGCTGAGGATCGTTTGCTAGAGCTACTGAATCAGGAAATGATAGAGCGTTTCAATGAAGATCGGCATCAACTACGTGCAGAGGCTAAACGCAATATACAGCTAGTGCAAGAGGTATATAAAGAAAGCTATGATAAAAAGTGGCGTGAAGAGTATGTAAATTAACAAGATTTGTATTTAAATAAAATAAATTGATAAGATTTATTTGTTTTCACAATTTGTTTGTTTGCACATTATTTATTGTTTTCACAATTTATTTGTTTTTACATTATTACTTGTTTTCACAAGGTTCAGTTATGAACTAACTTATTATTCCTAATCTAACTTAACACGTAAGCTCGCCAATGTTGTTATTGTGGTGTTGGGTTGCTGTGTGACCGCTACTACCGTAGACATGGTGTCAGCATAATTCGTGGGACCGGATGATGGTTATTTAAGCCGATGGTAGCTGACGAATTCTTTCATTTTGCCATGGTGTCAGCATAATCGTGGGATATGTTAACTTATGTTAACTCCTCCCCTCCTAAGTGAGGGGCGTCCTCGGTCCTCGTAGTTAAGGCGCGTATGATCGAGTCGAGCGCTTTCTTCGAGGCCAGCTTCTTCCGGTGCTTCACTAGGAACCAGATTGATGTTAGCGTGATGGACATCGTTACTACGGCAACAACAGTTATTGCTTTCAGGTTGACTTCTTTTTTTAACTCCTTAATGTAGTTGATGTTCTGCAAGCTCAGTTCGTGCAGATATGGGAGGCTTAGTAATTCAAGATGGCTACTCAAATTAACTAGGGGGAAAGTTGGTGTCCCAGGCCTTAGTTTTACAAAGGAGTTCCTATTTACGTACTCAGTTCCGTTGATCTCAATTTTGTTGTCAAAGGTCACCAAGTAGGTTCCCTTGACGGATCTTATTATACCGTTCTCCTCCTTTATGTTGGCTGAGGTATCGCTGATAAGAACGACTCCGTCGTCCACCACGGTCAAGGCAGGTCGGCTGTTATACGTAGAGCTGCAATTTGCAGTTCCTCCGGCGACAAGTTGCTGCGCACATGTGGTAGTTTCCAACCTTTTGCAGAATGTTGTTGTGATTGCTAATTGACATTCTACAGCGTAAGTCAAACTCCCGCATTCAGCAACGGTATTGGACTGTGCGAAGTGTATAATTTTCCCTTTATGCGGTACTCCGAAGACGCTTACTTTCTTACATACTATCTTAGGTCTAGGGTATCTAATTATGAAATATAGATTTTCTTTATTTTGTAATACCTTAATGCTACTTATTCTCATTACTTCTGACACGGTAATATTCGTAAAGTGCTCATTTACAATGTCTTTAATGTCGTTATTGTCTAATATGAGTGGGCTTATAAGGTTTTTCTTAGCTAAAGTAACGGAAATTATAACGGTTTGTAAAGTTGTTATAAGTATTCTATTCCTAGCTAGTAAGCTCTCGTAAAGGTGTCCTGTGTCGATATCTTGCTCTTTTGTCTTTGAGAAGATAATTACATCATCTACGTAGACATGGCAGGTCTTACCGATCTGCTCCCTAAGAACGTCGTCGATGGCTCTTTGAAAAATACTTGGTGCATTTTTTAGGCCGAAAGCAAGTCTGCAAAATTCGTACTTGCCATTGTTTATAGAGAATGCGGTTTTTTCTCTGTCTCGTTCCGCTAGTTCAATTTGGTGAAACCCTGATTTTAAATCGAGAGTTGAAAAATATTGAGAATCCCCCATATTTGACAATATTGTTGTCACATTCGGAATTGGATACTTGTCATCAGTTGTCTTTGAATTGAGCTTCCGAAAGTCTATTACTAGACGTTTCTTTCTATTACCCAATTCGTCGACGCCTTTTTTGTCAACGACCCAAACGGGGTTGTTGTATGGTGATCTTGATGGTCTTATGATGCCATCAGCAAGAAGCTGTTTAACTTCAGAATTCACAAAGTCGGTAACTCCCATTGGGTAGGGGTACCACTTCGAATAAACAGGTTGCTCATCGTTAGTTCGGATTGTTGCAACTATATTAGTATTGTATGGGAGTGACTCGTTGGGGTCAGCGAACGCTTTTTCGTTTTCCTTAATCATTGCAAAGAACTGATCCCTTACGGTAACGGGGATCTCCTCGCTCTGAATTTTCAGAAAATTAACGTTTTTGCATTCTAAGAATAAGAGTTTTTCCCTCCCAAAATCATGCTTTATTACCTTATTTTTCAGGTCTATTTTAGCGTTTATTTTGTTCAAAAGATCGAGGCCGATAATGCCATCGAATGTGGTTAATTTCGATAAAAGAAAGAAGTCATCATTCTTTCCAAAAATATGCATTTTACATTTCTGTTTTATTTCATTATTACCATGAATAGACTTTACAATAAACGGTTTGGGTATGTTCATTACCCCCTTTAGTTCCGGGAATGGCCTAATATAATTTTTCGAAGCCCCGGTATCCACTAATAATTTTATTTCTTTCCCTGTCTCCCCTAATGTCCTACTGACCCACGGAAGCAGGGACTGGCTCCTAAAAAATTAAGCTGTTCTGCATAAATTTCCTCAACCTCCTGTGTTGCGTCAGTTTCGTACATCTCCTCTAGGTCGGGATCTTGGAGGTCCTGGTCAATATGGTTGATCCTCTGTATTTTTGGCACTCCGCCCCTTTCGGATTCCGGCTGTCGTTTGGCTGCATTAAATCCACCGCCATGATGCCATTGTCGAGATGCATGGGAACCACTACCACGAGGTTGTTGGCCTTGAAATGTCCTTTGTGATTGATTACGTTGCTGCATGTTTACTCGAAGTTTTGACTCCGACGGATCCACTTCCATTGGTATGGGAGGTTCCTGTATGTTATTTCCGTTACCATTTCCACCTTTTTGACGGTTGCTATAATAAGGATTTTTTTGTTGGGGGTTCCCCTGTCCTAGTGGCTTGTTATTTTCAAACTTCCTACCATTGTTTTTATTTTCGTCATTTCGGGCAGCGAAACCTGTGGCAAAACGGTATCGCTCCTGATTTGCCTCTACTTCCTGAGCTAAAGCTAAAGCTGTTGGTAAGTCTGAAGGTCGAGACGCGAAAAGAATATCGCATAAAGGCTTTCTTAACCCTGAAATGAATACCCGCAAGGCATCTGCCCTATACTTTTCACACATAGGAGTTGCTACTGTACTGTCATATGACATTACAGTTTTGTTTGTCAATAGCGTTGATTTTTTTTCAACTTCGTCATAGAATTGCAGAACTGATAAGCTGCCTTGCCTTAATGTCGACAATTCCTGTTCTATGAGATATATCGGACGTTTATCCGAATAGGTGAAGTCTAGCCTAGCAATGATGGCCTTAAAATTAAGAACCGTGTTAAAAGAAGACAACGTTGCATCAGCAGCACCAGTTATTTTATTCCTCAAAATCCCTATTGCCTGAAAATGCCTTAGGCTATTTGTATCCTTCTCAAATGGCTGGTATGCCGTATGAGCTGCCTGTCGCCAGGATACATATTTTGATGGAGTTCCATCGAATTCTGGTAAGGACTTGACTAAGTCAAGTGGTATTTCACCTGTTATTACTGCTGGTAAGGTAGCCGGTTTGTATGTTTCGATTACTGTCTCTGGTAATTTCTGATCAAGTGTCCGTTTCAATTCGTTCAGTTGAGTCTCAAATGTCGTTTTTTGTTGGTCTAGTGCAGACTTTACTGCTGTCTCTAAAATTATTCTTAGTTGATTTGCGTCCATTGTCGAGTTCTCAATATCTGACACTACCTTTAACTTTTCGAAGACTTGACTAGTTCACAATCACTCATCAAATGTTTACACAGTACTCTTATAAAATAATTTAAATTCCTCTTTATTGTTTTTTGATTCTTTATTTTGTGTTTGGTTATTTCTTAAAAATAAATCAACTATATTTTCCTACCACAATGGTTTTATAATTAGATTAAAACAATTAACCTTTTATCTTAGTAATTATTTAACAATTTTATTATTATTTAATCCCACTTCATATTCTAAAAAATTTTAAAAAAAAATTGAGCACTTTACTCACGTGTAACTACGCATTCTACTTAGTTTATTGACAGCAAGTTGTTGATGTTTTCCCTGGTCGTCTTGTTGCCGTCCTTTTGAAGTTGTTATTTTCTCCGATGGTGTTGATTTATAATTTTTTATGTTTTCAATTTTCGCCGTTCACACTCTGAAGTCGTTGATACTTTCTTTGATGGTGTTGACTTATTGTTTTTTTTTTTTTTTGATACGTTTTTAATCGCGGTTCTCACACGCGTTGGGTGCCAATTAACAAGATTTGTATTTAAATAAAATAAATTGATAAGATTTATTTGTTTTCACAATTTGTTTGTTTGCACATTATTTATTGTTTTCACAATTTATTTGTTTTTACATTATTACTTGTTTTCACAAGGTTCAGTTATGAACTAACTTATTATTCCTAATCTAACTTAACACGTAAGCTCGCCAATGTTGTTATTGTGGTGTTGGGTTGCTGTGTGACCGCTACTACCGTAGACATGGTGTCAGCATAATTCGTGGGACCGGATGATGGTTATTTAAGCCGATGGTAGCTGACGAATTCTTTCGTTTTGCCAGACATGGTGTCAGCATAATCGTGGGATATGTTAACTTATGTTAACTTGTATATAAGGTAGGCGATTTGGTGGCGATAAAGCGGACCCAATTTGTAGCAGGTCGAGCAGCAAGTACTTGGGTCCATATGAAATTATTAAGGTAAAACGCAACGGTCGGTACGATGTGAAGAAAGCTGCTATGGATGCTGAGGGACCAAACGTTACAGCCACCAGCTGTGATAACATTAAGCTGTGGAAGTTTATCGCTGAAAATGAAGATTTGCTGTCATCCGGGTCGGATGAAAAAGATCAGGATGGCCGAATGTAAAGGAGTGTGGCAACAGCGCGCGGTCTGTACAGCCTGCAGCAATGAGAGGACAATGCGGGGAAGTTTGGCAACAGCGCGCGGCAAGCAGCAATAAGAAGCAGAGGACTGAACAGGTAGTCACTGAGCAGTCAGTCGTGAGTGGATCGCAAAAGTCGTCAGTGGTCACTACAGTCGTCGTGTGCGTGCGGTTGTCGAAGTTGAGCAATTGTCATATTTTTACTTTACATATTATTACATTACATATATTACTTCTCCATTATACTAAATTTATTTCTTATGGTCTTATCACATTTTTTTTAAAAAATCTGCATTATTATGTAGTGAATTTTCTACGTTCCTCGAGTGTATTTCTCAACACTTCTATCATCTGCGCAGAGCAGCGATTTTGTTCGGGCAGTTCATGGACAACTTGCAACTGGCGTTCTCCTCGGCGACGAGAGCGTTTATGTTGGCTGACGTGGGCATTGGGTTTGTGTTGCTGCTGTCACACAACCTACGAGATTTGTTTCCTGCAAGAGAATATGAGTTATTGCATAATAATTTTAAATTCACTTTCATTACACTTACCAACGTCCTCGACTTCACCAGCGTTTAATTTGTTTTCGGCTGAAGTCAACAGCGCAAACGCCACTTCTGTCCCTATCTCATTCACAGCTGCATATAGTTCGCATATGACAGCTATGCGATCTTATATTGCTGTAAGTTTTTAGGGTTCCATACCCAAAAGGGTACTAACGGGGCCCTACTACTAAGCTTCCGCCGTTCGTCCGTCCGACTCCGGCTGTATCTTATAAACCGCAACAGGTAGATAGTTGAAATTTTCACAAAGTGTGTAATTTAATTGTGTGTATAACTATAATAAAAAAAAATAAATTCTTATACTACTTAAAATTAAGAGCGCTAGCTGCCATGGCTTTCAGCTCTTAGATAAATAAAATTGAATTAAAAGATTAATTAGTTATATAAGATTTATCAAATTAGTAGAATTAAAAAAATTATAGATCGAGTTTATGTTGCTAAGATTTGGATTGCCCAGGAGCTCTATCATGTTAATTTTGGTTTGGACTCGAAGGTGATATGTTGCATTGCATTCTGAGAGCAGGTGTTCCACAGTTGCAACGTTATTGCAGAGAGGACATGTATCATTGTTACGGCCACACAATAGGTGTTGATGAGTGAGGGAGGTGTGACCGAGTCGGAGGCGGACGAATAATTTTATTGCATTACGGTGGCATTCGGCAGGATAAATTGGAGTGATAGCACTCGGTTTTAAACGCTTGTAGTGGTGACTTGCGTTAACCCATGAACTCCGGTCTTTCTCCCGTATATGAGCTTTAACTAAGCGTAGGATGTCGGCCTTTTCAAGTAAGTTAGCTGTGTGTAATGGTTCATTTAAGGCGAGCTTAGCACGGGAGTTGGCTAGTTCATTGCCAAGTATTTTGGCATGGCCAGGGACCCACATAAGTTTAATATGCTTATGTTGAATAAGCTGGTCGCGGATTGAAGTAGTTATTATACTGTTGCTGTTGGGGTTTCGTACGGAGTTAATAGTTGATTTGCTGTCTGTGCAAACAATGACGTTGGATGGAATATTAGCAGCAAATCGTACAGCTTGGAGAATAGCACATGCTTCTGCAGTGAAGATAGAGCAGAAATTTAAAATAGAACCAACCGATCTTGTTGTATTTGTTCCGTCGACAACAGCAAACGAAGTTGCATCTGAAGTTTTTGATCCATCAGTGAATAAGAACAATGTTGTGTTGTGACTTGGGTCGCAGTAAACTTATCTTATATCGTGCAGGTTGAATGTACGTAGGGCACTGAGTAAATCCAACTGTCTTTGCTAAATCGATACATTGCATAATTGTTGATATGCACATTCTGATGGCGTTATGGTATGGAGGTTCTATATGCTTGATGTTAGTTTTCGCTGCATTACCATATATAGATAGGCAGTAGTCAATCTTAGACAACATAATTGATCTTATTACAGAGATTAAAGTATTACAATGAACAAAAGAGTTTTAAGAAGTAAGCTATTTTATAATGTTAAGTCTGGCAGCTAGGGCTTGTCTTATATATTTACAGTGTTCTTTAAAATTCAATTTACTATCAAAAATTAAACCTAGGATTTTTAAAGTAGGTGATTTAGGGATATTTACATTATTATAAGTTAAGTTTAAGTAGTTACAATTTATCTTCTTATAAATATGAAATAATTTACACTTATCTAGAGATAACGCAGCACCAGAGTGCAGTGACCATGTTGATATGTCGGAGAGGATAGAATTAAAGTTTGATTTTACAGTCTTTAGGTCTTTGATTTTGGTATAAACTAGTACGTCGTCTGCATAAATGATGTGTTCCATATGATTATACTTAAGCAAAATATTACTCATCTCATTAAATGCTATGATGAATAGAGTAACCGTTAGGGGCGAGCCCTGGGGAATGCCATTAAACAAGTTAGCAGTGTTAGAAAAGACGTGGTTAACCTTTACAGAAAACTTTCTGTTACTCAAAAATGCTTTAACGAAATAATAAATTTTGGGTCCAATTTTCCATAGCACTAACTGTCGTAGAACCACATGGGCTCCTACTCTATCGAAAGCCTTTGCAAAGTCTAAACTTCGTATCGAAACATGGTTTCTAGTTGACAGTGCCATAGCACAAAAGTGTTCGAAAAGCAGGAGGGCGTCAGTTGTCCCATGAGCTTTCCTGAAGCAGAATTGATTTGGGCTTAAGAGATTTCTACGTGAGGTGAACCACATAATGCGTTTAAAGACGATTCTTTCAAAGAGTTTACCTAGACATGACAGAAGTGAAATTGGTCTGTAACTTGAGACTTGATAATTTGGTTTGTTTGGTTAGGTATTGGAATGACGATTGCGAGCTTCCAATTTTGTGGAAAAATACCCTTAATGAGTATCATGTTGTAGAGGTGGATAAGGCGACTTTTGAAGCTGAGGGGTGTGTTTTTAATAATAGGATAGGTAATTCTATCTATGCCCGGGGTGCTACCTTTCATTGAAGATAGAGTAGACTCTAGCTCAAGGAGAGAGACACATGATTCAATTTGGGTTATTTAATATTTGTGTTTTAAGGTCGGCAAAAAAAGAGTGAAAGTTTGAGTCATCTGAGTACTTGGACCAAGTAGATGCGAATTCATTTGCTCTTTCTTTAGGATCGTATAAGATACCAATACTGGAGTTTAATAGAGCTATATTGGTAGGATTATAACAGCCATTTATTTTCTTTATATCAGCCCATATTTTTTTGGGCTGGGTGAGGGGGTTTATGGATGCAGTTAGTTTTATAAACGACTTTTTCTTCTCATTGCTACAATGCTTTCTAAATTTTGCCTTCGACTTTTTATATACTATCAGGTTTTCTAAATTTTGTGTATGTTTATATACGTGCCACGCTTTTTGTTTAATGGAACGGAGTTCAGGTAAGTTGCGGTTCCACCACGGGACCATCTTCTTTGCCCTACGAGGGGAATTTTGAGGAATGCTCAGGTGAGCAGCTGAACGGATCATTTTCTGCAGAGTGGAACACTCTTTGTTAATGTTATCGTGCGGAGAAGAATTCAAGCACATTTTATCGAGAAGAGTTTGAAATTTTGGCCAATTGGCTTTATCAGTAACAAACCTGCTAATTGAGACTTTATGATTAGTGTAGCCTATGGCTATTGAAGTCCTTATTGGAAAGTGACCACTGCTGTAGAGATTATCCAGTGTGAAAGTGGACATAAGCGGATAAATGGAGGATGAACAAATGGTGAGATCTATGTTTGTGAAAGTTTGGTGAGTTGAGAAGTGGGTGGGGCGTCCATCATTCAGAATGACGAGATTTTCAGATATAATCACATCTTCTAAAATTTTCCCACGTGCATTTGTACTTGTAGAGCCCCAGAAAGGGCTCCGGGCGTTAAAGTCGCCTGAAATAAAAATGGGAGAAGGTAATTGAGTAAGAATATTATTGATATCAGAGCTAGAAAATGTTTGAGAGGGTGGAATATATGTATTCAAAATTGTTATCTTAAGCCCAATGTTGATCACAATGGCCAAAGTAGCTATGTTAGATTGAATTGGTATAACTTCATGATCTATACCCTTCTTGATTAAGATAGCAATGCCTTGTTTGCTTGTAAGGTTGTGTGAAAAATTAAAAAAATAGTTTATGTAGTTGACCATGATTGTGGGGGAGATTTGTGTTTAATATGTGTTTCTTGGAGGCAGATAATCGTAGGATTGTGCTCTTTTATTAACACTTGTATAGAATACATTTAAAAAAACATGAATTAAGTAAGTGTAGTAGGGAGAGTAATAGATCTACAAGAGAGGGAAGTTATATAATTCCACCTTGGTTCCACTAGATGATCAAAGTTGCGATGAGACCAGTCATTACGTACTTGACAACAGTGTGGAACCAAGAGGGGGAGGGGAGGGAGAAGCGAAAAAGACAATTAGGTGTTGTCCATTGACAACACCAAATCATCATCACTGCTGACGTCGATATCATAGAGAGAGGAAGAGGGAATTAGAATTTGAGGGGATGGTAAAGGTGAGGGGATAGAAAGAGAATTATCAGGCAAAGGTGCTGATACTGTTTTGTTTTGTAACGTAGTTGTTGGTTTATTGTTTGTAGTGTTATTTGATTTTGATTTTGCGAATTTAGAAAGGGAATTATCAAGCACAGGTGCTGATACAGTTTTGTTTTGTAAAGTTTTTGTTGGTTTATTGTTTGTTTTGTTTTTTTAAGCACAGATTGTGCTAATACAGTTTCGTTTTGTAAAAATGTTGTTGGGTTATTATTATACTTAGAGTATTCTAATTTAACAGAAGTTTTGTTGTTTTTGTTATCGCTATTAACAGTAACAGTGTTTGAAGTTTTTATTACGTTTGTTTGTGGAGAGGAAGAGGAAGAATCAGCATTGCTGATCAGAGAAGAGTTTTGTGATGCCGTTTGAGCATAAGTGCGGGTAGCGGGGCTTGTATTCAAAGGGTATTGACTTCTGTAGATTTGTCTAGCTTCTTTTATTGTGCATATTTTTTGTGTCTGTATCTTTATGAAATCTTTTTGTTGGATAAATTTTTTGCATTTGTTTGAGGAAGAGGGGTGATCTTCAGAGCAGTTAGCACATTGAGTACGGGTACAGTCTATAGGAGCCTGGGTTGGCAGATTACACTGAACGCAAACAGAGGTGTTTTTGCAGCGTTTAGCTGTATGTCCCAAAAGTTGGCAATTCTTACAGCGCATGGGATTAGGATAATATTGGCGCACTTTAACCTTGTACCAGGAGACATCCAGAGTATCTGGCAGGTGGTAAAGATTGAAGGAGACTAGTACCACCCCGGTAGGCTTGGGTTTGCCTTCCACTAATTTGGTGAATTTGAAGACTGAGGATACAAGCTCGCGGACAATTTCATCATCCGACACATTGTTTAAGAATGGAGCGCATATAGTACCTTTGCTGGTGTTAAGGTTTTCATGGAAGGTGCAAATTATTGGGCATATTCCAAAGAGAGCTTTGGATGGAATAAACTTTTCAGCAGCTTTTGAGTTGTTAAAGCTAATAGTAGCAATTTACCATCACGTAAAAAATCTTTACTTATAAGTTGTATTGCTCTATGGATAGCAAAGCATGAATATTGAGTTAGAGGTTTATTTTCATCTGCTGAGGACAATAATATAAATTTAGGATCTGGGCGAGTATGAACTGGGAGATTAGGATATTGGTCAATGGGCTTAAGTGATACTTTCCTTTTTTTAGCTTGAGTGTCAGTTGCAAGTATATCAAATCTGTTTGTTCCCGGGTCGGAGGGCGGGGGGTCCCAGGGGCCATGATGATCACAGTATTCACAAACACACGCGGCTTAAGAACACAAATGCAAGAAATAAAAGAAATAGAAAAACAAACGAAAAAACTGTTATGGGGCTATGTAGCCGAAAGCAATCAAAAAAACAATAGAGAGTTATGAAGACTATTGATTAGCAATCTGACTGCATGCAACAAGTGATAGTCGAAGACTCGAACTACAAATAATAAAAATAAAATAATGTAAAAAATATAGAGGGGTCCCCGTGTAGACCCTAATTTAAATTAATGTGCTTATTAGACAAACTTTTTTGTTTCCCTCTTATCGAACTGAAATTAGGACACTATAAATGTGTGATCCATATTCATTAACCATGTAAATTTCAAGATCCTAGTATTCCTAGGAGGGGCACCTCCCATACAAGCCCAAATTTTTATTTTGTTAAATTGTTTAAACCATACTTTTGGGTGATAAATATTTTAGACAAAAACAAATTACTTAATTTTACATAACTTCAGACAAGGTTTACGTCCAACGAATTTGAATACACAGTGTCAAAACCTTGTGCGGTGGTACGAAACCTTTCGTGTGCGAATCCGAGTCTCACTTGACTGATTTTTTATTCTAATTTGCACCGACCCCCGCCAGCCATGGTTTCCACATTGTCAGTTGTCAAATTGTTGTTGGTTCTTCACGAAAGAAATGCGTTATCATTTTAAATTGCACAAAAATAATCTTATAATTAAGCGCCACAGATACGGTGCTGCGTGCATTCACAATCACCACCACAAAATGCAGACATGCCACCTTTCACCAATGCTATCATTAAAACTATAATAATTATATCGTATTTACAGTGGCACTGCATCATAGATGCAAATGAAAATGCAAAGTTGTGTTTACAGTGCTATTTTCACATCACAAATGCAAAATTCGAGCGAACAGTGAGAAATTTCAATTGAATTTTTGTGAAAAATACATGATTTAGAATATTTTGCAGTATTTGCACGTAGTTCTGGCAGCGCCCTTTTTCATTCCTGCTACGTATTTTGTTAATATTTTACAAAAAAAATGTATAATTAAAATTTTACTTAAATATATTATTGCCGCCCCACAAAAGGAGAGAGCAAGAGAGTGGAAAACCACCTAAAAGCTACCACAAATTTACCAACACTACAAACAAATGGAAACGCCTTTGCATTTCGATTCGGCATCCCGACGAAATGCTGAATAAATTCCGCATTTCATTTTGCAACAACAACCCTAATTTCCCTGTGGTTGTTGTAAAATTGAAGCCGCATCTCGTCTGCATCTCATCGAAATGCACGCACTGTAAATACAATATGATATAAACTAATCACGTTCTACACATTTTTAAATCAAAATGAAAAATCACACATTTATTAATAACATTTGTACTTTATTTTAACATATCAATAAACAGAATTGAAAACAAATTCGATTCTTCAAAAATTACAAATATTAAATGCGGGCAATATGACATATCCAGCATTGCTTGTTGTTTTGCTGCTTGTTTGTTTTTGTTGTTATTTCAAAAACGGTTTTGTAAAATGAAAATTTTTTCATTAACACAACTGAATTGTTGAATCCTTTAAATGCAGATTACAGTGGCTAATAATTACCTACAATTGTTGGTACTTTTGTAAATTTAATACCTTTACATAAGGGAGAATTTAACCAAAACGGGTCTTAAAAAACGGACGATTTCAATTCACGAGAAGGCGATAATCTATGACACACTGATTTGGAATTGCGTTAAAATTGAGGCGAAAGAGATTTCCATGACACACGTGATAGATTCGCGCCATCCGTACCGTTAAACTTGAAAACATGTTCAAACACAAACGGAGTTCTGTATCAAGGAGTTTTTTGTATGGTAGCATAATAAACTTACAGTAATCAAAATAAATGCACATCTTATTGAAAAAAATATAAAAATATATAAAAACTTGCGAGTTGCAACAAAGTGGATAGCATATAAACATTCTTCATGAAGAAATATATATACATGCCAACTTTCAATGCTGGTTAGTCAAACATTGTTGAAGTGAAAAGCCGTTAAACTTTTTTCCTTTTTAGGGTTCCGTACTCAACGGGTGCTAACGGGACCCTAAGACTAAGCTTCCGCCGTCCGTCCATCCTTCCGCCCGACTCCGCTCCATCTCATGAACCGCAATAGCTAAACTGTTGAAATTTTCACAGATAGCAACAAATACTAAAACTAAAATAAAGTTAAAAAATTAAAGGGGTCCCCATACAAGAAACGTGTGCTCCAATATGCACTGCGCACAGTTTTAGAAGCTTTGTGATTTATTTCGTTACATATTTTGGTCATGTTTTTTTTTGTAGTATACTTTTAGGCTTTATGAATATTTCGCAAAAGCTTTTTATCAATTTCATAATAAATGCATATTCATTGTGTTTGGAATTGCTCGAGCATTGAGTTATTGAATACATAATTCATTTTTGCGTCGAAAAATCTTTTATGATGGTGCGGAACACTCAATGTAACCTGTGATTTTAGTTAGCTCTATGATTTTATTCTGATTTCTTCAGCAGTCGTTATAAAGATCGACTGCTCCAACACCCTAATCCCCTAGCAAGGGCCCTAATATACAACGGAACTCCACGACGGTTAAAACGACTTCACCCTAACGACCTCCCCAACAGGGGCTCGTAAACACCGCTGCTTTTAAGCTCACGTGATTATTCCTTAAACTGATGATACTAATGTTTAAAAACCTCTTGGCTAATTTGACGTTAAAAAATATAAGAGAAAAAAAAGGATTGTTGTGAATCATAAAAAGCAAAAACCAGCGCGTATGATTTTATTCAGAAAGAGAGAGATAACGAGTAGAAAGAAAAGAAAATTCAAAATGATTTCAGATTTTCAAAATACTTAATATTATACAACTTAAAATAATGTAAGAGATGAATGAAAAAAAGGGTTCAGTACCACCGTACAAGATTTTTTGGCGCAAAAATGAATATGCATTTATTATGAAACGCTCCAAATATTAAATTTTTGATTTGACTTATGTTTAGGGTAGAATAAGTATTCACACTGCATATCAACATTGAGATCGGGAACTGTGAAAATTATCAAAAGCAAAAGTGAAATATTCATACAGTCTAAAAGTATACTACAAAAAAACATTACCAAAATATGAAACAAAATAAATAACAAAGCTTCTAAAACTGGACGCAGTGCATATTGGAGCAATCGTTTCTTGTATGGGGACCCCTTTAATTTTTGAAGTGAAACTTCTTTAGCGGCGTTGGGTAAAAATTTAGTTTGAAACTTTCAGTGAAAAAATACAAAATGTAACGTTTTGAGATTTCTGTATCTCATGAACCGCACTAAGTAGACACTTGAAATTTTCACAGAATGTGTATTTCTATACCCATATCCCCAACAAATAATAAAATTTTGGGAAAATCTACCAGAAAAGTCGTAATAAAGAGATTATATTTCCACAACAACAACATGCAGTTCATGTGTATAAAAATGTTGATAACAACAACCCAGTCGCGAGCGCAGAAATAAAGTGAAAAAAAAATTATTTGTTGTTGTTAATAAAACAAGGTAAGTTCATACAAATATTAAGTGAAGTGTGTGGTGCATTTTTTTACTGTTTTTTTTTTCTTTTTCATGTTAATCATATAGTGAATAACACATCTTTATTCTCATCTTATTGAATTTACTTCAAGTAGCAAAAGTTCGCAGAGTGAGTAAATAACAAATTAAAATATCAAGTGAAATTTCATATTTTCTAATTCTTTCATCCTTCTTCTTAGTATGAACAAGTGATCATCCAGTGGCGGTATAAAACAATGATTTTTTTTTTCCTTTTTTGTATTTTTAATTTCATATTAATTTTGAACATATGTAAATAGTGTAAAATTTTTATTATTAATAAATGAATTAATGAATTGTACACATTGTAAATATTATTGTCGAGCAGAAGATATCACTTGTGGTCCAAAAAGGGTTACGTCAACGGGCCGAAAGCGGATCCGTTGACGGCCCGTTAACGTGTACGACAACGGACCGAAAATGGTTCCATTTGCGGGCCCAAAAAAGGTTCCATCAACGGGCTGAAAACGGATCCGTTAACGGCCCGTTAACGTAGCCGTTTGTGGGCGTTTTCTGTGCCGAAGACAGAGCGACAGATGATTACTTTACGTACCGATTTCGGATCCGAAACTGTTTTTTTTACCCGCTCAGAACCCGCTTAACTCTCATAAGTAATACCGCTTTCGGAAGTTTTGTACGATCGTGCCATGATCCATCCCCGCACACGTTGCGAGTGTCACAAGCTAAATGAAATTGTACAATCAGTCGCATAATGTGTGGCCGGCATAACAAACTTCTTGACAAACTTATAAACCTATTCAAGCAATAGTACGAGCTTTACAATCCAACTGCTTGTCTATTACGGTTCATGAGATACAGTGGAGTCGGACGGACGGCGGAAGCTTAGTAATAGGGTCCCGTTAGCACCCTTTCGGTACGGAACCCTAAAAACCAGAAATAAGTTTGTCTTTGGCGTCTTATTGATTTGATCAATTGTGACCTATTTTTTACAATTTAATTTAATTTTTTTTTAAGCTACTGTCGCTATCTTGTTTTATTGTATCACAACAATAAACAGAGCAATTATGAGTGCCAGTACAAGAATTTTTTTAACCAATACATACTTGGTGCTCGGTTCCTAACTATCAATGCTAAAAGTACTTGGTATCGAAACAAAAGTATCGAGACGTACTCATATTTACTCGTATCGTTCTATTCCTACGAATGAAGTCAAAAGAACTTGTTTGATGATTGGGATATAATTAACAATTCCAATGTCAAAATAACATTAAACATTTTATAGACTTACTTTTTATGACTATTTTTTCCCAAAATTTTATGTTTTCCTTGATTGTTCTTCTAATTTAATTTTCTGAGTTCAAGCAAAACAACATGATAACAGTTATGCTTCTGTTTCTGTATGTTGCAGCCCTCGAAAAAATACAAGCAGAATCAGGAGTAGTAGCAGAATTGTTGGTACTGTGGTAGCACGGCTGAAGACATTAATTCCTTAATAAGTCGCGCTTTACATTATCCAACTCAATGTTCGAACTTATCGTCGATTCTTCTTTGGTGTCTGATGGTTGTGTCTGGCTTGCTTATACATTGTCAGACTCGTAATCACACTTTTTCTTATTTCTCTTCATTTTTATTTTCGTATGCTGGAGTATGTTTTATCGCAAAATACTTTGTTTACATTTTTGTTTGTATATGCATTTTATTTAAATTTAAAATGAGTTTTGAAAAGGCAAATGATATTATAGATTGTGTGAAATTAATTCTGAACATGGATGAGAGTGAGAGTGATGACGATGAATTTATGCTTAAATTGATGGAGTGCTACAGAGTGGAGTTAATTTTCTAAAACAAAAATTGTTTTCTTTATTAGACTGGATCATTTATTTATTTTTTATTAATTAGAACTATATATAATGTAAAAGCGGTCTAAATTAAAAAAAAATTATTTGCGTTTTCAATTTTATTCCTGGTGTTTTTTAGTGTTTTGTCGTGATAATCACCTGTTTACTTGGATATACATATGGATATGAATTTCCGTAGGAATAAATAATTTTTTGTTGAAAGTGGTGACAAACGTCAACGAATTTTGATTTTTTAACTTAAAATAAATGTTGACAAAATAAGTGAATTAATTGAAGTACATGTGTTTCCGAATAGAACGGAAATAAAAAGGGAATAGAGTTATTGAATAGAAAACTTATTTTGTATATTAGAAATTCTCGGTAAATTGGCTATTAGTGATATTCTAGAAGTTAGTAAGTTGAAACTGAAATAAACATCTGTGCTTTAAGTGTAGGTGTAGCAGTTAATTTGTAATATGGAAGTGCGGGAGGTACTATGTCGCGAGGGCCGTGAAGCGAAGAATTTACTTGTGTATCAATTTTGTGACGAAAATTCCAATAGTCAATGTGGTGGTGTTTTGCATGGAGATGGTGTGTATAATCCTGTTTTTAGTTCATTTCACAATATGAGACACGTAATTATAAAAAAAAATGTCTAATTTATTTTATTAGCATCTGAAAAGTACATAGCGAGTTTCCGGAAGCCACCTGTGGCGCCATTAAGATCAATAATTTGTCTTGGTACATCATCACAAGGCCCAAAGAAATGTCACTCACCTACCAACTGTACTCAACACTTTAGCAATACTACTCAATCAAGTGGTCCCCGTGTTCGTAGTGCGTCTACCGGACGTGACAAAAAATCAGAATTGCAGGCACGATATTGGGCTTTGCTTTTTGGTAATCTGCAAAGAGCAGTTAATGAAATATACCAAACTGTCGAAAGCTATGAAAATATATCATCATGCCAGGAGGCGATTTTAGTGCTCGAAAACTACGTACGTGATTTCAAAGCTCTTGGGGAATGGTTTAAAGTGTCGTGGGATTATGAATCCAGACCTTTTCAACAGCGACCGCAGAGTTTGGCGTGGGAAGTACGAAAAAGCAATCCTTTTCCACGTATGCGTGCAAAAAGCTTGTCGAGCCCAACACATTCGGGAAGATCTAGTCCAGCACCTATTCCATGTAATTTGGGAAAGACATCACCTTCGGATGGTCATCCCTTATTTAAGAAAAATTCACGGAACTAGAATGTCGCTGAGACTTTGCTGTTATATGTCACATAAATCAATACGTTATTTCACCAAATTATTTCAATTATTAATTATAATACGCTTTCAACACTAAAATTGCTTCTTCAATAATGAAATAAATGAATAATATATACATATATATATTATACACAACTCTAGTCATTATTTTAAAACTTGATTTCTAACATTTTGTGCAGCAGTTTCACTTCTATAGTGTGCTTATATAGGTGAGGCACATTACTTTTTTTTATTAACTTAGTACTCACAAAGAATATTAAATATACGGTTGTAATTCTTTTGAGATGATCACTCTGTATGTTTTTAAGATGCTTCACTTCTATCACGTGTACGATGGCACACGCGCATTTTTTTAGTTATTTTAGTTTTAATATTTGTTGTTATCGTGAAATACACATTTTGTGAAAATTTCAACTGCTTGTCTATTACGGTTCATGAGATACAGTGGAGTCGGACGGACGGCGGAAGCTTAGTAATAGGGTCCCGTTAGCACCCTTTCGGTACGGAACCCTAAAAACCAGAAATAAGTTTGTCTTTGGCGTCTTATTGATTTGATCAATTGTGACCTATTTTTTACAATTTAATTTAATTTTTTTTTAAGCTACTGTCGCTATCTTGTTTTATTGTATCACAACAATAAACAGAGCAATTATGAGTGCCAGTACAAGAATTTTTTTAACCAATACATACTTGGTGCTCGGTTCCTAACTATCAATGCTAAAAGTACTTGGTATCGAAACAAAAGTATCGAGACGTACTCATATTTACTCGTATCGTTCTATTCCTACGAATGAAGTCAAAAGAACTTGTTTGATGATTGGGATATAATTAACAATTCCAATGTCAAAATAACATTAAACATTTTATAGACTTACTTTTTATGACTATTTTTTCCCCAAAATTTTATGTTTTCCTTGATTGTTCTTCTAATTTAATTTTCTGAGTTCAAGCAAAACAACATGATAACAGTTATGCTTTTGTTTCTGTATGTTGCAGCCCTCGAAAAAATACAAGCAGAATCAGGAGTAGTAGCAGAATTGTTGGTACTGTGGTAGCACGGCTGAAGACATTAATTCCTTAATAAGTCGCGCTTTACATTATCCAACTCAATGTTCGAACTTATCGTCGATTCTTCTTTGGTGTCTGATGGTTGTGTCTGGCTTGCTTATACATTGTCAGACTCGTAATCACACTTTTTCTTATTTCTCTTCATTTTTATTTTCGTATGCTGGAGTATGTTTTATCGCAAAATACTTTGTTTACATTTTTGTTTGTATATGCATTTTATTTAAATTTAAAATGAGTTTTGAAAAGGCAAATGATATTATAGATTGTGTGAAATTAATTCTGAACATGGATGAGAGTGAGAGTGATGACGATGAATTTATGCTTAAATTGATGGAGTGCTACAGAGTGGAGTTAATTTTCTAAAACAAAAATTGTTTTCTTTATTAGACTGGATCATTTATTTATTTTTTATTAATTAGAACTATATATAATGTAAAAGCGGTCTAAATTAAAAAAAAATTATTTGCGTTTTCAATTTTATTCCTGGTGTTTTTTAGTGTTTTGTCGTGATAATCACCTGTTTACTTGGATATACATATGGATATGAATTTCCGTAGGAATAAATAATTTTTTGTTGAAAGTGGTGACAAACGTCAACGAATTTTGATTTTTTAACTTAAAATAAATGTTGACAAAATAAGTGAATTAATTGAAGTACATGTGTTTCCGAATAGAACGGAAATAAAAAGGGAATAGAGTTATTGAATAGAAAACTTATTTTGTATATTAGAAATTCTCGGTAAATTGGCTATTAGTGATATTCTAGAAGTTAGTAAGTTGAAACTGAAATAAACATCTGTGCTTTAAGTGTAGGTGTAGCAGTTAATTTGTAATATGGAAGTGCGGGAGGTACTATGTCGCGAGGGCCGTGAAGCGAAGAATTTACTTGTGTATCAATTTTGTGACGAAAATTCCAATAGTCAATGTGGTGGTGTTTTGCATGGAGATGGTGTGTATAATCCTGTTTTTAGTTCATTTCACAATATGAGACACGTAATTATAAAAAAAAAATGTCTAATTTATTTTATTAGCATCTGAAAAGTACATAGCGAGTTTCCGGAAGCCACCTGTGGCGCCATTAAGATCAATAATTTGTCTTGGTACATCATCACAAGGCCCAAAGAAATGTCACTCACCTACCAACTGTACTCAACACTTTAGCAATACTACTCAATCAAGTGGTCCCCGTGTTCGTAGTGCGTCTACCGGACGTGACAAAAAATCAGAATTGCAGGCACGATATTGGGCTTTGCTTTTTGGTAATCTGCAAAGAGCAGTTAATGAAATATACCAAACTGTCGAAAGCTATGAAAATATATCATCATGCCAGGAGGCGATTTTAGTGCTCGAAAACTACGTACGTGATTTCAAAGCTCTTGGGGAATGGTTTAAAGTGTCGTGGGATTATGAATCCAGACCTTTTCAACAGCGACCGCAGAGTTTGGCGTGGGAAGTACGAAAAAGCAATCCTTTTCCACGTATGCGTGCAAAAAGCTTGTCGAGCCCAACACATTCGGGAAGATCTAGTCCAGCACCTATTCCATGTAATTTGGGAAAGACATCACCTTCGGATGGTCATCCCTTATTTAAGAAAAATTCACGGAACTATGATCACTTTTCTAAAGGGGCTATGCGCGTAGATGTTAGAGATTTACTTTTAGTCAATGGACGACCAACAGTGGAGCAGATTGAGGAACAACAAATTCACTCTCCGATGATTGTGCCAGTTGATGGTATCGCTCACCAATACTCACAAACAGACTTAGAAGATGATCATTTAACATTAGCTGATTTGCGTAATAAGCTTTCTGAAATAAAAGACAATGATGAAAGACTTCTGGAAGAATATGAAAAACAAAAACAGGACTTAACTGAAGGAGCAAAATGCAGTGATGGCTCTTTTGATGCGGTTGAATGTTTAACAATGGCGCAAAAGCCCTATGTCGAATTAACATTGGATAGCACTATAGGTAAAGTTTGTCTATAACATTTTCATATCAATTATCTAAAAAAAAAAATATTGTTAGAATCTGACTTCCTACCAGCTGTGACTGAAGTGAATTCTTGTTTAGGAGGTATAAACTCGTTTACTGTTCTGGAGGACACAATAATTACTCCGAATCCACGAACAGCGCTTGAAATAACAGTGCAGAAATTAGAGAACATAGAGAATTCTTTGCTTAAAGAACAAGGTAGCAAAATGGCAGCATCGCCCCCGTTAAGTTCAGGATTAGCAAGTGACAATGTCAAAAACTTACAATCTCCAACAGCGTCTGTAGTTAGTCCTTTGCGAAACAGCCTTTTAAAGTATTCCAGTGTACTGAATCGGCCTGCGGCAACTCGCGCGACTACTCAAAAAACAATGCCAACAATGAATACAGTCAATAAAATCACAAAACTAACTACGATTAGCAATAAACCAAAAACGGTAGTTAGGACAAATGTCAATCAGACCACTGGTGCAGCTGTTAATGTAGGCAACCGGTCATCAACAATACGCCATGCAAGACATTTTGCATCAGATCAAACTACAGAACTGTCAAATAAAAAGGAATGTCTCAAATCGCCTACAAATATTGCATCACGACTTTCTGCAAGGTCACGAACAATAATGGATATGAACGGCAACAAAACAACTGCCAAGTCTTTAGATAGCCGAAACCAGCTTGCTACCGAGAGCAATATTCGTCTAGGAACTTCATGTACTAGTTTAGTAAAAAGTAATCATCAGTCATCTTTTGACGATATGAGCAGTTCCAGTTCGACGCTTAAAGCAAGCAGTGAGCACATTGAGTTACCGCATAGTAATTTCATAAATGGCGATGAAAAATTTTTTTCTGACTCCAGGCAGTTTGTTCAAGATTCCAATGATGGATGGTTGACTGTGAAAACTAAAAGGAGATCCAGTATGAACTGGGCAAGTAGATTTTATCAGCCAACAGGATATGCAAGTTTACCAACATTAGCCTTGCTTAATGAAAAACAAGAACAAAAAAGGGAGTGTGAAAAGACAAACAGTAAAAAAACTACTTTAAGATCAGATTCATTATCTGCTACAACATACGCCACAAAACTATCAAAACCCATAAAGACACAAAAACCAACAAAACAACTATTAATTGGTCCTGAAATAAATAACGCGAAATCTAGAATTAATTCACTACCAGTGCAGGCCAAACTTACGGTGAACAAGAAAGGAGAAAAAATGACAAGTTCAAGCCGAAGTGCAAACACAACAGCTTCGAAGAATTTGTCAGGCCGACAAACAACAATTAAACGACAAAAGTCTGACATTACAGGACTGAAGATGACTTCACGGCATAAAGAGTACATGAATCAACAGCAATTCATGAACGAGAAAGATGTCAGCTCATCAGCTGAAACTGTTAAAGAAGGTTAGCAGTTTGTCTATTTTGATTTCAATTTTTTAATCCTTTCACACACATTGGTAATTTTAAATTTTTATATGACGTTTATATGATCAGCACTGCTAGGGGAATCAATTGTACAACACTGTGCTTATCTGATTTCATTATTATTGGAAGGATTAGGTGACAATACTAACGGGTGATTTTTTAAGAGCTTGCTAATTTGATTTTTTTAAAAAAAAACATAAAATTCAGAAAAATGTATGAAATCTTTATTTGAGTCGATAGAACGATCGATAAAATTTAATGTTTATAGATAATTTCATGTATATGTTGGCCGCGGCTGCGCTGCTAATAGTCCATACGCTGGGCCCAATTTTGGCATACTCACTCCAACATATCGACCGGTATCTCACGAATAAATTGTTCAATATTGGCTTCCAGTGCGTCAATCGTTGCGGGCTTGTCGCTATAGACATGAGCCTTAACATAGCCCCAAAAAAAATTGTCTAGAGGCGTTAAATCACATGATTTAGGCGGCCAATTGACCGGTTTCAAACGTGAAATAAACTGCTCATCGAACTCGCCTCTCAATTTGGCCATTGTTTCGCATGCTGTGTGGTATGTGGCACCATTTTGTTGAAACCACATGTTAGCCAAGTCGAGCTCTTCCATTTTGTGCAAAAAAAAAGTTTGTAAGCATCGTACGGTGGTAACGTTCGCCATTCACACTAATGTTCCGGCCTACGCCGTCTTTGAAAAAGTACGGCCCAATGATGCCGCCGGCCAATAATGCACACCAAACAGTGACTTTTTCGGGATGCATTGGTAGTTCTTGCAATGCTTCTGGTTGCTGTTCAGTCCAAATGCGGCAATTTTGCTTATTCACGTATCCATTCAACCAGAAATGAGCTTCGTCGCTAAACACAATTTTTCGATAAAAAATTGGATCTTCATTCAACTTTGCCAGCGCATATTCAGCAAAAGTTGGCCGTTGTTGTAGGTCGCGCGGCTTCAATTCTTGCACGAGCTGTATTTTTAAAGGTTTCACACCCAAATCCTTTTGCAAAATTTTGCAAGTAGTGGAGTAACAGAGGCCCAATCGCTGTGAACGGCGCCGAATCGATAATTCAGAGTCATCAGTAACACTGGCGGATACAGCTGCGATTTTTTCCTTTGTCCGCACTCTACGTATGCGCGTTGGTGGTTTAATTTCCAATAATGTAAATTGGGTGCGAAATTTAGTCACAACATTCCGAATAGCCGTCTCAGAAGGTCGACCAAACTGACCATAAAATGGAAGAAGTGTCTTACCGAACATGAATTTTGATAATAAAATTAAATAATTTGTAAACGCTGTTCGTTTGTAAGTCGATTCATGGTTAAATTATAGACCAAACTGAACTCGTCAGCTGTTAAAAACAGTGTTGCCAAAAAAAAAGTTGCTAAAAAATCACCCGTTAAATGTTACTAATGATAAACATTTATTTTCCTAATTTTACTTAGAGCTTGGAAACATCAGAACATGTATTTAAACTAACTGATTAACCGAGCCAATGCACTTCTTAATTTAAACAATTAGGGAATTTAAACTTTTGTGCAAATTATTACATTACAACGTATACATTTCTAACGCATTTCATACTACGTTTATAAGACGCCCGAAATGGTTTGCACTTAGGTCAGCCGTCTCAGAACAGTTTTTATTTAGTTATTTATGCGCGCTCTTGTTTAAAACGTATATGTATTTTTTAAAGTTGTTAATGCATAAAATATGATGTAGCTCACCTCTCAAAATAAGGTTTTTTTATACTCTTCACGGGAGTGAAGTGACCACATAAAGTATATATAAGTATTTGTGATCAGCTCGATGAGACGAGTTAATTTAGCCATGTTCGTCTGTTCGCAAAACTAGTCCCAAAGTTTTTGAGCTAGGGAGCTAAAATTTTGGACATAGGTTTCTTTTTACCAAACGCTGAACACATGTCGGAATCAGCCGAATCAGACCACTAGGGGGATACCTCCCATACAAACCCCCTTTTTAAATTAATGTTCTTATTAGAAAAAGTTTTTTGTTTTCTGACTTATTGAATTGAAATTTGAACACTATAAGTTTCTGTTCCGTATTCATCAGCCATATTAATTTCATGTTCCTAGGGTTACCAGGAGGGGTTCCTCCCATACAAACCCCCTTTTAAATTAATGTTCTTATTGGAAAAAGTTTTTTGTTTTTTGACTTATTGAATTGAAATTTGGACACTATAAGTTTCTGTTCTGTATCCATCAGCCATGTAAATTTCATTATCCTAGAGCTACCAGCAAGGGTACCTCCCATTCAAACTCAGATTAAATGACAAACTTATTAAGAGTATAAGTAAAACAAAAATGCAATGCAACTCAAACTGTGTTCTTTGTTGATGTAACATAGAGAATAGGGTGATGCTAAGAAAGGAAGATTGGATGCTACCCGGAGGAGCGTGAAGAGTATTACATCTTTGGCACAGCCAATGATAGCCCTCTTTTTTGTTTTTAAATTACATTGTACAAGAAAAATGTTCAATGTATAATGCTTATTTTGATTTTTAATAACATTTTGCAATGATTTTTAAATCTTTAATTCACAAAATCATTGAGGAAATGATAATAAAGGAAAATAACTGCACCAAATGGCAACACTGCACAAACCAACATTTTGGGAACTGCTGATTTTCAACACGTCTGAAATAAGCTTTGCATTTATAATACTATATAATAATAAATACGGTTCGAGAAAATAACGACGGGTTTAAAATGTACGCTTCTTAAAGTCGCTTCGCGTGTTAAAACCGAACTGAAAATCAATTTATGCATGTGTGCCGACCTAAGTGCGAACCGTTTCTGGCGTCTTATAAACGGTGTATCAGTTTTAACAATCTCTTGTAAATTAATTTTAATATTTTATTAATATGATGCAGATAGCCGCATGGTTGTTATGCACAGTCTTGATTTCAAATGTCTATTCAAACAGAAAAAAGTAATAACAACTTCATTCCACGATTTTAATAATAAAACAGTAATATCGATAGCTTTGTATGAGTCCAGCAGTTTGTTCGACTCGGCGTGGTTTAAAAAAAAAAATGATGAAAATTTGGAAAAACCGAAAAGGAACAGCCGAAAAATCGAAAAAAAATAAATTATGCGAGTTATAACATGGCAAACTTTACTATGAAGAAAAAAAGTGTAAACCAAGCAACCTGCATTTAAAAATCGAAATTAGCAAGGTGTGCGAGGTATACAGCGAATATTTTTCTAGTTGTTTCTTACCGACCTATGTTGTTTTTTCGTTGACACTGCAAACCATTTAAAATTTTGTCATCTTTCCGATTCAAGTTGAAAGCTGTGCTGTTACAAAAGCTGTTTTTAACATCAGTCTATAAAGTGTATGTGATTAGTCTTTTAACTTCAGTTTATGCAGGTTTGCCAACTTAGATAAAAACGGAATTATGTGTGAAATATTAAATTTTTTAAAAATATGTAAAGATATTACAAAAATTGAATATAGGTGTTTCCTAAGGGGTGTTCCGAGTAAATCTGACTATTTATAATTATTGTTCTGAATCTGACTTTTTTCGCCAAGATGGCAAGCATAATTATACTCTTCGCGGGAGTGAATAGTATTATAAGTTTGTCATGAAGTTTGTAACATACAGAATGAGACATCGCAGATCAAATAAAGTAAATATCCTTATTTTTGATCAGCTCGATGAGCCATGTCCGTCTGTATGTATGCAAACTAGTTCCTCAGTTTTTGAACTGAGTTTCCTTTTACCATACGCTGCACATTTGTCGGAATCAGCCGAATCGGACCAGTAGGGGTGGGACCTCCCATGCAAACCATTTGACGTATCAAACTGAAATTTGGACACTAGAGGTTTCTGATACATATGCATCAACCAATAAAATACTGCATAAATTTCAAGATACTAGGGTACCAGGAGGGGTACCTCCCATACAAACCCCAATTAAATGACAAACTTATAAAGAGTAAAAGTACAATAAAAGTGACACTCAAACTGTGTTCATTGTTGATACTCAAACTGTGTTCTTTGTAGATACTCCAACTGTAACAGAGAGAATATAGTGATGCTAAGAAAGGAAGGTTGGATACAACCCGGACGAGCGTGAAGAGTATTACATCTTTGCCATAGCCAATGATAGCTTTCTTTCTGGTTTTATCTTGTGGTATTTGCAAATGCAGTTTCTTACTATGCAAAAACCATTTTTGAGAATCTATAATTTTTCTCATAAATATTGTCCAGCATTGAAAATGGATCACCATGATCACGCAAATATTTTACTTTATCTTTCTTCATAATTTTCCTAATCATTTAAAATTGCAGTGAGCAAACTACAAAACACAATATCATCCACTTTACAGAGCGATAACAGTGTGCACAAGCTTAACATTTTTATGCTAACTGACTGACCCTAGGTAGCAGATGTCAAGAAAACAAACAGTTGTCATTGCAAACAGCCATTAACAGCGAATAACCACTCTTTTAGGCGTTAACAGATAAACAATTTATTTGTCATCGCTGTGCAAATTAACAGACTGTGGGTTTAATGAATTGTGAAACTGTTAAAAAGAACAGACTGTTAACTAATTGAAAACTGCGATAAAATTACGTGTTTCCTGTTTTTGTTGTAATTTTTTTTTTTAATTTTTCTCATTTTTGGCTTTCTGTTAGTTAATAACATAAAACTTAAATTTCAAACAGTTTCGATATAACGAAAACCCTTTCTATAGACAGATTTTCAAATCGAATGTCACACATGAATCGATTTGACGAAACCAGCATATGAGAATCGATTTCGGTTCTGTAAATCGATTCCCGATGTCGTATAAACACTTAGCGCTGTCATTTCGATTTGTATTTCAGAATGTTGTTTCATAAGAGTTGCCATGTGGTAGAACTTTTTTGCTTTATTTTAACTTTTTATAATAATTTGTGATTTATATACAGAAAAATCATTGTAGAATGTTATTAAAAATCAAGATACGTATTTTACATTTATATATTACTTTATTCGACGTGATTTTAAATAATAAATAATTCTGTTGAGAAAATCACATTATTTTTATGCATATGGCAACTCTGACATAATGTAAACAAACAAAAATTCAATTTAATCAAACCGATGCCTCTTATAAACATAAGCAACAAAATCGATATTCGTTATATCGAAACTCGCAGAATCGATATGAGCGTCGTATAAACAAGGTATAAGTTTCTTGTTACATTATTCAAACTGATTAATGAAGTTTTTGAAATTTATAATTTTGGCCATTTGGATACGTTTGTTCGATCAGAGGGCTAGAAAGTCTACTTTGTTTTAAATTGTTGCTTCATTTCCTAGCTAGTTAATCATAGGCCTGCAAAAAATTTTTTTAAAAGCTTTTTGAATGTATCTATATGAAATAAAATTGTGACGTGATACAGCAAAACAAAGGTTTCTATATAAACACATTCATAAAGTATTCTATCCCAGGCCTGTGTATTCTTATTCATTTCAAGTCGATCCGACTCTTGCGAACTTGCTGCGTATGATAATTTTTAAGCTCTTGGTTGTGTGAAAGGTATGAAAGCTTCGGAGAACCGAAGTTAGAAAATGCTTTTTCTTATTTTATTTATTTCATTGTTTTTAGCCTCAATTAACATTCAAACACTAGATGCCGATACTGCTGGTGGTGAACATAGCAAGATAGACATTAAAATACAAACTAATCGGGAATTTTCAAAAACGATCGGGGAACTTTATGAATGTATAGCACGTCCTAATAAGGTGGATAAACTTCTGAATGGATGCGCCCGAACTTCCATTCCGACGCTTTCAAGCTGTGATGAGAATGATGAGAATGCATTTACAATAACTGACGATTGTGATGAGGAACATAATGAACGATTGTTAATGGAAGAACAGGAGCTACTTGAGCGTCAGATTCGCGAACTAGAAAGTACCGAGATCGATGTGGATACTGAGACTGATGAAACAGATTGTGATGTAGTAATTGAAGATCATGAGGAAATCGGTGAACAAACAATCAATAATGCATCTAGAGTGGTATTTGTCACAATGAGCGATGATGAAAATATTAGTTTAGAGTTACGTTATCAATCTTTGTTGTCCGAAATGTCTTGGAATGAGCGCGCTGAAACTTTAGCTACTCTCCAAGCCTTTGTGACAAGACATCCCGGTCGCGCACAAGAACTGCATCAGAAGTTGTCATCTCCCTCCAGAAGGCGTTCGCTACAAGAAACTCTTAAAAAATATCAAGCAAAACAGGCTCGTGCTCAAGAAAAACGTGAATTACTTCAAAAAGAGAAGACTATTAAGATACAACAACTTTTAACAAGAGTTGAAGCGGTGAAAGTAGCTAAAAGACAACTAATTGAAGATAAGCGTGTAAAGATGGAGGGACGGTTGCAGCGTGCTGCAGAAAATCGTGAATTGTTTTTGCGTCAAATTATTGAAAAAGCACATGACGAAGAAAAAAAACTAAAGGAGATAAATTTCATTAAGAGTATTGAGGCACAAAATAAACGTTTAGATTTGCTTGAATCTTGTAAAGAGACTGAAGTTAGATTGCAGGATCTTGAGCAGGAACGTCAAAAACGTTTAGAGGAAAAAGCAGCCAAAGAGGCAGCAGTTGAAAGACGTCGTCAAGAATTAGAAAAAGAGCGTCAACGTAAACTCGAGAAAATTAACGAATCACGCTTAGAAAAGGAACAACGCATTGGAAAAATGCAAGAGCAAAAGGAACGACAGCGACAAGAATTGGCTAGAGAAAAAGCTCGTGATCGTGAAGAACGTCTTTTAGCATTACAAGTGCAGCAACAGCAAACGACAGAAGAGCTGCAGCGCAAAATAAAACAGAAACAGTTAGAGTCCGCTCGGAGGCATGAAGAGAACATAGAGCATATTCGTCAGCGTGCATTGGAATTAACAATACCAACACGTAATATCGATGAACTCCACAACAAGAATAATGGAACTGATGGAGGCATTGACGTTCAGACTAAAGTTTTTTCTGAGGATTGTGACCACTCATCCACTACATCAGATATAGGAGGGCGAGAACACTCTTGTAGCTATAAGAAGAAAATGAAAAAACTCAAACAACGGATGGCACAATCGTAAGTGAATGTAAAAAAGTCGAAGAAGAAGAACATAGTCTCATGTTTTTAACGCATTTGAGACTGTATTAAGTATAATAATTATGTCCGTCTGTGTTGTATGGAAACAAAATTCTTAGATAAGATAAACATTGGAGTCTTTCTGTTTATACCAAGGTGCTTATCAAAACTATAACACACTTTTTAATTCAATTTTAAAGTTTGGTAGAGGAAAATTTTTTTTTCATTTTTAATAAAAATGCTACTATTGACGCGATTAACGGAAGAAGAAAAAGCTTAGTTAAGGTTTATTTAAGTTCAGGCTTAAATATAGTCGCTCAGTTGTTGGCTTTTTTTTTTTAAATATTGACAAATATTTCACTTTTGCTTTTGGCATGAGCTTATTGTCAATTTCATAACAAATTCATATTCATTGTGTTTGGAATTGCTCGAGCATTGAGTTATTGAATACATAATTCATTTTTGCGGCAAAAAATCTTGTACGATGGTACGGAACCCTCCGTGTACGAGTCCGACTAACAAGTCGTTTTCGACTTTGCTTTAGGGGGAAATATTTTTGGGAAATGCAAGCTCATTCTCTACTATTTGGTCATGTTTCGATGCGTGGCTCATATCCATTTTAAGTAAAATTCAATTGTACATTTTGTTTTTACATTTTAACAAAATACGTAGCAGGAATGAAAAAGGGATCTGTAAGAAATATGTGCATACATTGCAAAATGTTCTTTACCATGTATTTTTCACAAATTTTCAATTTTAATTTCTCAGATTACCCACAATGTTCCACTTGTGTGTATAACCAAAACAAAAAAACAGCTTTTTAAATAGGTACTTTAGCTTTTTTGCTAACTGTAAACGGGGTCTAAGTAATTGACCATAGAATAGAAATAGCCCAAAATTGTTTTTTAATTTCTCTCCTTATCTGATAGGTAAACAGATATTTAAAAATATATTATAATTTTGATAAGCAAACTTGTAACTTCACAATATTTAAATACCAAAAACTTTTCCAATTTTACAGATAGACGTTCATTACATATTACTTTTATACCCTTCCTTTAACTTTTTACATGTCAATTATATAATGCCTTCCAAAAAAAAAAAAAAATCTCACAATCGCGAAAAGAAAAAAACCAAAAATTATATATTTTACATAAAAATAAATATTATTATTTTAGTGCCGCTGATTATTTTAAGGGCATGGAACCACTCTCAGCACATGTAAAGCGTGATAGTCAAGTACCCAAATTGCTGCACTTAATTATTAAAGGTGGTGGAGTTCAGGGCTTAGAACGTGATTTGGGCAACTTATTACGCTTATTGGCAAAAGCAAAAATATCAGACTTTCAAACGTTTCTCCATATGGATGGTTTAGGTATTATTGCAAACAATATTATTTTAAAAAGTTTGATGGATAACAAGGGGATTACTAACAAGTGAGTATAATTATTAAAGTTATTTGTGGTGATATTGGCTGCATTTATTAAAATTTTAGATCAATTACACTTTCCGTACAGTTATATCGAAACGCCTGTTCTCTCTGTCCACAAATTGCAAGGCATGCAGTTTTAGGAAACTCAATTATTATACTTTTCGATGCTATTATTAAAACCATGCAGGTAAGTTGCTCGAAATCTATTTTCTTATACAATAAACAAGATATATTCACTTCGAGTTACATTATTTTGCATGTATTATGTCAGTTATCATATTGTAAGGATTTATGATGTATATTTTGAATATCTAAAAAAATGCACATACAATTTTGAATTGTATTAATGGCTTCTATGCTGTGCTTGTTCTTGCACCAACTTTCAAGTCGATAGTTAAAATACTGACAGATAACGAAGCGAAGAGTAAATGCATTTTCCATTTTTCAGGGATTTTTTATTTTTTTCTATGTTTATATTTAGACAACATTAACTAACGACTTAACGGTACACATTCGACTGAGCTTCATATTGTGTTCGTTTAAAAACAAACTGCTGTATTTGATTTTTTGACATGCTTCAGACTCAGCTTCACCATTCTGTTCCAGCCTTTAGAGTCTAGATATTTTATAGAGAAAATATTTGACAAAGACAATAAAAATTTGACTTGTGCCGTCATTAGGGTGAGGGCACTTGAGGCTCTTGGTAGAGGTATTTGTTACAATAGCGGATGCTAGCCTGCTGACATGAATCTTTAGTCAGTCATTATACCTGCTTGTGTGACAGATGATGGGAAATTACACCAAGGTGCTTTTACGTCTTGACGAATGGAAGAGTTCTGCCTAAACTGGATGAGATAAACATTGGTTTCACCAGCTGTACTATATATGAGAATACCATATGTCCAGGACACCACCACAGTAGCCTTATAAATTATTATTTTGTTTACGCTGACTCCTGGGCCGTATGATGCAGTTCAGTTTCCGCAGTTTTTGACGACAGGTTGCAGCAGATTTGATAATATGTTTGTGACATGTAGGTCTCCTTTCCAAAGAATTCCTGAATTAGGATGTCTCGCTGGCACTGGAATTTCGAATTTCTAAATCCCTTCATAAAGAGCAAAAAATAATAATACAATAATACATTCCGCCAGCCTTGAACTACCTTCAACCATCCTTCGGTAATGAACAAAGCTTAGTTACCACTCGCACCAGTCCATTAGCGCCTCCGTGAGTTTCAACCACTCGATCAAGTTTCCACGACGCTGGAGGTAAATTGTCTTCTCGAAGCAGAACAACGTCATCGGCCATGATGTTAAGTTGTTTCTTCAACCACTTCGTCTTTGCTTGAAGAGATGTCAAGTACTCCGTTGACCATCGGGCCCAGAAAGAATGTGTCAGCTGCTGTACAAGTCTCCACCGTGTTGAGTAAGGTAGGTCACCAGATTCGGCTTGCACCAATGGCCTTGAATTTAGGATGGCTTCTATTCTCGTCAACAGCGTAGTCATCTCTTCGTAGTTTAAAGAAACCTTTCCAACAGTTCTTCGCAGATGGTATTTTGCACTCTTCACTGCAGCTTTCCTCCGAAGTGCGAGGAACCCGGGTGAATGTAGTGCCATTGTATTCCCTTAGCTGACAGAAACTCTGAAATACAAGAATGTGATTTTGATGTAGTTATCAACTAGTCCAGGTCTCCAAGACGTCTAGCTGCACCTTGGAAATTAATGCCGTTGTCACTATGGATGTGAGCGCAAAGACCACGTCGCGATAGGAACCGTTCTAAAGCAGCCATGAATGCCTCTGTGCTTCAACTGCTTACTAATTCCAAATCAATTGCCTTTGTAACAAGGCAGATGAACACTGCTACATATCGTATGCCTTAATCACCGGACTTTTCCTTGCTGAATGCTGCTTAAGTTGCATGGGCCCAGCGTAATCACATCCAACTTCATAAAATGGGTTGGCAGCAAAAGTAATGTCACTCCCGCATGTAGCTAAATGGCATTCATGCACAATTTTAATAATAATCGGCATGTTCTTGTGAAAAATAACTTTGTGTTTGTTCTCGTATTTATTGGAAAGTAGCAGCTTGATTCAACCTTCCGCCAATTCGTAGTACACCATCTGAGTCTAGGAATGGAGATAGTCGTCTGAGTCGTTTGTGTGATACTACAGGTCGACTTCGACGGAGATCGCTTAACACATCAGCAAAGTAATTCTCTTAGAAGAATCTGTAAATTTTCGCCTGAACATGCTGCATAGAAACTGTCTTTCAAAACACGACTTGCTAGTGGAAACCATTCATCCTTACTGAGTTGGTGTAATGTCCGAGCCGCTAATGTTGAACGTTAACATTAGGACTATCTCGCCATAAGATACGTAGTCACGGTCGCACGGCTGAACCTAGATCATTCGAATCATCTGTTTTATGTCTGCTGAAAGAAAATACTTTTTGCAGCGAAACCTTCGTAGAGTACCTGGCATATCCAGCTGCAATACCTGGCCTTTCGATAGGTTGTCGTTTAGCGATTTTCCATTTGAAGTCTTACAGGAACCATCAAACACCACACGCAATTTCGTAGTTAGACTTTCACCTTTTAAAACCGCGTGATGGGGTAAATAGAATACTCTTGACTTCGGTCTTTGAATCTCATCTTCAAGCACCCGCTCTATGTGTTCAAAAGTGAAGTACTCGCGTATGAAAGCCGAGTAGTCTTGCTGAAGAACTGGGTTCATTTCAATTTTCGTTTCATTGAATACAGTCGTTTCAATGCTGTGGAGTACGAATGCCCTATGTCAGGTTCCGAGAGTTTTAACAAGGAATTGTAATATTAAATTTACTTACTTTTACTTTGCGCGGCTGTCTAACGTTAGCGCTCATCAAAAAAATAGGAAAACAGTGGAACATCAAGCAACAAAATTGGAAATAATGCGGGAAAAGTTAGCAACAGTACTAATAATTTAATTAAAAAACAAAAAAATTTGGTAACAATGCGTCAAAAGTTGGCAACACTACTCAAAATTTAATTAAAAAGGAATATCTTTTGATTTTGTAAGACGATTTAGATTAATATCTTTCGATCTTAATAAAATAAACGCTGTATGCCACAGGAAGCTTGTAATACACCAGTGAAAACCGCATTCAAATTGGCTAAGCCATTTCTGAGACTAGCCTGCACAGACAGAATGATGTTTACGATTTTGTTTGTCGGAATCAGCCCACAAGGGGGTACCTCCGATACAAACCCCCCTTCAAATTAAAGTTCTTATTAAAAAAAGTTTTGTGTTTTTTAACATATTGAACTGAAATTTGGACACTATAAGTTTCTGATCTATATCCATCAATCGTGCAAATTTCATGATCCTAGGGTTACCAGTAGGGGTACCTCCGATACAAACCCCCCTTCAAATTAAAGTTCTTATTAAAAAAAGTTTTGTGTTTTTTAACATATTGAACTGAAATTTGGACACTATAAGTTTCTGATCTATATCCATCAATCGTGCAAATTTCATGATCCTAGGGTTACCAGTAGGGGTACCTTCCATACAAACCCCCCTTTAAATTAATGTTCTTATTAGACAAAGTTTTGTGTTTTTTAACATATAGAACTGAAATTTGGACACTATAGGTTTCTGATCTATATCCATCAACCGTTCAAAATCCATGATCCTAAGGTTACCAGGAGGGGTACCTCCCATACAAACACAAATTAAATGAGAAACTTATAAAGAATAAAAGTACAATAAAATTGCCACTCAAACTGATGTGATGCTAAGAAAGGAAGGTTGGATGCAACTCGGAGGAGCGTGAAGAGTATAACATCTTTGGCATAACCTATGATATGAAATGTGTACATGTCTTCACATCAAATTAAAGGTAATTAAAGAACCTTACCAAAAAGTACAAACTTATATGTTCAATTATTACTTAGACATAAATAGAAACTATTGAAACTGGAACTATCAATAAAAAACTTGCCGTGCCAATTAATGGTGGTTAGGGCTCGTATAAGATAGATTTGCTAGATAGGTAATCCCAAAAAACATGTATCTATACACCCAATACAATGATGATGACAAAGAGTCTTAACAGTATGTATATCCTTATTACTCGCATCAGATTCCAACACCATCCGTGCAAAATGGCACGTTGCGGCACAGTAACTTGCCGAGTTCCTGTTTTTTGGAGATCTATATGGTGGTACGGTGAAGGCTCCTCGTAACCACTAGATATACTCTCCTCCTAGTCATTAAATGGACAAAAGCTAATTTTTTAACTCCACATACCAAAACAATTAAACAATAAAAAAAAAAAATTGACAAATTTTTTTGAAAAAGAAAACATTAGCCGCGGAACTTATTGCGTGGTACCACAATTATATCTAATGGATTAGAAAATATAACTGCTTTTTGTTGCCTCGCACTAACCAAAATATGTAAATAATACGATATTTACACATTTTTGTTTGTCACTGTATATACGGCTAAGAGCTACCCACTGCTCGCGCTCTATCTTAAGAACGGTTAAATGTATACAAAAATGTCATAGACCAAATTTGTACAGAATGTTATGCTCTACAACTAATGTCTAAACATTAAATGTCATTGAAAACAGGAAACAAGATATTTACATAAAACTGATTTTTGTCCCCTTTGACCTTGAATAGCTTGACTGGCGTTCACTACATAGTCCTAGAAATTTTCAGCTTATTTGATTTCATTCCGAAATTAACCCACCTTATTTGACCGGACTGTTATAATTTTTAAGGTAAAAGGTTTGCTCATTATCACAATAAGATGCACTGCACATCTCTGGTATGCATCTAAGATTAATTACTTAGATCTCCTTTGACAACCCTTACATTTACTATACCCACCTGCCCCGTTTTAGCGAGATAGCAGATCGTTTAATGGTTGGATTTTCTCAGGGTCCTATATATGGTCGAAATTACGTACATTATGCTGTAAAAACTTTACTTAACTATTAAATTCATTTAACATTATTTTTCTGTATTTGATAGTTATCTTTCTTCTAATATATAAATATATAATATATTTTTTAATCGATACGATAAATTTTAAAATCAATCAAATAGCCTTTGTCAGAATAATATATATCAGAATAATCAGAATAATTATGTCAATATTAATACTTAATTAATTCGTCTGATTTTTCAAATTATTCCATATTAGATTTAACCGTCGTGTCACTTTTACATTTCATTCTGCTTTTTTTATGTATCAGAACGAAGTGCGTGTGATTATATTAATTTACAAGAAATTTATACGTGTTTTGTGACTGTGTGTTTTGGGAATAAAATACTAAAAGACCAAATACATTATTTTATTTTATTATTTTTTTTTTCGACAATAACTGATTTGCTAAGTACAAACACAATTGGTGGTTCATGCAAAATTGAAATTGATAAGCGCAAATTAGAAATAGATAAACGGTCCATTGTATGTGTGTTTACAATGCCAGCAAGACGCAGGGGAGCCTATTTGATCCGTCGAACAAATAATGCAACAAACATGCAAAATAGTAGAGCAGAAAAAACGGACGATCAAATACAACAAGATAACGAAAATGCGCGTGTGATCATATCGCAATTGCGTGCATCTCGATCACAAGAGGCACGAGCTGAACGAAATCAACAACGACAATTAGAACGGAGACAAACGCACCGGTTCGCAATTGACACAGACAGAGCAAATGACAACGCCAACAAGTACATCGAGCATTTACATCCGCTTCGTTCCTTCGTCTCGCATTCGAGTATGAGCTAGATATTAAATATTCCGCTCATCCAAAAGTGCTGATTGGAGCATTGGACAAAGAATGACCCCATTGTCATGCGCTCAAATTTAAACATGAGCCAGCTGGCTTGTGTTGCGCCTCAGGAAAAGTTCAACTACCAGAAATTAAGATACCAACAGAACATGAAGTCCATTCGCAGATTCAATTTATGCTTCCGAATGACATCGTTCGGATCATCAGAAATAGTTCATAATACTGCGGTAAATGGTCAACAATACAATTCAACGTTCAAAATCAGAGGCCAAGTGTACCACAAAGTGGGCTCATTGCTGCCAATGCAAAAAGAAACACATACGTTTTCACAAATATACTTCAACGGCGGTGAGCACGCCAATCGCGTGGATGGACGTTGTGGCTACACTAACCTCATTTCGCCTAACGCCAAGCACATCGTCGGCGCCCTATTGAAATTCTGAAAATCACACATGCACGAATTACAAACGGACAATCACGCTATTGTCATCAATTCTAATAAGACACCAGCTGAAGAACATGTGCGTAGATTCAACGCGCCTGTTGTGGACGACGTTGCTGGAATCATGGCTGGCGACCGCACAGAGACTCGAGAAGTTGTTATTCGAAAAAGAAACAATAATCTGGAGTTCATCGCTGACACACATCGTTCATACGACGCTCTCCAATATCCGCTAATTTTCTGGAAGGGACAAGACGGTTATTGCATGAACATTAAATAACGAGATCATTCATTCATTTTAAACATCATTACTTATTTTGAGATCATTTTCAATTAACATTAAAAAATATTCATGAATATGTTGTGCAGGAGCCGAAACAAACAAGAAAGTGATCTCGATGGATTTTTATGCGTATCATATGATGATTCGACGTGGTCAGGACAACGTCATTTTGCGGTGTCGTGAGCTGTGCCAACAATTCATCGTCGACATGTACGTGAAGGTAGAGAGCGAACGACTGCGATTCATACAACACAATCCAAATAAACTGCGTACGGAAGAATACATTCACTGGCGAGACGCTATCAGGAATGGCGACACCGCCGAAATTGGTAACTCCATCGACTTTTGTTGGTTAATGTCACCGACCCATTGTCATTTCAAGATATACGCAAAGTGAATGGACAACAGTATCCAACGTGTTTATACGTCGCATATAGAAACACTCAGTCTGCCTTGGATTGACTGTATATACTCGGCCGAAACTGTTTGATTTGAATAGGCCAGGGCACGCATTAATTGGTGTGCCTTGCTTGCGGGGCATCCATTTTTTTGTTTGCATGCATGCCTTGCACTCGGTTTGCTCGAAGACGACAATCACTGGGACGATATGCTTGCTGAAGCAGCATTGGGCTGTACAGCAATACAAATTCGGCTACTAATCGCTATAATGTTGACTACATGTTTCCCGGGACGAGCAGACACGTTGTGGGATAAACAGAAAGATTCAATGACTGACGATATATTGCATCGAATTCGTACACGGTGCAACGATCTAACGAATACATACAGTGACACAATGTATAATGAAGCATTGATTGCTATCGAGGATCTTTGCGTTGTTATAGCAAGTTTACCACTCTGTCATTTCAGTATGCGTGAGCCAAATCGGAGTACATCTGATTATATGAACACCGAAATGAATAGTGAACTGCAGTACAATACTGCAGAAATGGCAGCGATTGTTACTCGCAATGTCCCACTGGTGAACAAAAAAACATTCACCACCGCATTATGCATGCAGTTTCAGCGGGACAAGGTGGATTCTTCTTTTTGGATGCACCAGGCGGAACTGGCAAAACATTTCTTATTTCGCTAATTCTCGCTGAAATACGATCAAGTAATGGCATCGCATTGGCCGTTGCATCATCTGGCATTGCAGCAAATTTATGGGATGGAGGGAGAACAACTTAGTCAGCATTTAAACTGCCTCTGAATATTCAAAATAACCCAGGGGCAGTGTGCAACATAAAAAAAAAAATCGTCCATGGCCACAGTCCTGAAACAGTGCAACATTATCATCTGGGATGAATGCACTATGGCCCACAAACATTCTCTTGAGGCGTTGAACAGTACACTCAAAGATATAAAAAACAACGACAAACTATTCGGTGGCACTCTGTTACTCCTTGCAGGTGATTTTAGACAAACACTTCCCGTCATTCCATGTTCAACGTACGCTGATGATTTCTGCACAATCGTTGATTCGCAAAATGCTCTCATTGACCACATTTTCCCCGATGTACGCACACAATACATAAATCATGTGTGGCTGGCAGAAAGAGCCATTTTGGCACCAAAAAATGTGCCCGTAGAAGGTTTAAATTTTAAGATACAACAGTTGTAGCCAGGCAACTTGGTATCATACAAATCGATCGATACAGTTTGCGATGCCAACGAAGCTGTAAATTATCCCTGCTTTTGAACTCACTTAATTTGCCAGGCATGCCACCACATATTCTACGACTGAAAGTTGGATCACCGGCTATTTTACTTCGGAATTTGAATGGCAAATTCCATAAATCCCAACTGATGTCCCAATTGAATTCTAACGCGTGCAATATCCCATTAGATTGGCATTCGCAACGACAATCAATAAGTCGCAAGGCCAAACGATGTCCGGCTTAAATTTGGGCACACCATGTTTTTCACATGATCAATTATACGTGGCATGTTCTCGCGTGGGAAATTCATTTAACTTATTTATTTTGGCTGAAGACGGACTAACAAAAAATATTGTTCATTCAATTGCACTACGAAATGAATACTGATTTTTTCCCGGCGCGCGTTGCTACGCTCTAGCTCAAAAATGGGGTATACGTATACCAACATTTTTTTCTTTGATGAAAATATAGTAAAATAGTAAACAAATTTTGGTATACGTATACCCCATTTTTGAGTTTGTCTGCACTTTTAGTTTGTCTGTATATGCTCTTAATGAACTTTACGAATTTAGTTGAAACGCCGATGAAATTTGAAAATAAGAAGATTGCGTGGTATTCTGTCAAAAATACAATTTTAGTTGAAACGTCGAATTAATGAAATTTGAAAATAAGAAGATTGCGTGGTATTCTGTCAAACGTTGCTGTAAAATCTTTATAGAACGCATATACTTTCTTTTTTTTTTTGATCAAATTTTAATTGTACTGTTGAATAATTCTTCCTAAATCCGGCTTCATACTCATTGAGCTTAGTATGTTCAAAATTCCTATCAGAATTTTCGCTGAGCAGTTCATAAATGAGATTTACCTATAATTTCCGGTTTGTTCAATTGCGTCCATAACGACAAATAATAAAAATAAAATAAAGTTAAAAACAGAGAAGGGTCCCCTTAAAACCCAAATTAAGTTAATGTTCTTATTTGAAAAACTATTGTTTTCTATCCTATCGAACTGAAATTTGGACACTACAAATGTGTGAATATCACTAACCATGTAAATTTCAAGATCCTGCGATTCCTAGGAAGGGTATCTCCCATACAAATCCAAATTCAAATTAATGTTCTTATTAGAAAAAGTCTTATGTTATTTTATGTCTTATCGAACTGAAATTTGGACACTATATAAGTGTGTGATCTATATATGTAAATTTCAAGATCGGGTTTGTGCTAGAAACCGCTTTCGTCTCAATTCCAACCAAATTCCATTTTTGGGTGTGCTAGAAAGCGCTTTTCACGTTCTCGAAATCGGCTAGGCTTTTTTCAGACGATTTGGTTAACTTCTCTTATCTGAAGTAATTAAAGTAAAAAAAGTACCAAGATCTGTAGCTTATTGTTTTCTCGCTAAACTGCATTTAAAGAATATAACATATTTATTAGTTGTTTTGAGTATAAAGTAGCATTTTACAAAAAAGTCTTTTAAATTGAAGCAAAATAAACGAAATAAGCAAAACGAAACAATGCTGAATATGGGCATTTGCACAGAAATGTCAACCATGAGCGAAAAATTAAATGTTGTTAAACAAACTTGATTGCATGATATTATTAAAGAAAAATATTGAAATTTTATTAATTTAAACGGTTTTCACTTGAATTAATTTACTATGATGGGCAAATCGACTTTAAAGTTAGTTGAATGCAATTTCTCGTTGTTGGGTATTTTTCAAAACTTTTTCTCTTTAATATTTACATCAAATGCAAAGACATCAGTCCGATCTCGATCAACGGTAAATTTGCAATTTGCTTAAGTTCATCTTCTAATGTCACATTCGATCTCGAAAAAATATCATTTGTTTTCATTTCGTGATTGATAACAGCAGCAATTGTGTCAACATTTTTCTGGAAAGAGAATTTTGTGTATATAATTAAGAAAAAAAAAAACAATGAGTGCTAAAAAGTTATTGTTATAATTTTTAGACCTATTTGAAGTTGGTCATGTTTGAAATATAAGCAACTCGCAGTTCAAAAACAAATTTATCGTTTTGAGCCTCATCGATTTATAGAAGAATTCGGATGCAAGTACATAGAATGGAACTAATTCGCAACTTCACATGGAAAAGGCGCAGTCGATGGTGTAGGAGCAGTTTTAAAAAGAAAAGTTTGGTAGCTCACTAAAACAAGAAACCTTATGTGACGCTTTCTCTTTTTACGAATGTGCAAATAATAACAATAGAGCTGTTCAAATTCTGTACATTTATTTGGACCAGGTGGGAAAAATTTCACTACAATTAGTTTTGAAATGGAATAACTTCTTAAATATCCAAGGAATCCAAAATCTACACAGCTTTTCATATGACAGTCTTCAAATGAAATCAGCTCGGACTGCATGAAAAATATATAAAATTTTGTACTACTGGTTCCTATTTTCTATGTTTAATTGATCCCAGTTATAATTCTACTTAGTTACAAAAATATATAAATAATTGCATGAAAGAAACCATAGTGGAAATATATGTCACGTTTGCAATGTCACATATCGAATCACTTTATCTTTTACCACAAAAAAAAAAAAAAAAAAAAAAAATATATCAAAGGTTTTTCAATAAAACCAAATGATAAGTAAAGTGACATTATTCCTTAATATTTTAAAATTAGTCGCGTTAAAAAATTTTGGCAGGTTTCGCTGACTTGCATTTTTATAGATGACCACGAAACCCATTTCCGTTTTTTGCTAATCGCCTTTAGCCTTTACTTCAAAACCAACATTACGTCTGGAATCAACCTTTTCACTAATTGTAGAGCTCCCAATGAAATATTAGATAAACTAAAGAAAGAAAATGTGTTTAACACAAACTGTTTTTCCACTTTAAAAGCGTACGACGGTAATGTTCGATACAGTGGAAATGCCCATATGCCAACCTGCTTGTATATAAATTTTAACATTTTCGAAGATTATGTTGAAATTAACTGTGAAGTTTTAATTTTGTTTTAAAAATGCGTAGAAACCATAGTTCGCAAATAACTGTCAACCTTTATTTTCAAAGTGGATCTCTCCGACCAGTACACTTATTTCTCAATTTTTTCGGTTTCTCTTTGACCGTTATAGTTATTTTTCATTTTTTTTCGGTTTTCCTCCGACGATTTCTATTGTGATAATAAAGTAAAGGTCCCAAAATAACAGTTATATTGGGACCTTTTGTTCAATCTCACTCAAAATAATTGTAATTTGTTGTCCCGAAAAAAAAAGGTCCGGGTGAAAAGGTCCTGTGCGACGCGAGTATAGGAGAGAGAGAGAGAGAGAGTGTGATAGAAAGTGTGGTGGAGAAAGTTCCAGAAAGAGAGAGGTATAGAGAACAAAGTAGATATAACCCAGCAAACTTTTTGTGTAACTTATAATAATAATATGTTTCTTATTAATATTGATTACTAGCGTAGCCCGCGTAGCCTTAAACACGAAACACAAACAAAGCAAAGCACAAACAACGAAACACACTGTCTCCTTCTTGTCCCACTCTCAATGAACATCAAATACAGAAACGAAGAGCGCAAAAAGTGCATACTAAGACAGAAAAAATAGAAGTATAAGAACAACCAAAGCATTAAAAACGAAAAAACGTACAAAACTTTTTATGTTTGGTCTTGCAGTGGTTTTCAAAAACTTAATACTTAAAAATAGTATATTAAAAGTTAAAAACTGAAATAAATAAGTATGCAACTCTCTTCACAAGGATTCATTTGTCAAAATTTGGTAAAAAAAAGTGCCTTTATCTCCACATACCGGGTCCAACTGATGCATAAACCATCTTGGTGCTCCCATAAGTAAAATAAAAAAAAGTTTATCGAAATTGGTCCAGCCGTTCAGAAGCAACACTGTCACAAAATTTTGTACACTCGAATTATATATATAAAGATAATTATTAATATTTGTTGATATACATATATTTTATAAATATAAATATTTATTGGCTGACTATTTCAAAACTCAATTTGTAATCGCAAAAAGGAGTCAAACACTACTTAGTAAAACGATTATTGAAAATGCAATCAAAATGTTTGCTGGGTAACACATAATAGTCGAATGCAACGCACAAGCAGACACACGTATGTAAAAATTAATACAGAACACGAAAGACCTTTTGACTAACATCGCTCAATAAGTCTTATAGTGGTTGGCCTGCCGTAAACAAACGAAAATAATTAATTTAGCTTGCACACAAATATTTAAAAACCAAAAATGAATCACAATGTTTTTTTGTCCCTTTTACATTTGATTTCTTCACAATTGGTTGCGTACGGACATATTGAAAAGGTTGCGATTTATTTGCGAACTATGGTAGAAAGTTATAAGTTCAATAAAAAATTTTAATAAACTCTGTGGCCACGTGCTTGCAATTTGTGAACGCATAAATGCACATAATAAAAGAAAAAGAATAAAATTGGAAAAAGTAAACAAGTTTTGAGCAAAATGTAAATATAATTGCATATATTGTAGATATTGAAATTGATAAAAATACTTGCATAATTGCCAATGCCTCCTTGAAAAAAGCGCTGTAGCCAACTGCAAAATTGCTGGCACTGATGTTTTTATGATATCCACTTTTATCAAATCGAATATCATTACGAATGATATAAAGAATATAGCAATATTAGAATAAAATTGAAATGAGCAATGTAGCCATTCATTCTTACGTGATGTCTGAAAGTGACAATGGGTTCGACAAAGATCTAAGACGTCTCCGACCTGCATTTTCCAATGCAACAGCCGTTTCCTCTCGATTTACTTAGATCGCAATAATTCGTGCAAGTGGCATTTTTATACTCTTCACGGGAGTGAATATTATTATAAGTTTGTCATGAAGTGTGTAACACACAGAAGGAGACATAGGAGACCACATAAAGTATATATATTTGTGATCAGCTCGATGAGACTAGTTGATTTAGCCATGTCCGTCTGTCCGTCTGTCTGTCTGTATGCAAACTAGTCCCTCAGCACATTTGTCGGAATCAGCCCAATCGGACAACTAGGAGGGTACTTCCCATACAAACCCCCCCTTTAAATTAATGTTCTTGTTAGAAAAAGTTATTTGTTTTTTAACGTATCGGACTGAAATTTGAGATCTGTAAGTTTGTAATCCATATCCATCAATCGTGTAAATTTCATGATCCTAGGGCTACCAGGTGGGGTACCTCCCATACAAGCCCCCTTTAAATTAATGTTCTTGTTAGAAAAAGTTTCTGATCTATATTCATCAACCATATAATTTTCATGATCCTAGGGTCACCAGGAGTGGTACCTCCCATACAAACCCAAATTAAATGGCAAACTTTTAAAGAATAAATGTACAATAAAATTGCCACTCAAACTGATGTGATGCTAAGAAAGGAAGGTTGGATGCAACTCGGAGGAGCGTGAAGAGTATTACATCTTTGGCAAAGCCAATGATAGCCTTCTTTCTGGTTTAATTTATTATTGGCTACACTTAATTATTTTGATAAATTTGTTAGTGTTAGTGAAGTAAAACATGCCATTTTAAGAGAATGGGGAAAATTGGAACAAATCCTTTTAGCAAATAAACTCAATGAAAAGGAGGTTATTCAATGTGGCAAAGGAACAAGTATTCGAACTTTTTTAACACATTATCTCAAAGATTAATGTTGTTATAAGCTAAAAAAAAATAAGTTTTCGTATATTATCGTTACACCCAAAAAGTGCCATTTTTCTTATTTTTTTAAATATTTTAAAAGATATGAAAATTAAAAAGCCGAAGTTTTTATATAATGTATTACTATACTTTTAAGATTATTCAAATAAAAAAAAAAATGAAAAAACGAAAAGTTTCGTATAACTTCGTTATTATGGAGTAGAAATATACTTGTATATTGAAATTATGAAAATTTTAATTGCATATTTTTAGGCTTTGAAATCAATTCAATTTTAATTTCTCTCGATTTCTGTGACACCTGATTATCTTTTGTTTCTCATGTTGGTTAATTTTTCGTAGCATACTTTTGGGCGATGTTTCACTTTTGTGACAAAAACAAATTAATTTTACATAACAAGCTTTACGTCCAACGAATTTGCATACATAGTGTTTGTGCGGTGGTACGGAACCCTTCGTGTACGAACCCGACCCTCACTTGACTTATTACGCTGTATTCATAATGCAGTATCTTATTTGCTGCTGTTTTATATATGTGAATATTTTGGTTAGTTCGTTCAAAATCCCATCTGAAGCATTACTAAAAAATTAGTATGACACTCTATCTCTAGAGTTTAGGCACGGGTTAAGTAATTTTTGAAAGTAACGTGCGTATTCCCCAGATGTTATACATGGACTAATGATGCACTTTAGTTTATTTATCGAAATTGACCTAATAAATTAAAAAATATTCATATTTTTAATTCTGTTGCCAACTTTTTGGTTGATTTTCGAATGTTTTCCTCTTTTTGCTGCGCGCCAACATTAAACATCTGATAATTAGGAAAAAAGCTAACAAAATACACTCTATTACAAACATATTTCGAATACCACGCGTATTAATACATATCATAACATAAAACCAGAAAGAAGGCTATGATTGGCTATGCCAAAGATGTAATACTCTTCACGCTCCTCCGGGCTGCACCCAACCTTTCTTTCTTAGCATCACTATATTCTCTCTATTACAGTTTGAGTATAAACAAAGAACACAGTTTGAATATCAAATATGAGCACAGTTTGAGTGGCACTTTTATTGTACTTTATAAGTTTGTCATTTAATTTGGGTTTGTGTGGGAGGTACCCCTGAGATCATGAAATTTACAAGGTTGATAAATATGTATCAGAAACTAATAGTGTCCAAATCTCAGTTCGATAAGTCAAAAAACAAAAAAAAAGTAATGTGCCTCACCCATATAAGCACACTTTTGAAGTGAAACTGCTGTACATAATGTTAAGTTTTATATTTTAGTTTTAAAATAATTACTAGAGTTGTTTTCTATAATATTATTAATTTATTCCATTATAGCACATTATAATTAATAATTTAAAGAATTGGGTTACATAACGTATTGATTTATATGACATATAACAGCAATGACTCAGCGACATGCGTACAAATTAATATGCTAGATCGGCGTCGTGTTGGGCACACACAAATGAAATGATTAAAGAGAAGAGCGAAAATGCAACTGTAGTAATTGCTGGTGTGTTGTTGTTGATAAGTTGTGCACAAAACCAAACACCAGCAGCGACCCGCACTTCTCTTCACGATAAATGCAAATTCAGAAAGACAGCTCTGTTGTATGTTCACTCTCAACAACAACAACGACGACACACACGAAGAGAGAGAGAGATAAGCATCTTCGGCTGGTGGTCGGTTTTTCGGTTAAAGCATTTCTTATCTCACTCTTACTCATGCAAAAACATGCATTCTCTACGCTGCAGACGAACTACCCAATATACAATGTGTATCCCCTATCCGTTGATGTTTCTCTCCCCCGCATCAACACATTTGATTACCATAACGTTTTTTTTTTGGACTTACACCTCGCTAAAGAAGTTTCACTTCAAAAACTTTTTCGAATAAGAACATTAATTTAAATGGGAGTTTGTATGGGAGGTACCCCTCCTAGTTACTCTAGGATCTTGAAATTTACGTGGTTGATGAATATGAATCAGACACTATAGTCCAAATTTCAGTTCGGTATATCAAAAAACAAAAAACTTTTTTGAATTAGAGCATTAATTTAAGTGGTGGTATGGGAGGTAACCCTCCGTGTGCGAGCCCGACTCACATTGCTATTAGTTTTAGTTTTCAAAAATCTGTGTTTCATGGAGGTAATTGATAATTGGTTTGTAGTATTTGTGTTTGTGGTGTCGAACAATCTGTGTTTATCTGGGCTTAGTTATTTTAATTGACATTCAGTTTTATTCGTCGTTTTGCAATTATTCTTTTTCTTTTTAATTTTCTGATCCATTGCTAATAACACTGGTCAACAAAAATATTTTCCTGAGATTTTATGCTTGTTCTACAGGGTTTTCCAATAAGAGGTGTTATTTTGAATTCAAAGAAAAATAGCTTTTTTGAGGTAAATGATCGTATGTTTATTTCATTATAAAGAGGAAGGTATGCCGTTAATAATGGAAAATATCATCAGCCAAATGGCCACCACGACCACTCTTATAGGACCATATCCTTTTCATGAAATTTTCCATAACCAAATCGCAAAGTGACTACCCTATGTCCTCGATAGCCTCACGAATTTCATCTTTGAGGTATTGAATCGACGCTGGGCTGTTGGAGTAGACCTTATCTTTTACGTGGCCCCAAAGGAAGAAGTCGCAAAGTGTTAAATCACAAGATCTCGGTGGCCATCACCTCTTCGAGAGATAACACGGTCCAGAAACTTTTCCCGTAAATATAAATGGATTCGTTGCTTGTGTGGCACGTAGCACCGTCTTGTTGAAAGTAAACGTTGTCCAGATCAATACCATCCAATTTCGGCCATAAAAAATCATTAATCATCTCTCGATAGCACAATCCATTCACCGTAACTGTTGCTCCAGCGTAATTTTCGAAAAAGTAAGGTCCAATGACCCCGCTGGACCATAAACCGCACCAAAAAGTCACACGTTGAGGATGGTGAGGCTTTTCAACAATAACTCTTGGGTTTTCCGAGCCCCAGATGCGACAATTTTGTTTGTACAAGTAGCCACCGAGGTGGAAATGGGCCTCATCAGTCAAGATGATTTTTCGATGGAATTCCGGATCATTTCTATGCATTTCAAGGACTCAATCAGCAAAGACACAACGTTGTTGATGATCGGCCAGCTTAAGTTCTTGTGTTAACTGAACCTTATAAACCTTAAGACCCAAGTCTTTATGCAAAATACGGTGTAATGACGTTTGTGGAATGCCCAATTCCAAAGAACGATGAGGAATGGACAAACCTGGGTTTTCTGAATAATAATGATAACTCTATTCAATAGTACGTATGTCTTGTTAAAATCTTTCTCCCTGTTCGCTGAAATTACCAAAATTTTATAGAAATTTATCTAGATGAAAGTGGAAGTAGTGTAATTTGATGTTCATGTTGTATCCAAGATGCTGGAAGTGAGACAACATCTCTTCAACGCGCTTAACGTAATCATAACCCTCTCTATTGCATAAGAAATTTTGATTACCCAAACAAATGAATCTCATGCGTTCTTCTCAATTTCTGACATTGAACCCGGAAATTTGAATAGTTCACTAATTTGCGAATTTGTGGGCCGTCAAATATGCGTGCTTTGAGCTTTTCTAAACTCAGGTATGCTTGAAACACTCCAAATATGCTTTTTCAGCATGTCTGTTATACTGAAACGATATTTGTGGAAAACATATTCAGCACATACTGCCAGCGTCAAGTAAAGTGCACAGTATATCCAAAGTGACAAATATTATGTAAAGAAATTACACTTTTTTAAATTTGTATGTTTTCCTTTGGATTGTACAACCGCCTTAAGTCTCCTTGGCATCGATTGGACAAGGTTTTTTGTCACATCAGGAGAAATTTTGACCCATTCTTCCATTGCTTGATCTTCCTATCGAGTTGTTCCCACAAATGCTCAATGGGATTGAGGTCTGGAGATTGTGGCGGATTGGCAGACAGGGCTAATTTGTCGACACGGGGAGCGGTATTGTTGTTAAAGTAATCTATCTTGTTCATTGTTGATTCAATGAAAACAAGATTACCGACACCTGATGCCGCCATGATCTTTTCTGAACTCAGGTTTTGAAACTTCCTCGAAGTATGCTTGAAACATTCCAAATTTGCTTCTTACAGGAAGTCTGTTATATTGAAACAATATTTTTGGAAAACATATTCAGCACGTATGTAACAATAACAATTGGATCGTATTTGCAAACCCTTCTCGTCGAAGACATGATAGGCATTAGAAAGAATTTATTATTATTCTTTATTGATTTCAACAATTTACAATTCATATTATACTAAATTGTTAAAAAAATAAAGAACATACGTCTTTGACTCTATTGTCGTTAGTCGGAAAAATATACTATCAGGTGTGTCACAGAAATCGAGAGAAATTAAAATTGAATTGATTTCAAAGCCTAAAAATATGCAGTTAAAATTTTCTTAATTTTAGTATAAAAGTATTTATTTACTCCATAATTAAACAGGTGTGTCACAGAAATCGAGAGAAAGTGAAATTGAATTGATTTCAAAGCTTTAAAATATGCAATTAAAATTTTCATAATTTTAGTTTACAAGTATTTATTTACTCAACAATTAAAGTATCAGCATTATGAAAAGTTTAAGTGCATATTTTTAGGCTTTGAAATCAATTCAATTTCACTTTCTTTCGATTTCTGTGACACACCTGAAAGTATCAGCATTATGGAAATTTTAATTGCATATTTTTAGGCTTTGAAATCAATTCAATTTCAATTTCTCTAGATTTCTGTGACACACCTGTATATCTTCTGTTCCTTTCTCGCACATTTGTTTATTTTTTTGCTACTAACGAAAGCAAGCATGTTTTTGTGTTTTTTGTCAAATGTTCGAATGTTATTGTTTTAATATAGATTCGCGCCATACGTACCGTTAAACTATAAAACATGATCAAACAGAAACGGAGTTCTGTAGCAATGAGTGTTTTGTATGGTAGCATAATGAACTTGCAGTAGAGTCCAAAAGAATTCACTTCTTTTTAAAGAAAAATATGAAAATATATAAAAACTTGCGAGTTGCAACAAAGTGAATAGCATATAAAAATTCTTCATGAAGAAATACATGTACATGCCAACTTTCATGCTGATTGGTCAAACGATGTTGGAGTTAAAAGCGGTTAAACATTTTTCCTCGTCCTATTTTATATATATACATAAAGATACATATAAAATATATAAATCATTTGCCTCATGTTTCTGAACTCATCACTTGAGTACGGCTAAACTGATTTTGACAAAAGAAACTTTTGGGAAACTCTAGCATAGTCTGGAGAGTGTTCCTGTGAAGTTTGGTGTGGATCGGATATGCATTTGTCGCGAAATTGATAGATAAAATTTTGATAATAAAGCTTAGATATATTTTAAAATCAATCAAATCGCCTTTGTGAAATATATCAGATAATTATGTCAATATTAATTCTAAATTGATTCGTCTGATTTTTCAAAAGTTAGTTTTTAAAACAAAATAAAAACGTAACCTATATTGTTTACATTCCATATTAAAATACCATACAAAATTAACAAAATCAACTTAAAAATTAACAAAATGCATTTAAAAATTAATTTCCTATAACTTAAAGCTACAATGATAAACATAACTAAATTTTTCCATCCACCAATGCCTGTACCATTCAATATGGCAAATATTTCTTCCTGAACTGAAATATATTTACTAAAATAACTATAACGGATTTCTTTTAACTAGAAACACGCACTGCTTTGCACGAGTGCAATTGATTGCAAAATATCGCTTTGGTATTGATAGCAAGAAATTTTATTTATTTCAAGTGAAAACAACAACGTTATGCATGATGCTTCACTGCACATCTCTGGTACACACTCTCTCTTGCTATGCTCTCAGTGAATATCATCATCATAAAGGTACCTGTACACCAGTGATGCCAGGTTGGTTGAAAAGTAGTGAAAGCAAAAATTAAAGAATGATAATTTTTAAATGAATTAATTTTTTTTAACCAATATGGTCTCTCTCAGCTTCAATACACTTATTCCAATGATCCTCCAATAATTTTATACCATCTCTGTATTGATTTTCCGGAAGCTCTGCAAAATACTGGTCCACAGCTGCAATAGCTTCTTCATTCGACGAAAAGCGCTTTCCACGAAAAAATTGTTTCAAGTTTCTGAATAGGTAGAAGTCGCTGGGAGCCAAATCTGGTGAATACGGTGGGTGTTCAATCAATTCGATCTTTAATTCATTGAATTTACCCATCTTCAAAACACTTGTGTGAACACGTGCATTGTCTTGATGAAAAATGATGTTTTTCTTGTGCAAACCGGGTCTTTTTTCACCAATTTTTCCATTCAGCTGATCCAAAAGATAATATTCAGAGTTAATTGTTTTACTTTTTTCAAGATAATCAATCAACAAAATGCCTTTTGCATCCCAAAAAACTGATGCCATAACCTTTTTTGCCGATCGTTCTGACTTCACCTGTTTTGCAGCTGAACAACGAGCTTCCGTCCAATGTAAACGTTCTTGTTTCAGTTTAGGTTCATGGTGGTAGATCCAAGTCTCATCCATAGTTATGAAACATCGCAAAAAATCTGTTTTATTTTGCTTAAAACGATTCAAATTACGCTGAGAGATTTGTTTTCGATTCAGTTTTTGTTGAATTGTTAAAGAATGCGGCACTAACTTTCCAAACAGCTTTTTCATATGAAATTCTTCATGTAAAATGTAGAGTACCCTTTTATCTGAGATGCCTATGGTATCAGCAATTTCTCTTAGTCGAACATGGATCATTAGACACAATATCATAAACTTGCTCAACAATTTCTGCTGTTGTTGCGCTTTTTGGACGTCCACTACGTGGATCATCTGCAACGCTTGTACGACCACGTTTAAACTCCAAAACCCATCGATGCACAGTTCGAAATGATGGAGCAGATTCGTTTAAGATTTCCACCAATTTTTTGTGGGTTTCCGTTGCTGATAAAGCTTCCAAAACTACGAATTTTATCACCGCACGATATTCGGTGTTTTCCATTGCAAACAAATAGGCTGACCTGTCAATTTCAAATGGCTTGTAATCAAAAAATAAAGTGACCATTCAAAATAAAATGAAAGATGAAATGTTAATATACGATATAAATTTTTATTCTCCTATTGGTTAATATGTGTCGCTTTCAATACTTTTCAACCAACCTGTATTTATCACAAAAACAGGATAGATAAACCGCAAAAAAGCGAGAAAAATGGACAATAGACCAAGTGTCAGTCGGACTCGCACACGGAGGGTTCGAACCATCGTACAAGATTTTTGCCGCAAAAATGAATTATGTATTATTGAACTCAATGCTCGAGCAATTCCAAACACAATGAATATGCATTTATTATGAAATTGACAAAAAGCGCAATGCTCCAAATATTAAATTATTGCTTTGACTTATAGTGGCTTTACAGTGGCTCGTATCACGAAGAATCGATTTTGGTCTTTACATTGCTATTTCAGCATCACTAACAGCTGTTTTTTGTTTTGATTATGTGTGGCGCGCAACAAAAATGGAAGAAGAAGATACCTGACAATAATAGTGGCTTTACAGTGAGCTAAGATTCGAATCTATGAAGATACGTCTATTGATTCGAGTTCCATTTGACAACAACAACAGGGAAAATGACAAAATTGAGGGGTTGTTGTTGTAGATGTGATTCGATTGAGAGATTCTAATATCAAATTGATATGCTTAGATTCGATTTTTTCTAATCAGTGTTGGGCAATTTTTCCGTGTAAGTTGGCAGCATTTTGATAAATTTGTCGTTTTGTGTGATTGTCTATCTATTACGGTTCATGAGAAGGAGGAGGCATAAGTGCCAATTATATGTAAATATTTATCCGGAACTTCGTTTGTATTATAGCATTTTTCGTATAAACAATATCCTCATTTCCTCATGTTTTTGAGCGCATCTCTTGAGTGCGGCTGAACTGATTTTGATGAAAAATTCTGGGAAACTTTAGCATAGTCTGGAGAGAGCGTTCCTGTGAAGGTGCGGATCGGACTCGCAGTTGTCGAGAAATTAGTGAATACAATTTTGGATATAAAGCTTAGAGACAAATTTTAAAATCAATCAAGTCGCCTTTGTCAATTAATACTTAATTGATTCGTCTAAATTTTTTAAATTATTTCAATTGCTTCACAGTGTAAAAGAGAGAACAGCAACACGCACTTACATCACGTCGGGGAGCGTATTGTAATAATATGTTATAGATTTCGTTGCTATTAACTTTAAATAACACCATGAAATTATATCGGTATATTTAAAATTGAAATTTTCATAAATTTGTTTTAGTTGATATACTTATAAAGTTCAACTACAAAATCTGTGCAATTTAGATGAATGGCACATTCTGTGTTATCGTCGAGCTTATTATTATTCTGATTATTTGCGACTTCGATTGAGTACAATATTAGTGGTGGTCGTAATGTTGTAATTTTAGCATATTCACAGATTTTAAAAAAATCAAATAATACATAAAAAATAAAAAAAGAAAAAGATTTCCGTAAAGGGGATGTTTGACATATTTTATCCGGATTGGCCAGTTAAAAAATGAATTATGAGTTGCTCCCACCTGTGCAAACGATAAATTCGGAACTCTATTGTCACTAAATTCAGCGTTGAAGGACAAACGGCTGCAATTGTTGAACAGAAAGGAATAATCTTCCGCCACGAAAACGCCACACACATATTTGATGACTCTGCATAAATTGAGGGAACTCGGCGGGGAAGTTTTAATATACCCACCATATATTCCGGGCCTAGCACCATCTGATTACCATTTATTTTGCTCCTTGCAGAATTATCTTGATGGCGTAACAATGAATTTCCTAAACGATTGCGTAACGGTATTGCACCAGTTTTTGATCAGAAACCCCAGAATTTCTACAAAGACGGGATTATGGTTTTATCCGAAAGATGGCAAACGGTTATCAATAACAATGGATGAAATATTTGATGAAAAAAAAGTTGCTTTATTGAAACATTTGTTTAATTTTTTGCTGTTAACGAAAGCAAGCATGTTTTTGTGTTTCTTCTCAAATGTTCGAGTGTTGTTGTTTTCGAATGTTCTCGTTTCGATAGTGTCATATAGATTTGCGCCATCCGTACCGTTAAACTTTAAACATGATCAAACAGAAATGGAGTTCTGTAGCAATGAGCTTTTTGTAAGGTAGCATAATCAACTTACAGTAGAGTCAAAAAAAAATATACTTCTTATTAAAAAAAATATGTAAATATATAAAAAGTTGCGAGTTGCAACAAAGTGGATAGCACATAAACATTCTTCATGAAGAAATACATGTACATGCCAACTTTAGTCAAACGTTGTTGGAGTGAAAAACCGTTAAACATTTTTTCTCGTCCTATTTTATATACTTATATAGATTTGCCTAAAGCGAACATAGCTAAACTTTTAACACATCTTTTTTAATCAACAAATTCAGTATCCAAATTAAAAAGTATTCATTCTCAATATCGGATCCATCCGTACCGGAATCGTGAGTATTGTCATCATCCGTCGTCGGTCGTTCAACATTTTTAGGGAATATTTTTTTTCATTTTTGATGACAATAATTAAAGTACCAGGGGTGTTACATTTGGTCAAAAATGTTCAAAAACACGTTTTTTTGACTTTTTGAACTAATATTTCTCAAAATCTTGACGTGATGGAAACTTTTTAAGGTCACATTCGTATTCAGCGTTGGAAAATCTATAAGATAGGCCGGGTCCGATGCTTGAATCAGAAATATACTCATATTTTGTCGACCAGTGTTGTTTTTTCGTTTCGGGAGTGTAGTGGTGAATCCATGTTTCATCTACAGTCACAAACCGTCGAAAAAACTCATTCGGGTTACGTTGCATGAGCGACAATAGTGCTTTAGAGGCAACCACCCTATTGCGTTTATTGTCGACTGTGAGTAAACGCGGCACCCATCTTGCCGAAATCTCTTTCATACACAATTTTTCAAGTAACATAGAAATGACATTACCTTTTGATATCCCTGTAACCTCAACTATCTCACTCAACTTTAATCTTCGATCACTTAACACCATATCATAGAATTTATTGATCATTTCTGGCGTAGTCACCTCTACAGGTCCTGAGCGTGGTTCATCCTTTGTTGATGTACGACCACGTTTAAATTCATTTAACCAGTTATAAATAGTTGCAAGTGAAGGAGCAGATGTGCCGTGAGCGAAATCCAACTCATTTTTTATTTCCTTTGCTGTTAATCCTCTTATATGAAAATGTTTAATAACAGATCTAAACTCAATTTTCTCCATTTTTGTAAACAACCAAATTTTTTTTTTAAACGGTAGTGATGCTGCATGAAAACAGACCGTTTCCAGTAATAGTCGCGCTATCTGTTGGATTTTCTAAGGACTTATTGACGCACCCTCGTACTTTGCGTAGCAATTGAAATACTTTTGAAAAGTTAGACTAATCAATTGACAAAGGCGACTTGATTGGTTTTAAAATCCTGATATATTTGACACAGGTGCCTTGATTGATTTTAAAATATGTCTCTAAGATTTGTATGTAAATTATTATCCACCAATTCCTCGACAACAGCAAGTCCGATTCGCACCATGTTATACTGAAACACGCTCAAATGCCCTTCATTTTCATCAAAATTGGTTCAGCAGTTTCGGAGTCCATAAGCCACTTACATACATACATAGATACATTCAACTTTATATATATAGGATTCAAATTACTAATGTTGCTTTTGTTTTGAACACTTTAAAATACACTATGGCCTGGTTTTTAATAAAAGTTTCTTACAGAGCTAATACATGAAATACTTTTTATTGAAAGTACATACAGTTACTTAATATTTATGTATTATGTTTTCCTACAATACAATTGTTAAAAAATATAATGACAAATTCAGTTTGACTACATTTGTTGATTTTGTTTTGCACAATACTGTATGTCCTACACAGTATGAAAATAATGATCATGATGGTATTGGTTATGATTTTTACTCTTTGAACAACACATTTTCTTCTTTTTTTCATTTGTTTTCTAGCTTTCCGAAAAAAAGTCACCACAACAGCCTGTCGAGTTGTCCACTGAATTAATGCTTGCATGCACCGAAGCCTTGTCTTCAAAGTACGTTAAGAAAACTGCTCATCCCAAAGTTCCGGAACGCCTACCGGACATGATAAAGTAAGTTAAACAAAGAAAAGTACGCTTACAGAACACAATATGATACGATAAATAATATAACCGCGAGAGAATGTTCGAAAAACAATTGCAGATTGATTGATATTCGAAGTATGTATGAATGTGAAGGCAAATTTGCAGAAGAGAATTCTTCTTTTGTGCTATGTAAACGTGTTTTTGGGATAAGATTGGTTTTTTTTAGAAGGCGTGTCTGTTATGTTTTGTTCTTCAGTGTGCAAATGGGACAACTATATGGTGTATGTAAGTATCTACATGGAGTTGACGTTGCCCACAAGGTAATCGCTACGCCAAAGCATAACGTCTGAATCACATATACTGTAACTATTGACGCTGCTTTGTTCGCTCTCTATTATTTGGATTTAATAATTCGCTTCTTTAACCGTCATTTATATCCTGTAAGGGATACGAAGAAGTAAACCGTTGTTTTTTCGTGACCTCGTCAGCAACGTTTCAGTTATTTAATTTTATTGACGTGCGTATTTTTATTATGGCTGGGATCTTCTTTTACTTTTATTTACAGTCTAGTATTTGGTTTATGGACACACAATTTTTAAGAGTGTTTACATTTGGTAAAAAATGGAAAAATCTGATATATCTAGGTTTTTAAGGCACTTATAAGGATTTTTTGGTACTTGTTACTACAAAAAAAAAACCTTTTTGTAACTGTTATCAATAGAATAAATCAACTCTTTCATTAAATGTGATTTATAAAACAGTGCATATCATCGACGAAAAAGTTACAAAATAAAATCGAAGTAAATCAAAACATACCCACCCAACTTGTCTATCAACTTCCTCTCTTCACAAATGATTTAATGGTTGGAATAGCATAGCATCGATTATGCATTTTAGTCAGTGTTTTATGAAATTAAGTTACTTCTCCATTTTATCGGTGCTCGGAATCTTACTTTAAATAAAAAAAAAACATATTTCGTGTAAGTTTAAAAGAAATTAAAAATAAAATATATAGGTAATCGATTTTGTCTTACTTTTTTTTTTAAAATAGATTGATGAACGGTACTAAAATATTATAAATATTAAACACTTTTTTATTATTAAACTAAATTATTATGAATTTGTTGATATTTCTTAACATAAACAACATTAGTAGTATTGTAATAATGTAAATAAACTTTGTGAAGGTCAGAAAGAAAGACAGGACCGCAGTTAAGAGAGAGCAAACGCGGCGAGAGCCCCGGGCCCCTACATATTGAAGATTTCCACAAACATGGATTCAAAGATTTAACAACAAAAAAATGAGACTTTAAACGTTTTTGGCTTTGTTTTTCTCCCATCAAGGGAAACGTTTACGGCTATGCATGTAAATTAGTAGCTACTCAGAAAATATAACTCATTGGAGATGGATATAACGACTGGAAACATACATCTGAGCGTATCTCTGAACATGAAAATTTAAAAAATCAGTCAGAAGTTATCACAATTTTAGCAAAAGTGAGATAGGTACGCATCGATAAGAGTTTAGCGAGAGAAAATGCAGAGCAATCGCAATATTGCCGAACAATTTTGATGCGAGTTGTCAGCACAATAAAATTTGTTGAAGAACGAGGATTATCTTTTAGAGGTGTTGACAAATTAATTCACCGAGAAATGATAACTTTCTAGGTGTGTTATTAATACTCACAGGTTTAACGTACAAAACGTTTTGTGATTGGTCTTTCAGTTATTTTGCAAAACTCAATACTTAAAAATTTAATATTTACCTTTAAAAAATGAAAAAGATAAGTATGCAACTCAATTCAATAGCATTCATCTTTTGTTTTAAAAATTATTAAAATTGGATTAGTACATTTTCGCTAGGTAAAAAAATGATAAAAATTTGGTAAAAAAAACTATATGGACAACAACAGCGCTACCTACCGGGTCCAACTGTAGCTAACACCCATTCCATTAGTACAACAAAAAAAGAGCATCAAAATCGGTCCAGCCATTTAGGAGAAGAAGATTCACAAATTTTAGATATAAATTGTAAATTTCCACTGACAATAGTTTATTGGTTTACTAAGGAGATTTAAGATGCTCATCGGTTAACTTAGATATGTAAACATTATTTACGTACTTCATATTGGAGAATGTTTTCTCACAGAAGTGAGTAATTCCAAAAACATAAAAGAGTCCACGAGCAAATTAATGCAAATTATTAAATGATGCTAGTGGAAAACTCTTAAAAAATTACAACAAGAAGTGTTTTGATATTTGTTCTCAATTATATCACTGCACTGTCGATCAATAATTTCCATTTGAATTGCCAGGGCTAAGGTTTCAATGTCGGTATCAAAAGAATTTTGAAAAATCTTAATTTTATTCGCAATGGCATCAAAGTCTGAGAAACGAGTATCAAAATTTATATTCAAAGCACTCAAAGCTTCGACTACAAATTCGACGGGAAACTGAGTTTCAGTAGTGTGGCTAAATATTTCACGTTTTAAAATGTTTGGAACACTTTTTACGCAATTGTGATTGTAACAGTATTATTTTCTGCCGGAACGATTTGATATTAGTGTATAAATCAGGGAGAAGCTAGTTTTCTCCTTGTAACCTCAAATTCAGTTCGTTCATATGTTTTGTCAAATCGACGTAGAATGCCACCTTCCACAGCTATTCGCTATTTTGTAATTCGAATGAACTACGATGCTTTTCATTAAAAAAAATGTCGATCACTGTTCGAAGTTCAAAGAAGCGCTGAGTAAACTCGCGGACTTCTATGTGAGATAGGTTGCTTCATTTTTTTCGCCTTTTCTCCGAAAATTAAAACGGCGTTGGCTCTTGGAACTCTCTGAAAAGTTTGGAAACCCCTGCCATAGAGCGTAAAATAACATCAATTTTGCGAATGAGGTTTTCATTTACGCCGGTTATTTGGAAAGACAATTGGCAATTTGCAAAAAACTTCTAGCGGTATTGCCACTATTCGTATTTCCTGAACTGTCATCCACCAATAAAGCCATTTCAATCCTAAACTTATTTTGGATGTCTACCTATCTTTTATCGATTATACTCTTGCCACAGCCGTTAATCTGCCGTTTTTGATTGGAAGACGATACGCGAAAATAATGACATCAATCATAGTCATTTCTAAAGGGATTTTGAGGGGCCTACAGTAACGAGTCGAAGATGGCCGTGGATTTTCCCAAAGTATGGAACTACCTGGTTGAACTTGCAAGGGTACAATGCAGATAGCAAGCAAGCGTTCTTCAATCATATTATATTCTGAATTGCTGAAGCTTTGCCTATATGTTGAATGTCCAGAACTTCTGACACATCCCCATTTATAAACTACATTTAATGTTTTATATTTCTGTCCATTAAAAATTATGTGGGTAGTATCCAGCGATGTGTAAAGCTAAAGCTTCATTTGGTATATACTTAATAGAAAGTTGTGGATCTGCTTCAACACTTTTTTTAATTTGGTTACTCGCATCGGAATTAGTTTCTAGTATTGACATAACTTGCGATGCATTTCGTTTTCCTTCTTTGTACAAGCTGATATTCGCTGCCACCATGAGCTCGTCATTTGTTTCAACTAATGCGGTCTATTGTTTTTTTGAGAAGTTGCGCCAATTTTTGACATTTCACAAAGGCATTTTACCAAATAAAGGCAAAGGGGGGCCACTAAGTTTCACTCCACAGAAGTTGACATTATGTTGCAGAAAAGAAGTCACCGATCTAGTCAATTTCTACATGAATTTTCCACAATAGCATATATGCACAGGTCACGAAACATACTTTTTCCAGTAAATACATACCTTTAATATTAAACAAATCAAAATTAATTAATAAAAATTTCCTTTTACAAATTTTAAGGAAATTTACAATATTATAAAAAACTTGGAATAATTTTTTTTGTTGCACATATGTGTGCAATATGCCATGTTTAAAAGCTGACAGCTGATCAAATATCGAAATAAAAAAACGATAAGCAATTCTGTAAAGTTGTCTATTTCGCCCAGTGTGCGATGACAAAATTGCACGAATTGCACTCGAATGAGGAGCTGATCAGTAAAATAAACGCATATTTTAAGACCTTCAGAAAACCAATTATTTGGAAAAGAAATGAAATAAAAATGAAATAAAAGACAAAAAACAAAGACAGGTTTTTTAATGAGAACATTAATTTGAATTTTTATTGGAGGTACCCCTCCTAGTGGTCCGATTCGGCTGATTCTGACAAATGTGCAGCGGGACTATTCTAAACCGACTCATCGAGCTGATCAAGAATACATATACTTTATGCAGGACACGAAAATAACAGTTATGGGGTAGATTTTTAATTTAAAAAATCATTATGTTCGTATCGTCGTTCATATCTAAGAGTTATTTCAAAATACATATTAGTTTTTTAAAAGGCTATCCAAATATCGCGTTAATTTATATTTTCAATTTTGTTTTATAAAAATTAATAATAACAATTATAATAATTACACTGTGCGACAAAAAAAAAAAAAATCATACTTATTTTTCATCATTATGAATTTTATAAAAAAAAGTAATATAATTACACATATAATCTGTTATTAATCTAAGTACGTCAGGAATGCAGGACTACAGACTTTAACAGCTCACAAGCACAATATACAAAAATAAAACTAATAAACCTGTGCCATAAAAGACGGGAAGTGTTGTAGTGCGGTACTATGTAATTTTATTTCTCAGGTGCGGAATCACATATTTTTAATGCCCAGACTGTTACAAGGCTTGCTACTTAAGTCTTGAGATATGGCAGCAGCAATGTTGATATGTCAAATCTGATATTGGTGTCGTAAAGCTTGTCGTTCTTAATGATAAATGTATTCAGACCGTTTTGTCATCGTATTGTTTACAGTGACTTGAAAAATTCGTTTCGGCTAAAAAATGGAATAAAATCGTAAACATTTTCGTGCAATGATTTTTTATGATTATCGACGTGGATTAACTCAACAAGATTGTGCCGATCAACTCGCTTCGACTTTTGATGATGAAACACCATCCAGGGCGTGAACTGATATTGCAAGATCGCCATGTGACTTATCGTGAGATTGAGGCATGTTTGGGCATTAGTTCCACTCGCATACAGTCAATATTGCATGAACATTTGGTCGTCAAAAAGATTTGTTCGCGTTGGATACCGCATAATTTGACAATAGCGCAAAAAAAAAATGCTCGTGTCGATTGGTGCAAAGAAATGTTGAAAAAATTCAATCGCGGTGCTTCAAAAGACGTCTATAATATCGTGACAGGTGATGAATCATGGATCTATGCATATGAGCCTGAAACTAAACAGCAGTCGACTGTATGGGTCTTTCAAGATGAGCCAAATACAGCAGAAGTTGTTCGCGCACGAAGCATTTCGAAGCAAATGATCGCCTGTATTTTTGGAATAACCGAACATGTCTCCACCGTGCCATTAGAGAAACGTAGAACGGTTAATTCTGAATGGTACACCTCCATTTGTTTGCCAGAAGTGTTCGAAGAAATAAGAAAATCAACCGCAGAAGACGAATCATTCTCCACCACGACAATGCGAGCTCTCATACATCGGCTCAAACATGTGACTTTTTAAACACTCAAAACGTCGAATTGATGGGTCATCCGCACTATAGTCCAGATTTGGCACCCAATGACTTCTTTTTATTCCCTCACGCCAAAAATAAATTGCGATGTCAACGTTTTTCAACGCCTGAAGAAGCGGTTGATGCGTTCAAAACACATGTTTTGGAGATACCTCATTCCGAGTGGAAAAAGTGCTCGAATATTGGTTCAATCGCATGCAAAAGTGTATTGATCTTCATGGAGAATATTTTGAAAAACAATAAAGTCATTTTCGATGATACATATTTGTTATTATTTGTCTGTCTCAAAACTTACGTAGCAATCCTCGCATCTGGCTCATTTCTTCAATTTATTATTTAAACCAGGCGTACTTAGATTAATAACAGATTTATGTGTAATTACTATTTTTTTTATAACATTTATAATAGTAAAAAATAAGTATGATTTATGATTGAAAAGTACCATTTTTTCGCTCTCTTTATTGATTTAATATGTCATAACTTTTAAATTAACCGTTTACTGTTTCGTGTTCAGCATGCCCAAATTAATAAAGAATATATATATATATATATGTATATTAATGTAATAGAAATTTTTTATTTTTTTTGTCGCACAGTGTTATTTTTACTATATTGACTCAAATTTAAAAATCACAAATGATTTTAATTTTTTTCAAACAAATTTAAAAATTAGGTGGCACCACAAGTTAGTGTCGAAATGACATTTTCAATGTGTAATGAAGTAATCAACACAAAAAGTCGTATCAATAAATTTAAAATGGAACAACAATAGACAAAAACAAAAAATAATATTGAATTCCATAATTAATTATAGAAAAAAAATCTCTAATGTATTAATTAGTAATTAACATTACAATAAAACTGAAAAATTAATATACTATATGTTCAAGTCAAATTTTTACCCCCTAAGCAGAGTTCAAGCCCACCGTTGTTGCATTATGTATAACAGTCGGAGAAGTTAGAAATAAAATTGCCACTCAATGCTAAGAAAGGAAGGTTGGATGCAACTCGGAGGAGCGTGAAGAGTATTACATCTTTAGCATAGCCAATGGTAGCCTTCTTTCTGTTTTCATTTAATTTAAACGGAAATGTATTATGAAATCCTAATTCTTTAACAAAAAATCTGATTAGACACTAGAAAAAAATTATCCGATCGGAAGTTTAAAAACATTCAAACTGTCAAATAGTCAGCATTAATTACAGTTATAAAAACTAAAAGATTTTACTGGATATTATGTACATTTTTTCCATCGCCTTCCCCTTTATTTAAGTTACATCAAAACAAAGTCGAATCATGGAAAAGAACCCCCTTCAGACAAAATTACATCAAATAAATTTTTATATAGAGGCGCTCGTAGATCGGATTCGTATTTGTAGTTCATAGTTGGTTAGCTCAACAAAATTGCCATATGGACTTTTGGCTGTTTTCCATATGAAAAAAATTACTGCTGTTGCCACTGGTTGTTGAATGTCAAACGTTTGATAAGCATGTTGCAGCCAGACCCTTGCTTTTCGGAGCTGTCTTTTATCTGCCAAAGTCCACTTTGCTTGCTTTAAGCTATTGAATTACTTACCAATTTTTTAGCTGTAGAAGCCAAAGCTAAAGTCAAATTGCTTTGTAATTTTTCTATTCATGTATATTTTTTCAACGATAAGATATATTTTTGTAAGATGTTTCTGTTTTTTCTATTGTAAATAAATCGTATTAAAAAAAATCAACGCAAAACAGGGTAGTAAGTGAGAGTGGCAGAGGCAAAATATATTTCTGCGACATATGTAAAATGTGTAAAGTGCATGTCGAGTTAATTTAATACTCATCAAAGTGCGTCTAGGGTAGTTTTATCTACCCTAGTTAAACATAAAGCACATATGTATCTATTGACTGGAAATTCAATGCGTGCTTGCGCGCCCACAGAAATACTTGTAAAGCAGAACCGAAACGAACTCAAACCAAACAGATTCAAATGGGGTGCAATCTACAATCACTCATCTTCATTATCATACAACAACATGGTCATTATCACTGTCAAAAGAATTGCGTCCGTGAGTATTTAGCAGTAGGTTTGTGGCCCGCGGTGTTCATTGCATTCTTAAGGCGCACTGATTGAAAACAAGAGCCATACATACAACTCTCAAAGGGGATAAACACGTTTTCATGCTGCTTTTGCTATTTTCACAATATTTAAAAAATTAACCCATTAAACACACTACCATTTGGGTCCATAACACTTGAACACCATAAAATTGGCAATTAATACTCTGTGTTATGACCCTAAAGTAACCGAAGAATGTGAACACAATTTTTACTTGTTTTGTTGTATCATCTTTTTACATGAAATATAGAAACACTTTGGTAGGATGTTTTTAACTCAGAGACCAAAAAACTGAAACCCCGTCGATTCAGCCATGCACCCGGGCGTCTGTTTCAGGGGGCGCCAAAATCATAATATAATATGATTGAAAATAAAAATACTTGCTCCACAAAGCGTCCAGCAACGGAAGTCTGGTTGGCTCACTGTCGACTTATAATAAAAAGGCGCCACACAGGTCCACACCACAAGAAAACTTGGTACCAGTCGAGATAGCTCCTAAAAACAAACTAATTTCCAAAATGAAACGATGAAATCTGCGAGGACGAATCAAAAACGCTAGATCCGCCTAGTTTATTTTCCAATGATATAAAAGTTTTGTTTGACAAAATTTTAACAGAAATTGAAACAAAGGGAGAAAGCGTTAAGTGTCTACATAAAAATTTTGCTTTCCGTGTTTTTAAAAATGTCGACTGAGGATCTGCAAAAAAAAGGAGCTCAAAAATATTCGAAAGACTTTAATCCAGTTGATTTTTGCCAGGAACTTACCGTTTACAAAGAGCTAGTAACCAAAATTAATGAAAAATTAAGTGCATTCGATCTGTTACAACATCTGTCCAAGCATGACTTGCAAGAAGCATTTCCTAATGTTAGTACAGCGTTAAGAACTTACCTACGACATCTGCAAGGTGTGAGCGAAGCTTCGGTAAACTGAAACTGAAAATAATTAAAAGCTATCTACATTCAACAATGTGTCATGAACGTCTATCTGGCCTCGCGATCCTAGCCATTGAAAATAAAACTGCCTTTGAGACGGACTTCAATGAGCTTATAGATTCTTTCGCCGTACAAAAAAAACACGCCGTGTAAAGCTGTAAAAATAAATATAATAATAATAAAGAGTACAAGTTTATTATAGGGTTCTTATTGTCCCGTTCACGAAAAATGCCAACCATTACATATTGGGTCATATAAAAAGTCGGTTTTTTGCAACTAGATGGTGTTGGTTTCCATAGATTTGGCAACACTAATCTGATTGTGTCAACACGAACACGTATTTAAAAGGTAACATTTCAGGCTATATTTTTTATGAAGACAGCTCTGTAATTCGTTGCTCGTGTTAAAAGTTATACTGACTGGAATATGAATGAAATATCTGAAGAAATACGCTGTGACGCTTTTTTACTATAAAAAAGGGAAAAACGCTGCAAAAACATGCCGAAAAATTTGTGCAGTTTACGGTGAGAATGCTGTGAGCGAACGCCGGACACAGGAGTGGTTTGCTCGATTCCATCCCGGTAATTTCGATGTAAAAGATGCACTTCGCACTGGTCGGCCTGTCAATGAAAAAGTCGATGATATTTTGCAACTGATAGACCAAGACCGGCACAGAAGCTGTCAAGAGATAGCAGAGGCACTAAACATTTGAATGGATGAAATACGAGAATATCCAAGGCAAGCGATCATGGGCAAAGGCCTTCCACAAACTAAGCCTGGATTGACGGCAAACAAGGTTTTGTTGAGTGTTTGGTGGTATTGGAAGGGAATTGTCTACCATCAATTCGGTCCTCTACTGTACACAACTCGACCGTTTGAATGAAGCAATCAAGAAAGAAATGGCCAACAGAAAGGGAGTTGTCTTCCATCATGTCAATGCTAGGCCACACACATCTTTAATGTCCCGGAACAAACTGACGGAGCTTGGTTGGGAAGTTATGATGCATCCACCGTATAGCCCGGACCTTGCACTCTCTGACTACCATTTGTTTCGATCTCTGCAAAACTCTCTTAATGGTAAAAAAATTGGACGGCCGAAGACCCTCCGAAAATCATTTGGCCAAGTTTTTCGCTGATAAACCACAGAAGGATAACGACTTTTTTCTGAGTAAAAAACAAAACTCAAGAATAACGATTATTTCCTGAGTAAAAGAATTAAACTTTGAGCTGATTTATTTATTTTCTGGATGATACATAAAACTTTTAATTTATTTTTTTTTGGTATACACTAAAAAATAAAATAAGACAGTTTTGAATAGTTGATATGATGGCGAACACATAGGTGTACTCCTTTTTCATGTAACATTTCTCTTTCACTGTTGATTTTTTAGTTTTAAAATTGACCAATAATCATTATTTGCGCTCCTTGCGGGGCCTCTGGGGCCTAGGCATAAATCCAGCACTGCACTTGAGTATCATACCCTTCAGACAGATGGACGGACATCGCAAATATATTCTCTTTACGTTGATCATTTCAAAATATGTAAACCTTATGGGTCTCCGACGCAAAGTTCTCTATATTAGAATCATCCTTCTGAGGTATACAACTTATACAATTATAGAAATTTTAGCTGTATTTTCAGTATATATTGCTCCTATGATTATTTTTCAACTGTAGATACAAATTTTATTTGGATACACGAAATGTGTTAAAGTTTTGCCAAATTTTGATAAGTATATAAAGGTTAGGAAGCATACAGGCTTTGTTATTTCCGAGACAGATCTCGAATTATTTAGGCCCCATGTTGGGGATCTAAAATGATTATGCGAAAATTATAAATACTAAAATTATTAAATTTGACTTATCCAAAGACGATTACAACGAAGGTGCCAAGTAACAAACCTTAAACTTACACAGTTTTGGCGATATCGGTATTAACACTATAATATAAACTGCCTGTTTGTGTCCTGTTTTGTTTCCAGATACCTAGTGGAGACGGTAACCTCAATCAACTATCAATAGAAATCGCAGCAGATATCGCAATACTTTGGATAATGTTCCGAGTTTAATAGCAATTCTGTCTTTATTGTTGACATTCTACATATGGAGAAACAGCTTGATGGCAAATGATTTACAAAAAATAAGGAAGTTGAATGGAAAACTGAGACCTTTTTTGGAAACTAATGTTTGTAAGACTAAGGGTACAATCATAGTGCACGCTGAAGCTGAAGCTTAAGACGAATTGCTTGCGTTGCTTTTAAGCTGAATCAGACGTCAGGAGTGCGCCAAAGAGAATTGAAAAAAAGAAACAACAAATTTCTAACTGATAAAAATCGAGATCATTTACAATGTTGACAAAAAAACAACAAATTTTTAACTGATAAAAATCGAGATCATTTACAATGCTGTTTTTTTTTTCTATTCTCATGTGTTTGTTTCCAAAATTGTTGTTGTCTTTGGTCGAACGCAAAGCAGCACAAGGCAATATTAAATGAAATCAAACAAAAACTGCACTGAGCAGCAAACGATTCATCCTCAAAATCCGTACCGCACAGTTTGAAGCTGACAGCTTGCGTTTTGGTTTCAGCTTCATCTTTACCTGCACTGTAGACACTTTCGAGCGTTTCCATGTGCACGCTTTTTCGTCTTCAACTTCGGCTTCAGCTTCAGCGTGCACTATGATTGTACCCTAAGAGTAACGAACTAAAAATAAAACCAGAAAGAAGGCTATCATTGGCTATGCTAAAGATGTAATACTCTTCACGCTTCTCCGGGTTGCATCCAACAATCCTTTGTTAGTATCACATCACTTTGAGTGGCAATTTTATTCTTTATATGTTTGCTATTTAATTTGGGTTTGTATGGGAGGTACTCCTCCTGGTAACCCAGGATCATAAAATTTACTTGGTTGATGAATATGGATCAGAAACTTATAGTGTCCAAATTTCGATACGTTAAAAAACAAAAAACTTTTTCTAATAAGAACATTAATTTAGGGGGTTTGTATGGGAAGTACCCCTCTGGTAACCTTAGGATCATAAAATTTACACGGTTGATGGATAAAAATAGTGTCCAAATTTCAGTTCGATATGTTAAAAAAGAAACCTATGTGCAAAATTTCAGTTCTCTAGCTCAAAAACTGAGGGACTAGTTTGCATACATACAGCAAATAAATATACTTTATGTGGTCTGCGATGTCTCCTTCTGTGTGTTACAAACTCTTCATGACAAACTTATAATACTATTCACTCCCGTGAAGAGTATAAATATAAAATGCACAGTGAAATTGTTATTTCAATGACGAAAAAAGCAAATGACTTATGTAGCTCGACACCTCTGGCATTGAGAGTACGTCAAGTTTTGTATTTCACACAGACATGTCTATCAAAATATAAAGCGTCAAATAGTTAACACGTTGACACTTCTTCTTTAAGTAATCGAGTCGCCGTTTCTAAATAGAAAACTCTTTGGGTGGCAAATTTACTAATACTTACCTAAGAAATAAGTGTGAAGACGAATTTATTGGATTAAAAAAATGAATTGAATAGTGTGAATAAAGGAAAAGAGTGAAGAAGATAATATAGCAAGGTTTCTTGTAGGGATTTAACAATTCAACATTTTAATGTCGTTGATTCTTGTTGGGGCGTTAATTTGGCAAGCGGTGGGGTTGGATCGGTGGTTGGACTGGTAACTGAATTTGTAAAGGTGCGGAATCTCGTAAAATAATGTTCTGTCGTTCCCACAGCAATAGTCTTAAGATCGTCATTGCTGCTGCGCATATGGCTATTGTACCATACGTTATGTACCGATTAATTGATGTTGTTGTTTCGACAGTCTGGATGTGTTTTGTGTTCTTGATGTTTAGTTCGTGCAGCGCCTCTAATGACAATAAGCTCAGTCTAGCCTTTTCGTTTGGCGTTGATTGTATCATACCGGGTATTGCCTCGAGCTGGGAAACTTCTAAGTTGCTGAATGTGTGTCAATTGATGTGGACAGATGTATTGTGGAACTTTAGTAAATATGTTCCTAGTATTTTCAGATTTCCCTTTTCTGTGATTACGGTGCCTTTGAAATTGTTGAGCAATATTGCTCCTGAACTATTGTTTCTACATCTTGGATGTGGTGTCCATTACTGAACAGGCAAGATGAATTTTGACTGTTTAGTATTCTTGGTACACAGCTGTCGTTGGTTATATCGGTTAATTGGTTTCTTTTACAAATCAAAGTATTACTTATACTATTACAATTTTCACTTATTCCAAAAACAATATTTTCACATTTTATGATTTTTTTAAACTCTAATTGAATTACAGTATTATTTCTTTTTTCTTATAATTATATTTCTAAACTTTTGTTTATTAAGTATGGGAATTTTTATTACATACAAGATTTTTCGTTATTATAAAGAACATTTATGCTTATAAATTCTAGCGCTTCTTCAATTGAATTAAAAATTAATTTTTCTTCCTTTAATTTTTCAATAACAATTCTTATCTCTATTTTATTTAATAGCATTGAGTTAATTACAGTTTTCTTAGCCCATTGTATGGCATATACTCTTTTTACAATTTCCATTCTAGTTTTTATGCTTATAGCTATTTCTGTAATGACATCTTCATCTTTTTGTATTGTGTTTCTTATCTCATTTATGAATTTATTTATTTATTTATATTTTCGTTAAATGCTTCGTTTATAACTACTTATTCATTATTGTTTTCATTTAGTTCATATAAATTTCTTGTTACCATCTCAAAGTCATCATGGTCTGGTGTGCCGGCTAAATATTTCCAAACAGTTCCTATGGCATTGATAGATCGTTTAGATCTTTCTTCTGAAATTGGTTTAATATCTTGAATAGCATCTAATGTTTGTTGAATGTCGTGGATGAGGTATGGATATAAAATGTTACTCCGGGGTATGTGACCAGTTGTATAAGAAAATTCTTCGTAAGTCCGTAGGCAAAAGGAATGAATGATTTTAAAAGTTTCATCTTGTATTCTTGCTAGTCCGTTGTCAATTGCTACTAGATGTTTAGTCGTGTAGTCTATTAATTGAACGTCCGCGCCGATAGAGTGGACAATAAGTCCTAGTATCCTGCAAGAAATTTTGAATCGTTTTTTATATTACTTTTGTGTACTGTTCTTCCTGAGACTGTTACTATGGTCGTTGATTTGTTTTCTTTTACTATTTCCTTTTTGAACCGAGCTGAAAGTTTGGAGCCCAATCTTTTGTTGATTTTTACGAAGATTACATCTCCTGGATTATATTTTTTAATAGGGTCACGTTTTTTATTATGAGTTTCTAACATATCTGATTGTTTCGTCTGTAGATTTTTTAAGATGTCTTGCGTTGCATTAGGAATGCGTCCAAAGAAAACGTTGAGTGTATAGAAGAGTTGTATTCGTAAACTGCTTTGTCTAGGAGTTCGTCGAAATTTTTGTGTTATTTCTCAAGGTCGAGTGAAAACGTTCCATTTGTCCGTTAACTGTACTTTTGTATGGAGGAGCTATAAATGATTCTATCTTGAAATCATTTACCAACATGAAGTTTATTGTTGTTGAATTAAAAGATTGTTCGTCATCCATGACTATAGCTTTAGGTATTCCATAAGAATATAGAATTTGTTTGAGGTGTTGCTTTATAACTTCTGTTGCTTTAGATTTGATAATGCGTACTTGTGCATATTTTGAAAATTTGTCTATTGCTGTCAATGTGAAGAATTATCTTGACTATGTTGTGTTGAAGTCATTGAATTTACATTGGAATTTAGAAGGGTACGTGAAAGTGCAATTGCGATGACGTTACTTATACCTGGTTTATATACTAATTCATAATTGAATTCTTCGAGAGCAGCTGTCCATCTTTTTTATTTAGCATTTGTATTTTTGTTGCTGACGGCATAGGTTAAGGGCTGGTTCCGTAAATATTTTAACTTTAGCTCTACCGTACAGGTAGTGTCTCAAACTATTGAGAGCCCAAAATATGGCAAGCATTTCGCGTTCCTTGGTCGTATAATTTTCTTCTGCTTTGGCGAGCGTTCTTCAAATGAAAGTGATAGGTCGCCCATGTTGCTCTAGTACAGCACCAATAGCATAGTTGGCAGCATCTGTTGTTAAATGAAATTCTTTTTTGTAATCAGGGTATGGAAGTATGATGTCTTCTTTAGTTTCTCAAAGAATTGCAATGCTTCTTCATCGAGAGTTATTAGTTTTTTTGCGAGAGTTGTTTTGAATTTCTCCCGTCCTCCCCTCTTAAAAGTGCCATAAGTGGCCTTGCAACTTTGGCGTAGTGGAAAATAAATCTTCTGTAATAACCCGCCATTCCTAAAAATGATCGAAGGTTTTTGAGGGTTTTTGGGGTTGGGAAATTGCGTATCGCTTCTACCTTTTTTGGGTTGGTCTTGATACCTTTGTGTGTAATTATGAATCCAAGAAACTCTACTTCTTCTTTAAGGAATTCGTATTTGTCTAGTTGACATTTAACATTTGCGTTCTCGAGAGTACTAAATACCTCTCTGATATTTTCTAGATGTTCTTCTATATTTCTCCCGAAGATGACGATGTCATCAATATAAACGTAGCATCTCTTTCCGATGTGTTCACGAAGAATATCGTCAACAGCCCGTTGAAAAATTGAGGGAGCATTTTTCAGACCGAATGGGAGTCCTGTAAACTCGTATTTACCATTATTAACTGAGAAGGCCGTTTTCTCGATGTCTCTGATTACCACCAAGTTGAGCGAGTATTTAATTTATTTCGGGTATGGGATATTTATCGGCAATGGTAACTGTATTTAGTTTCCTATAATCTATTACCATTCTAAATTTTTTCTCTCAGGATGCGTCCAATTTCTTTGGAACGATCCATACTGGTGAGTTATATGGAGATCTTGAAGGTCGAATTATCTCGTTGTCTTGTCTTGTTTTTCTACCTCTTTTTTAAGGGACATAGGGTATGGGTAGTTTCTGTCCGAATGTCAGCTTGTACACTTGTCATAAAGGTCAATTTATCTTTATTGTCAGTAAATAAATTTTTGTGTTTTTCTTCTATACTCAATATTAGTTGTTCTTCTTTTTTCGTTAGATGATTTGTTCTAATAGAATTGACATCTTGTGCATTTTATTCTTTGATTGTTATTTGTTTATTTCCAAGGATTGTCATTATCTTCCTCTTCACATCATTTATTGCGGATAGGTATTTTAAGCTGTCGTTTCCTAATATGGCATCAAATGATTGTAGTGTTGGCAATATGAAATATTTTACAGTACAGGATTTTATTCCAAAAATATTTGCAATTGTATGATATGTGATTTCTACATTACCGCCTACCCAGTTAGCATAAAAAGATTTTTCATTTAATTTGGGATGTTGTTGATGTTAGGGTCTAATGTAATTTTTATTAGATCCTGTATCTATTACAATTTTTAAAATTTGTTTGCTCTTCGTTTCATATTCAAAATATGGCAACGAAGAGTTCTTAATCTAAAAAATGGATATCGTTATAATTTGACTGTTCGGGTTCATCTGTCATTACGTTCATCGTATCGAGGTATTCTGACAGATTCTGTTCCTCGTCAAAGTTGGCGTCTTGGAATTGGTTGTTTATGTTCTCGTTTTCAGTTTGTTCTGGTTGCTCCTCATCTTGTTGCTTGCCAGAGTTTATATGGAAATTACGTTGAAATTGGGCTGGGTTATGCACCTGTTGGGAATGGGGTAAGGTTCTTTTATGGGCTAAGTTATTTACGTTCTTAACACTAGAGTCAATTTCCATCGGTTCTGGGTATTGGTTTCGTGCAACATTTGGTGTATATTGTCCGTATTGTTGGTTGTTATTAAACCCAGGTCTTTGTTGATTTCCAAAGTTGTTAGTTGATCTTTGTTGGAAATTATTATTGAAACCTGGTCTTGGTTGGTTTCCGAAGTTATTAACCGGTCTGGATGGGAGGTTGTTGTTGAAACCAAATTTTTGTTGGTTTCCGAAGTTGTTGGCTGCTGGAATGTTATTCTGATGTGGTTGCGGAAGGAAGGCTAATTGAGGATAAAATGTTGGTCTAAAATTTGGAATATTTGAGTTACGAGCTATTGGCATTGGAGTCGTCTGGCGACGAAGCGGTGCATTATGTGCGTAGTTTGACCTATAGGTTTGGTTCTTTAGTTTCAATCACAAATGTAAAGACTGAGGCAAATCTACTGGTTCCCTAATTGCTAGGAGCCTTGGTAAGTCTCCTTTCAATCCCCTAATGAATGTATAAAATGTCTATATGTACGGGTCAAGAGAGATGACAATTCCTGACTTAATTCCATACACCCTATCTTGTTTAGTATTAACGACAGATGTTGGTAAACTGCTTGATAATATTCCTGAACTGACTGGTTGCCTTGGGTAATACCAGTCATTTGATATTCTAAAGTTGACAAGTCCCTTTAGCGTGAGGCATCTGGATATAGATTTCCAGTTAAGTGGTGTACTATATGATTCTAGTACAATGTCGGCTTTTCCTACAATTTTCTCCATACTACACTTAGTATAGCGAAATATTTTGGAGTTCCAATTATTGTCTCGTACACTGCAAAAATCCTATCCACACTTTTCTTCCATGAACTGAAACTCTGCTACCTTTCCTGAAAATTTCCTAAGGCATTTTACAATTTCCGGTACTTTATCTAAATCCTGAATCTGATTGCGTTGTTCTCTATTAATTACCTGGTCTGGTACATTTGCAGTCTGTTATTGGATTGAGTAAATTTCTGATGATGTTCTGTCCTTGTACAGTCATTAATTCGTGCATCAGTGAGTTGATTTGATTTCGAAGTTCTTCATTATTACTTACTGCAGGTGCCTGATCGGCGGGGTTTATTTATGGTGCCTGGAAGCCGGGGTGTAGAATAGGCGGTCTAATTAGGTTATTTTGGTTAGCCATTTTTCAAATTTATATGTACTTTTGTTTTTTATTTATATTTTTCTTTTTTTCTTTCGTTAGGGTTTTACTTAATTTAAGATTTAATATTTTAATTTCTTTACGTAATTATTTTGTTATTTTTTTTCTCCTATTTCTTCTTTTTCTTTTTTTCTGTTTTTTATTTAATCTTATTTTGAAATGATTGTTTTTATTTTGTCATAACTTTAATTTTTTCCTTCAAATATTCACTTTTTATTCACTTAATTAAATTTATTTTTACTTACAATAACTTATTCATACCGATGAGTTGCTACCAGTTTAGTATGGCTCCTGTTCCTTCTCCGTGGAGACTACTAGGGCGCGTCGTTCCTCTTCGGGGTGGTGCTTCTTGAGGACCTTGGTATTTAGTTATTTATATTATTTTTTTTCACTCTTTATGTTTTTATTAATTAAGGCCGTGAGTGATTATTGTTTCTTTTTTTTCTCTTATTTAACACATTTATTTTGATAACAATACGCGAAAAAGATTTTTTGTTTTCTTCACGCGAACGGTCCTTACTCGGGCGCCAGTTAAATATTGAAACGTTTAGTTCTTTAAAAAAATATTATTTTATTTAATATTCGTCCGTGGAACAAATACCTGTTTTATTAGAACGTTGTTACAGGCTTAATTACAATATTTTTGAACTTGATTAAGAAACCTAGTTGAATACAATAAATTGCTTATTATGAATTTACTAAGAAAACAAATTTGCAACCAAAACTATTTCACAATCTTGCCGGTACAATGACTTTGTTGACTTCGTTTGTCAACAGGAAAGTCTGCAAAGCGGGATGCGCTGGTTATTTGAAACTTTAACTTTGTAGAAGTTAACTTATATGTATGTATGAGCCATTTTTTTTAAAGTGGCATAAATCAATTTGTTTTTAAATCGAAATATTTAAGGGTTTGTTTAAAAATATTGATGACAACTTTTGAAAAGATAATTAAATCTATTATCTATTTATTATCCCAGGATACTTATACTTATTTGTCGTAGTATAAATTATTTTCGTGTAGTAATTGAAAAGTCACCATTTTTCATTATGGTAAGTGACTTATGTTATTATATGTTAATGGGGGCCGACGTATTTTATGGAAGTAACGTTTTGATAGAATAGTGATTTAAGAAAATTAATGAGTAAATAACATAGCAATAATAATAATTTATATCATGTATTTAAATTAAAGGATTTCAAGAATTTTTATACTCTTCACGGGAGTGAATAGTAAGTATTATAAGTTTGTCATGAAGTTTGTAACACACAGAAGGAGACATCGCAGACCACATAAAGTATATATGTATATTTGTGATCAACTCGATGAGACGAGTTGGTTAAGCCATATCCGTCTGTCCATCTATATAAAAACTAGTTACTCGGTTTTTGAGCTACAGAACTGAAATTTTGCACATACGTTTCATAGGCGCTGATGCTGTCATCAATCCAAGCCTGGAATTGGGTAATATTTGCATGCCATTCTTGCTTTGTAGGTGTCAGCTGCAACACACAATTCTGCAATAAGAGGAATGTGATCGGAGCTGAGATCTGGGCTCTCCCTGATTCACAGCCAGTTCGGGAGAATTCCACAGAAAACTGCGAAATCGACGACATCTGGACATCTTTGAATGTCATAAGGATACAAGGTTGGCGCTCCAGTGGCCAGTACTTCTCTTCTGCTGTTGACGATTGAGTTAAATAGCTCTCTTCCTCTTGGCGTGGCAATCCTTGAGCCCCACATTCGATGTTTAGCGTTCCAATCTCCCCCTATCAAGAATTTTTGGGCCAAGATTAAGGAAGAAATCATTGAAATCCTGTTCCACTAGTGTTAATCCGGGAGGCAGTAGATTGCTTCAATTGTTAGTTTACCAAGATTGGTGAACAATTTAACCCCTGCAGCTTGCATAGAATCTCTACGGATAGTATCAATTTCATGGTGGCGAATGCCCGGGCGAATAATAATTGCAGCACCACCACGCATGCGATTATCATCCGGGTGATTGGCTGTATATATCCATGCATTTTGAAGGAACTTCTGCAACAAAGATGTGACTCAGAAATGAGCATGATATCAATAGCATTAGAATACTTCAAGCTCATTTTTTCGTTGTGAAACGCCATCTGGGTTCCATATTCCTAAGTTTAGGCTTATTGTTGACATTGTTTGGAAAGCAGCGCGTGGATCACAGTAAGCATTTGCACCATTTGTCCGAAGCAATCGTCTATGCGAGCGTTCAAAAGTTGAATCTGTTCAACCAGCGGCTGCAGAGACACACCATTCTGGCATTGATGGTCATTTTGTGAGTGCAGTTGCGGTTCTCTCAATTTTTGCTGTTGTGAGTTATGGTGTTGATATCCCAATTGATGTTGCTGGTGGTTGTGTAGAGACTTGCATTCCTGCTGCGAAGAATCCTGTAATCTCCGCTGATATTGAGCTTGTTGTATCTGCTTTGGTGATTGTTCCAGATTTATCTGCTGCTGCTGTGATGATTGTTGCTGTGATAATTGTTGTTCAGTTTTACGCAGTTGTATTTGTTGACGTTGCAATCGTGTTTGTGCTGGCTATTTACATGCATTTGCGTATGAGATACCTGATACGAGATGATTGTTGATTGTTGGGGGGAGACGAGCAGGTACCTTCTTCGGCGTTCTTTTTGCCACCATCTCCTTGTAGACGACACATCATTTATAATTAGCCGTGTGAGGCTCATCGCAGAGAGCACACTTTGCACGATCTGTAGTAGGTTTCAAGCAGGAGATCGATGTGTGTTTACCACCACACTTCACGCATCGGAATTGCTTTCTTATTTTATTACTTATTTTATTTTATGCATTGTAGAGTTGGTGATTGTGGTGGTTTTGAAGTTTCGTTTAATACTTGATTCAGGGAATTCTGTAAACCAGTCACTGAGTTGAATAGAACTTTTTGATGCTATTGGCGTGGAGTTGTTGGTGGAGTTCAATTTAAAGGTGGTCGAAGGGGGGCGACCCATCTCAGTAGTGGCCAGTCAACACGCAAAATAAAATAGTTAAGGTTTTTTGTTATGTATATAATTTAGTTAAATTAAATTTTTGAAAAAGAAAAAAATTAAATTTAAATAATTTTCAACAAATAAAATGTTCACAGTGTTGAACAACCGCACAAGTTGAGTGTTGTCGAGTGAATAAAAAATAATTATTAAATTTGATCATTATTATTAATAATAATAATAAATATAATAAAGAGGTACTGTTTGTTTTGATGAAACGGGTAATCTTCGAAACGACTTATCCAATTTTACAAGTTCATTCTTCAGTAGATTGCTACGTTGTCACTGAATGTTATAGGATACTTACTTTTTTGATTTATTAAAAATGTTGTTACAGATTTTTGAATATTAATATTTTTAACTTTTTGCCACAGCCAAGCACAGAAACGTTCTTACGTTTTCATGCTGTGATTCTTCTTGAATTTTGTGTTATCTTTGTTATTGTTGTATTTCTCACTCTGAGTACGCACAAGAGTCTTGCGTCTTCGTTATCTTCTTTTTGTATATGTTGGTCACTGAGATCGACTCAAGAGAGAGACTGTCGCGTATGTGCTAGAAAACACGGACGTTTTTGATGTCGGACGTTTCCAATTTCATCCAAATAAACCCTAAGTGTGCTAGAAAACGCGAAGGTTTAATTTTTCAAACATTGATGTTCGAATGACCAGCTGAATAAGTCCACTGTTTTCCACTATTTGTATAATACATTATTTACAATCTCATCGAGTTAATTTAATAATACTTTATTTTGCTAAAAAATTTCGCTTTTTTAAATTTTACTCTTCTTCTTTTATTTTGTGCACTCTCGACCACGTACACAAATGTAGACTAGACTTAAGCGTGAATGCGTTCAAAACGGCTTTTGAAACATTCACTCTAAATTGAGTTTTCACACATTCATTTATAGTGAATTTCATATCGAATGTGCGTTGTGTTTCATTTCTGAAATATGTTCTTATCTACACAGATTGTGAATGAAACTAAATGTTGGTAAGAGTGAATATGGAACATGGAATTTTTTGTCCTTTTACAGCTGTATATTGAATGTGACCACGTCCCTCAAGTCGCCTAACCTCATTCTTCAAACGCTAAACGAAATGAAATAACAACGAAAGAAGACAAAGAGAAACGTCGGCAAACGGCTCAGCTTCCCCACCTTGTCTCGCTACCCTTATCCGCAAGCATAAATTCGACTAATAAAACACGAAAGAATACAAAAAAAAAGTCGGCGTAGCTGGTCGACAATTGTGTTGTCGGACGACACAGTTTCCCCACACTGCCTCGCTTATTCAGAAGCAAACTTGTACTACACCTCACATAACTATGAAGTGAATGTCCAATCGTTTTTTTCCACATTCACTGTTTCATTTCGTGTGTTTTGAATGTGCAGGCACAACACTGATTCTATCCATTTCCATCTGAATGTGTCACTCACTGACTCATATCTTCTCTCACACAGTAATGCCAATATTCAAATTTCGTCGTTTACATTAAATTTGTGTATAGATTCATGAATTACAACTTTGGTTGCCAATGTTAATGTGCGACTGATCATGTCTAATGCAGACATGCCAACTTCCGCCAATGGGTTTATTAAAACTATTTATTGAACTTATCAATTTCTTCGCATTTATAAAACAAAACTAAAACATGCAAAAGTCAAGTCGGGATAAGAAATTGATTGATATTCGATAACATTTGTAATCATGAAAAGTAAATGTGAACATTTCAGGCATATTTTGGTTTTTTACTCTGAAAAGGGAAGAAATTCACCTCACTAAGCAGATCAAAGTATCGAAAATGAGCCATTTTTAAAGCGAAGGTGATGAAAAATGGTTTGTGTACAATAACGTGAACCAAAAACGATCATGGAGCTAGAAAGATGAAACGCCTCTAACCACATCAAGGCCGATATTCACCAGAGGAAAGTTATGCTGTCCGTTTGGTGGAATTGGGCAGGTATCATTCACTTTGAGATGCTCCCATCTTGAATTGGACAAAAAATTTCAAAAAGAAGCACCCCGAACTACCCAATCGAATAGTTGTCAATTTCCACCATAGCAACTCTCGACCGCATATACTTTGGTCACTCAGCAAAAATTATCGGTTCTAAATAGGGAAGTGATGTCACTTCCACCCTATAGACCCGACCTTTCACCATCAGATTTCCATTTATTCCGCTCTCTTCAAAACTCGATTCTGATGAGACTTTCAAAAACCACTTGACACAGTTGGATAGAACTAAATTCTATTCCGGCTGAGGATCAAGTGAATTCGTACATATGTACTGTTCGTACGGAGTTTGGCTTGATACTATTTATTTAAGGAAAAATGTTCTCTTATATACTTAGAATACCTTGTGATCTAAGGAATTTGTCTACCTTCGGTTCTATTTTTGAAAACCCTAATTAGTAGCAGACTGTTATTTTATGATGCTACCTTAACTGTCATCATTTATGAAGGTCATAAATGTTGGTGTTACTTAGGCTACCTTTTTTTTTATTCATTGACAGCAAAGCAGCCATAAAGGCAATAGCGGCGGTGATGACGAAATCGAACTGTGTTCAACAATGTAGAACCAAAATTGACGAACTCTGTTTTGACAGACGAGTCACCATCTTTTGGGTACCGGGACATAAAGGAATTGAAGGGAACGAAGAAGCAGACGCACTCGCTAAAGCTGGTGCTAGCAAAGCTGAGGTAAGTGCGTCATACTTACGTCCCTCTCTGTCCACGTTAAAAACAGAAATAGATGCAGCAACGATTCAGGAGGCGAAGAGAATGTGGGATGGAACACTCTCTTGCAGAACCGCAAAAGTCATGCTACGCTCTGTTAATAATAAGACTACCAACTACATCTTAGCTCTCCTAAGAGAGGATTACAAGTTATTAGTCGGAATACTCACGGGACACTGTTTAACACCTTCCCACGCAGCCAAATTGGGCTTGGTACAGAGTGATGCATGTACAACATGCAACGAGGTAAATGTTAGGGGAACTGTAGAACACCTACTTTGCCAATGTCCAGCTCTCAACAGATCACGCTTTAGCTATCTCGGATCTGTATCTTTCCTCTCCTTGGAAAGTATCGCGGATCAGAAAAGTAGCAATTTATTAAAGCTCGCAAAAAAGTGCATAAAAACCAGTATTTAAAGATATATACTTCTTCTTGGCAACACAAAGGACCATTATTGGTTTATGTGAGATCTCTTGATCAGCCAAGCAAACCTAACCTAACCTAAGCTACCTTTTTTATATGTATTCTTATTCTTAATTATATATATCTTAATTTTATGATATGTTGCGCCTTACTCCAGCGCCATCATGGCAGCAACCATGTTCATTTCTGAACACAGTTTTTGCCCATAGGGATCAGAAGTTGTACGAGGAGGGAATAATGGAACTTTACGAAGAATGGGTAACAGTTGTCCAACAAAACGGCCAATACATAATCGATTAATGTTTGATATACACATAATAACAAATTTTGAATTCAATGGAAAAAACCGACTCGCCTTTTGCACACACCCAATATATGTAAGCAGGTTGGCATAGTCAGAATTGTTTCCTTTTGCTTATTGCGTTTATTTTGCTTCAATTTAAACGATGCAAATTGTTGCTTAAAACAAATAAAATGTTATATTCTTTAAATGCAGTTAAGCGAGAAAAGCAATAAGCTACAGATCTTGATCCTTTTTTTCCTTTAAGGGTGAATTTAACCAAATCGTTTGTAAAAAACTTGCCGATTTCAAAAACGTCAAAAGCGGTTTCTAGCACACCCAAAAATGGAACTGGGATGGAATTGAGACGAAAGCGGTTTCTAGCACATACCCGTGTGTGCCTCGTTGTTCGTGCTTTTAACAAAGAGTATAAAAATATACTCTTTGCTTTGAATGCTTTTGCAAAGCAGATATAAGTTATGGTTGTGGGCAAACACCGTGTGCTTTTGTTGGCACGCAAAGGGAAGAAGAGAGAAGAATAAAATGTAAATACACAAACGTCATTCGATCGTCGATTCTCCTTTGGTGATTTTTGATTGTGTTCACACGAACGGCACGCGTAAAAATCACATTTTTCATAAGTTTATTTATGTTTCTTTCTGCAGCTGTGCATTCTGTCGCAGAGCAAATTTCTTCACCTTACGCTCCTATTGGCTACGAAATTCTGCATTTCGCATGCATTCTCACTCTACGCAAACCAAAGAATTATGAACAATCGTGAAAGAAGACAAGGAAAACGTCAGGGCAGACTTCTACGAATTTGCAAATAGTTATCTATAATAAAATAAACCAAGCGGAAAGCGCACAAGTCATTCGTGCTGTGACAGCAATATCGTTTTATTTTCTTATGCTTCCTTTTTATATTTCGTTATTAATTAATTCTTTATAATCACAACGCCATACATAGAATAAGATCACAGCTTTCACGTCACACATCTCCTTGCGAGTCATAGAGAGTACATCTAACACACGTTACATTAGAACCTTCACTTATCCTTATGAAAACTAATATACCTAAAACAATTATAGTGCATATCTTGTCATTGACCTATATAAAAAACTGTAATAATAATAATTATAATAAATGTATTACGAGTACTAGATAAGGAAACGTAAGCTCTGTTTTGATGATAACAGTTAGGGTATATTCGAATTTGTAGCGGCATATCAGTCGTCTTAGGTTACATAGATAGTTTAGAAAAGTTAGTTCTAAGTTGTATTTCAAGCAAGTGAAAATAAAATTCTAAATAATTTTTATTAACACATAACTCGCGCATGCTAGGGAATCCAGTACAGAACACTCGCAACGGCTCGCTAGCCAAAATGTAAAAACCTCACGGGCCCATGCCAGGGAATCTAGCACCGAACGCTCCCAGCGCCTAGCCGTAGAAAGCCAACGTTTATCTACAACCAGAGCGCGTAATCGATTAATTGTACACGGGAATCGATCAGACTTTTTACCAGATCCCAACGGCAGTAAATGATATACAAAAAACAGTTTTTAACAATACTTTTCGGTTTATATGAATTTGTATTTGTATGCTATTTGGGTTACGTAATGCATCAAAAACAATTCAGAGGTATGTAAACAACATCTTTAGAGGCCTAGATTTTGTATTCATTTCCCTTGATGATCTATTTGTAATGTCTGAGACGCCTGAACAGCATCGAGAGCATTTGCGTAAGAGCCACTTCGGATAGAGTTCAGTACAATATCTCGGCTGCTCTAGTGGGTATACAATTGTGCTCAATATCAAGCTCCTTCGAATTCCTTAAAAAATTTTAAATGAATGATAAGACTAAAGTACCTCGGACTCCTGCTACTGAAAAAGCTCTAGAAGATTGTAAGCAATGCCTTGTATATCCCACAGCTTTAGAGTTTCCAGCCGATAATGTCCCACTAATATTAACAAACGATGTCTCACTCGAGCAGATGATTGGTGATACTCGCAGACCAATTTGTTTTATCTCCAGGAAGTTACAATCAACCGAAACACAATATATTACCTACGATAGAGAGTTGTTGGCTGTATTTTCCGCAATAAAATTCATTGTATACTTGCTTGAAAATCGTCAGTTTGTAATTCGTACAGACCATGTGCCATTATCATTTGCTATAGTACGTCCATATCTCCCAAAGAATCTACGTAAATGAGCATTTAAGAGTGGGCATGAAAAATTTCATCCATCAATAAGAGATGCCTGCAAACCCGCAAAATTTTGTTGAAAAGTTTCGTGAGCACATAAAAGGTTTGAGGCCTACTCCTACTGCCTACTATATTAAAAGAGGTACTCACATTTTCACATGTATGAGAACGTTGTGATGAAGTGAGAAAATCATTGGAACCACCATATCATACTCCATATGGAACAAGTAGATTAAAAGTACTTCAAATTAAATATTGATGGTAAATCATAAGCGATTTCAATTGAAAGGTTGAAGCCTGCATATATGCCAAGGTCGAATAATATAAGAATCACTAAGAAACTTCAATAGAACCGCTGCAGCAGCATCCTTGGAAATCATCAATGGACGCGCCTAGAAGAATGTATATAAGAAAAATAGTCTCGTTCCCTTCCTCAGGTGAGTGAATGTGGTGGCACACATCCAGTATTAAAAAGATGTACCTCCAGGCGGCGCATCAGTGCTTTAAAAAGAGAGTTGGCAAGTCTAAAAAAAGAAAGGAAGCTGGCAAGTCGAAGATAAAAGGTGGGATTACACATTGCGCGTGGTTAAAACCATACTTCATAAAAATTATTAATAAAGGAGTGTTAAAATAAAATATTATCTTAACCAACAAAAGGGAAACATTTAATAAGATAGCCTAGGTTGCTTTATAGAGTTAGTATTTGCGCCATCTACAAGTGACTATTGGTGTATTGAAATTAGTATGAATATATAACATTTCTGTATACTCATTCACAGGCACGTGAAGAAAAAGGTTTTGCTTTAAACTCAAATGATGCTAATCTATTAATATGATTCAGGAGAGCAGAAAAAAGTTTGCGTCGAGAAATAAGACACATAAGCTGGTTGTGAACCAATTGATTTAAAATGAAAAAAAAAAGTATGTAATAACAATAATGATTTTAAAATTATGTTTGTATAAGGACTTCTTCCTCCAGTAATCGAAAAACCACGTGGAGTGTTTCTTATAATTTATTGACTTGACCTCGTGAAAAAAATGCTACTTCTTCTTGCCTTGTTACACATAAAACATGTCACTTTAAATTCGGCTTAAGGGTATTTTACGACAAAGGAATGGTTAGCACCCCGTAGCTATTTTGATTCACTTAATGTAAATTTAATATATGTGCATATTGGATGACCTGACATAATAAACATAAAAGCGCAACGCTGTCAAAGAATATTCAACCCTGCATGTTATGATTTTATTTCCTGAAATGCATTAATTTATTCATAACCCTCAATATTCCCTTTTCTTATATATTATATATATAGTATATGAGGGCGAAAGGGACTCACATATTTTTATAAAATGTATTTAATATCGAGAAAAAGAGGCTTTGGTTGGTATCAATAAAGGCTTCCACTTGCATTTTTGCTTCAAATTGATTATATATATGTATTATGTCAATACGTGTTGGAACTGTATGGTAATTAATTTATAACTATACAGTCCAGATGTTTTTGGATAAACTGCAGCAGTCTAAAACTTGTTTAAAGACTTATAATTCAAGTTCTCTTATATACAATACTCATACATAACTCAAGTTTGGCTTAACATAACTGATAAAAAATAGAGTGCAATAGAAAGCTATGGAAAGAAGAGAGAGGTAGCACAAGAAAGAAGCGAATGCATTCATCCTAATCTGAACTTCTTTTATTCCACTGATAAAACCAAGAGGTTATCAATGGCTATACCAAAGATGTAATATTATTCACGCTCCTCCGGGTTGCGTCGAACCGAACGGCGACAAATGCCAGACATCAGATATACTTCCTTTCTTAGCACCACTATATTCTCTCTGTCGCAGTTTGAGTATCAACAAAGAACACAGTTTGAGTAACAAAAGTGTGCACAGTTTGGGGTACAGTTTTGTATGTCCTTTTTTTTAAATTTGGGTTTGTATGGGAGGTACCCCTTCTGGTACCCCTAGGATCTTGAAAACTACATGGCTGACGAATATGGATCAGACTTAAAGTGTCGAAACTTCAGTTCGATACGTCAAAAACCAAAATACTTTTCCTATAAGAACATAAAGACGTCAGAAAACTCGTCTCATCGAGCTGATCAAAAATATATATACTTTATGGGTACTGCGAAGTCTCCTTCTGTGTGTTACAAACTTCATGACAGACTTATAATACTATGCACTGCGTTAAGAGTATAAAAACACTGCTCAGCTTTTATGCATGAGTCCCAATGTCGTAAAGAAATTACAGAAAGCACATTGGGAGAAATGACCAAGCTGGCGACGCTTAAGCCAAATTTTAAATTTTCGAATCCCACCCAAATTGGTTTTTTTTTTGTCGATACTCGATAAACCAACAGATTTTTTGCATATTTTTATTTTCTCTTATATGCAATTTACACCAAAGTACATCACGTTGATGGGGTTTTCCGTTTACACCGGATATTTTGCATCACAAACAGCTGTTTTTTCTTTTGGTTATACACACACGTGGAACTTGCGAGCACGTTGGTTAAATACAAACTAAAAGTTTCTGAAAAATACATGTTTTTGAACATTTTGCAACATATGCAAATAATTCTTGCAATTCCCTATTTCATTCCTAATACTTATTTTATTAAATTCTTTTAAAAAAAATTGACAATTTATTGTTTACTTAACAATGTTTTGAGACATCAGCTGCTGTTTAATGATGCGACAGGTGGAAAAACACAAAAAAACTTGGCATCACTGCAGAATATGTCTAGAGAGACCATTATTAATTTTCATATCAAGGCACATCAGTTCTTGATGCGACTATTGATCCCCATCACATTCTACAACAACAACCCCTGAATGACGTCATTTTCCTTATGGTTGTTGTCGAATCTGATACGTATCAGTAGACACATCAATGTTGATGTTGATGTGCTTTGGTGTAAATCGCATATTAATCGCAATATTTGCACAGCTTTGATCTTTCAAATTTATCATATGTTTTAGCAAATGCATCAAATATTTTTCCATCTTTGGAAAAAATAAAATTAGGAAAACTCAAAACGAACAGCCGGAAAATGGGAAAATCCAAATCAAAGTGTGCAAGTGAGATGGCATATTGGCATTGTAGTCAGATGAGAAAATTTTGTTCATTTGTTTACTGGTGCAGGCCTTTCAGACGGTCAGTTCAGTCTCAGTCCATGTTATCGCTTCAGAAATTGAAATGGACTGACAAATAAGCTGGGCCATTAGTCAATTTTTCTGTCATCGTTTCGGTTATCGGTGCGATAACATGGACTGAGACTGAACTGACCGTCAAAAAGGCCTTTTATTTTTGAATTTACTTTGCTAGGGATGGGTATCGACTAGAGGGCTGCATTGAGCACAAAATTCGGCGTTTGAGTTACTCATGCCAAAATGAATGAATGAGTTTTGTAACCAAATATGAAAGAAACTCACATAGTAATAACCAAAACCAAAAGTTCTGGTTATCGCTATGCGGCGGCACTCATAGCGCGAAATTCTATTTAGTTGTGAAAACACTCGTGCATTCAGTGTGCGAAAGAAGAAGACATGAAGAAATGATAAATGCGCTTATACACATTGTCCCCTAAATGTTTGCAGCGTCGAGTACTAGTAAAACTTCATTTGAATGATAAATTTTAACTGTAAGAAACAATTTATTTAAAAAAAAAAAAAATAAATACAGTTATCTTTTTGTAAACTTTTATAATATTTATTGATAAAAAACAAAAGTTATCATATTGGAAGTACGCCAAAAAATAGTAAAAAAATATTTTAGTGTTTTTTTTTTGACATTGCAAATAATTATGGGACTATGTGTAGATGCACATCGAAACGAAGACGCAGAAGCAATAGTCAAACCCAGAATAAAAAAATGAATGAATCAATGAATGCATGAGTTTTATCAGTGGCACACGAGTTACTCAACTAACCATTCGAATTAACTTAATTTGAATAATCGCATATCTGGTTAAATTTTTACTCAAAACCAAAAATCTGGTTTTGGCAGTTTGTCGCACACGAGTTTTTGAGTTTCATCAGTGGTACTCAGTCTGTCTGTTAGTTTGAGTGCGCTGATGCAGCCCTATAGTATCGACCAACAAAACGTCGATTATTAGTTTTTACTAATTAATCGATACACCAATTAATTGTTGCTTAAAAAATCGATTAATCGATAGGAAAATGAAAACAACGAACTCTTAATAAAAAACGGTCTTTATTTATTGGCGTAAACTTTATTGGCGAGCAAATAAGAAAAAAGGAATGCGGAAGATCGGGTCAAAGAAATCAAAGTAATTTCTGCCACTAGGTCAAAATAACAAATAAGCGTAAAACTCGATTATCTGAAGCGAAAAAATCGATTATCCGATTAATCGAACGCAAATGAAATCGATTAAAAAATCATCGGTTATTTCAACGAAACATCGAAAAATCAACACCCATCCCTATACTTTGCATAGCTTGATTTTGTATAACGTACTAGCTTTCCCGGCGTGCTTTGCTACGCTCCCGACGGGATGTAAGTGCGTCATGCTATTTTTTTTTTTTAAATGTAATACATTGCGCATTAATTGAAATACTTTTGATAAATCAGATGAATCAAATATTTTCTGCTATATTTGACAAGGTGACTTGATTGATTTTAAAATATATCTCTAAGACTTGTATGTAAACTATTATCCACCAATTTCTCGACAATAGCACCAAACTTTACTGAAACACTCTCAAGACTTTGCTAGAGATGCCCTTAAAATTTCATCAAAATCGGTTCTGTAATTTCAGAATCTATACGAGACTCACATATATACATACATACATTCTATTTTGTATATATAGATTTAATCAGTTATATAAATGTGATTCGTATCAACATACATTTTCAAAAAAAACACGAAACAATAGCAAAGCTCGGTCCCCTAGTTTTTTTTTTTTTTTTTGTTGTTGGTACCCTTCATCTTATTTTGAAATAGATAAAGAAATGAAAATGCGGACGACAACCAACGGAGAGTTTGTTTTTAGAATCGAATAAAAGGATAGAGAGTACTATTGTTGTAATATATTGCATGTGTTTTCTATAGGGGACAATAGATGGATGTGTTTTGGTAATATTAATCTTCATTTTGTGTACCCAAATGAAAATGAAGACATAAATGCGTTATAATAAAGTTCTTTTCAATAAAAATTGAAAGAAATAAAAACTTCTTCGATAACCAAAGCTCTGCGCACATCAAATTATTTTGTTAGTAGTAATTTCAATAACTTTTCCCACGGCAACTAAAACTTTGACATTTTAGATTTGGTTTTTGTTTGGCGCTTCAAAGTTTATTCCGTGACTTTTCACAGTTCCCCTTTCTATATAGTAAAAGTTTATCTCTGAAAAGAAAAACAATAAACGTTTAAAATTGGTAACTGGCAAAAAAAACCATAAGTGCATGTAGAAGCAACCACAAGAGAAATATGAAGTGGAAGAAACAAGAAAATGATTATAGTGAGGTAGAAATACTGATACTGTGAACTTCACATCCTCCCAGAGTTCGCAAATAACAATCAACACATATTTTCAATGCAGTCTGCTCACTGAAATAACAGAAATAAATGAAGCCGATTGGTTTTTCTCTGCGCCGAACACTTCTGTTGCTTTGCTTATGCACACTCTGTTAAGTTTACAGTTGAGGGAAACAAATGTCTGTCTAACAACAACCATTCCAAAAGACCAATTCGGTCAATCTGTCAAAAAGAAGTCTTTCTGAGAGGACAGAACGAAATAAGTGGAAAGCATAAATGGCTTTGTGTTGTTGGTGTGGTGTGACATGAGTTGTTTGAGTCGGAGAGAGTGTGCAAAAAAATACTGATCAGCATGTGCATGAGGCGAGCCAATGGCGTAGCCAGAATTTTGTTCGAGAAGGGTGTAGAATAAAATGCATACTACAAAAACATTTATTATTGGAAACAAATAGTTATCTTATTACACTAATTATAAATAGTTAACTATTGAAGATGCAGCAATGCACTTTTGAGACAATTTTAATGAGTAATTAGATATAAAATATACACACTCTGCAGACCCCCTGCCGTATCTGGCTACGCCCTTGTTGTTGGATAATATTAGTATACACAACAAAGAGAGAGAGAAGGAGAGAGAATTGCAAAAGCAGCCGCTCATTCAAGTGCATACGTACCCAAAGACCTTTTTGAATTTGTTTTTCGTGAATTACTCCCGAATAACCAACCAGAGGGAAGAGAAACTGAAAAAAGTGTTTTTGGTTGAGCGACAGCAGAAAATAGAAATCAATGTTAAATTCTCTTGTTTAACAGTTTTGCATTGCGTGCGCATTTAACAGTTTTTTGCAGACAGCCTGAAATTGTTGACTGTTATTTGCGAACTCTGCATCCTTCCATACAAACCCAAATTTAAATTAATGTTCTTTTGTTTCTCATTTTGGTTAATAAGTAGCACACTTTTGGGCGATGTTAGTTTTTTTGTAGTTACTTCAGGCGTTGGTTAAATATTTCACTTTTGCTACAAAAACAAATTAATTTTGTAAAACTTCAGACAGAGCTTTACAAGCTTTACTTCCAACGAATTTGAATACGAATATAAACAATACATACATATACAATATATACATAAATTTTCTAACTTTTACTCAATGTTATCTTTCTAAGTTACTCTTTGCATATTTTGAATTTCATACAAGAAATGATTTGTGTAAAACATTTTAATCACACCCAATCAACAATATAGAACATGTTTAGGTAAGGTTTTTTGGTTTTAAAAGTAGCGAAAAATGTTACAAGAATAAAATTATTCTGCTGCTTCTTATAAGCTTTTTGTGAAGGAGATCCAATATTGCAAAGTTTGTTCGTACATATATTAAATAATAAATTTCCGTTTGAGGCTGTAATTATCTCCACAGGTAACTCGATTTAAATGGTTGCCAAAATATATTGTATACCGTCTGTTCGCTTGAATGTTAAAGTACACACAATTATAAACCAGATTACAAAAGTTAAAATATTTATCGTCGTATTTTATTATTGAAAACAATTGTTTTAAGATGTCCAACTGAGTTTTTGAATTTCGCTAATGAATTTTTATTTTTGTATTGTATTATACACATTACTACCTTCTGTACTGATTAAATGTTAAATATAAATGGCAGTATTCAAGAAAATAACCACAACTAAAAAAAAAAAATTATAAAAAAGGTTAATCCACATATAAAAATAATTCAAAACAAAATTTCGTAGGTATTTCCCATTACACAAAATTAAGTTTGAACCACATTTCAATGATTAATGTGTCTTTCCTTTGCTATATTAATTTAATTTAAACTTATTGGCATGCAATTTGTGTATTTCTAACGTGGAATGGCTATTTTTATCTCATGTGATGACCAGGGCATCTTTGAGCTGTATAACATTGAAAATAAGAATCAGCCGAGAAACTCACAGCTATTGAATTTACCCAAATATTGTTTATAGCGGATATAAAAATTTACTAACTAGCAATACATTTTATGAAATACATACTAGCTTTCCCGGAGTGCCTTGTTACACCACCAACTTGATGCTAATGCGGGATTTGTATAGTCATTGTTTGTTTATTAATAACTCAGCCTTCGAAGTAATCCAATCAACTGAACAACTTCCACAACTTTAAGCAGTTTGAAGTGAGTTTGAGTTTCATTGCACTCATCTTTATCTATATTTAACTGATGCCTTTTTAGTAGATAGTAATTTTTTTGGAACAGTTACAATAGTAAACTTTTTGACAGCTGATAACATGCTGCTCATCAAATACGGACATATACTTACATACTTTTTAGGGTTCCATACCCAAAGTGCCAACGGGGTCCTATTACTAACCCTACGCTGTCCGTCCTTCCTTCCTCAGAACCGTAATAGTTAGACAATTGCGCGTATACCGACAAATAAGAAAATAAATTAAAGTTAAAAATTTGAAGGGGTCCTTATACAAACCCAACTTCAAATTAATGTTCTTATTAGAAAAACTTTTTTGTTTTCTGTCTGATCGAACTGAAATTTGGACACTATAAGTGTGTGACCCATATCCATACAAACTCAAATTCAAATTAATGCTCTTATTCTTGTTTTTTCGGAAAATATAAGTAGATAAGAATTTCGTTTATATTACTGACTAGCGTACCCGGCGTGCTTTGATACGCTCCCGGCGTGCTTTGATACACTCCCGACGTGATTTTAGTGCGTGATGCTGTTCTCTTTTTAATTATAGTTCATTGTGCAGCAATTGGCATGGTTTTGAAAAACTAGACGAATCAATAATTAATATCGACAAAATTACCAGATACGCCAACAGCCCAGCGTCGATTCAAGACCTCAAAGATGGAATTCGTGAGGCTATCGAGGACATATGGCAGCCACTTTGCGATTTGATTATGGAAAATTTCATGAAAAGGAAGAAAGGGTGAGGAAAACTCTCAATGCCTTTTATGTTTGCAGGGAAATTCTCGGAATGACATGGGGCTTATCTTCCCGTCTAACATATTAGATGTACACGGCAGTGGTTAGACCTATATTACTTTATGGTATCTTGGTATGGTGGACAAGTGTCAACAAGAAGACATACGTCAAAAAGTTGGAGAAGGTACAGAGAATCGCAGGGCTTTGTATAACTGGTGCAATGCGCACCACCCCTACAGCAGCACTTGATAGAATACTCGACCTTCAACCTATAGGCTTGGCAGCGAAGAACTTTGCAAAGAAGTCTGCGCTAAGACTAAAGGTAACAGGACAGTTTATACAGAGGCCTTATGGTCACAGTAAGATACATGAAGGTTTAAACACTAGCTCGGACTATGTTATTCCCCAGGCCAACTTTAATGGAAGGCCTAGTGTAGTAATAGAATATAATGGGTGGCAAAGGGGACTCCAGTTTGGCAGTCATACCTACAATCTGTTTACAGACGGATCTAAAATGGCAGAGGGAGTGGGTGCTGCAGTATTCTGTTCAGAGCTTGACCTTAAACGGTCATATAAGCTTCCAGACTACTGTAGCGTGTTTCAGGCCGAGATTTATGCGGCTACAAAAGCAGCAGAATTAGCAGCCGAGCTAACTCCTCTAAACTCCCAAATAAACATATTCATCGACAGCCAAGCAGCCATAAAGGCAATAGCGGCGGTGATGACGAAATCGAACTGTGTTCAACAATGTAGAACCAAAATTGACAAACTCTGTTTTGACAGACGCGTCACCATCTTTTGGGTACCGGGACATAAAGGAATTGAAGGGAACGAAGAAGCAGACGCACTCGCTAAAAGTGCGTCATACATACGTCCCTCTCTGTCCACGTTAAAAACAGAAATATACGCAGCAACGATTCAGCAGGCGAAGAGAATGTGGGATGGAACACTCTCTTGCAGAACCGCAAAAGTCATGCTACGCTCTGTTAATAATAAGACTACCAACTACATCTTAGCTCTCCTAAGAGAGGATTACAAGTTATTAGTCGGAATACTCACGGGACACTGTTTAACACCTTCCCACGCAGCCAAATTGGGCTTGGTATAGAGTGATGCATGTACAACATGCAACGAGGTAAATGTTAGGGGAACTCTAGAACACCTACTTTTCCAATGTCCAGCTCTCTACAGATCACGCTTTAGCTATCTCGGATCTGTACTTTCCTCTCCTTGGAAAGTATCGCGGATCAGAAGAGTAGCAATTTATTAAAGCTCGCAAAAAAGTGCAAAAAAAGTTGCTTTAATTGCATGAGAGAGAGAGAGAGTGAAAGAGAAAGAGATGAAGATCATGTGTTTGTTTAGAGTGTAGGTGTGTCTGGCTTTCTTGTAGTTATATTTGTGAAAACTTTTAATTGTTTTACGCCAAAAATATTTAACAGATTTTAATAAAAAAAAAGTATTGGGCTCATCTGCAAATGAAAACCTATCGAATGGTATATTTTTTATTAAAATCGGTTAGATACTTTAGGCCTAAAAATTATCAAAAGAAACCTGTTGCAGTATTTATATTTTGATGTATAAGATTATCTTTTGTTTCTCGTTTTGATTAATTTTGTTGTAGAATACTTTTAGGCGATGTTGGCTAATTTTGTGTAGTATACATTAGGCGCTGTTTAAATACATATTTCACTTTTGCGACAAAAACAAATTAATTTTACATAACTTCAGACAGAGATACAGGCTTTACTTCCTACGAATATGCGTAGATAGTGTTAAAACCTTGGGCAGTGGTACGGTACCCTTCGTGTGCGGTTCCGACTCCCACCTAACCGATTTTTATACATGTTCACTAACATAACAACGAAACGAATCCTGAAAATATAAAAAATCTGGTATTTTTAACATATGTACTTAAACTCTGTACCACTTCTCTATGGGTTTTGAATGCTACCAGAAACCATATGCGAAACATTAAAAGTACTCGTAGATTCTGCACCGCAAGTAGTATTTTTGGGCAATTATGTATACATATAAGGAAAACAAACAACGGTTGATTTTTTGAGGACCGTTCCGCTACTTGTATTTTATCATTCTATATGATGTTTTTTTTTTGACAAAAGCATGATTGAAAGAAAGATTGAATTTGAATGAGGTTTAGGTTTAGGCGACTAGTATCAAAATGAGCGAGTATTTTTCTCTCCATTTTTTGCCACCATACCCTTTTCTTCTCTATAATACAGGCGACACCAGTTGGGCGTAGTTTCACGCCAGTATTTCCGCCCGTCTTTTGTGCTTACCAGGGACGACAAAGATTGGTAAATCAGATCACTTCAACATTGCAAGTTTTTCCAGAAATTTTTTTTTATTTTCATTATTAAAGGAAAGTGCTGACAACTTATGCAATTGTATTTTAATGAAGCTCACAAATAATGATGACATTGTTGAAACAAGTGATTAAATTTTCAATAAAATACGCGAGGTGTATTCAAAAAAGTAATTTAATAATATTAAGTTTCATTTGTTTTTTCGATTTTTATCGATTAGAATTGTAAGGTTTTTAACACTGGTCGACACATGTTTGTCACATGAACTATTTCAGTGGATATTTCCTAATTCGAGGTCGCTGATTTCGGATCAGCCCTTAGTTTTTTTGTATCACGTCTAGTTTTTGAGATATTGTTTTCTTTCTTACTTTTACATAGAGTTCGTTTACGTTATTACACTACCACTACATTGGGGTGACATTGTATATCTTTTGCTGCATCAATGTGCATTTGTAAATAATTTTTACCGATAACAATTTCGTCGCCATTGCCGAACCATGAAAATATGAATATCTGAAGTGATATTCGCACACTCTCCAGAATCCACTTTTCTTAATAAATGCATTATTTCAGCGTTCTATACACTAATACACTTGTGACGTCAACAATTGAGAGTGACCAATTTTCGAGAGAGTAAAAGTCCAAATTGGCGCTACCATGTATTATTGTACAATGATGTGCAATAACGGCATATTCTCTTCTCACGTTCTGTATAGTCGATTTACACTGTTTAAAATTGCATGATTTTAAACAAGTATTTACACTGTTTTTCCTTGTTTTTTGTTGTATTTTTTTCAAATTTTATACAATTGTCTTCGGAACAGCTGTTTTTTATTTTGGTTATACATACACGTGGAACTTTGCGAGCACGTTGGCTAAATTAAAATTAAATATTTGTGAAAAATACATGATTTAGAACATTTTGCAATGTGTGCAAATTTTATTTTATTAATTTTTATAATTTATTTTTATTTTATTTTATTGAAACCCATATTATTTATATTTTAGCTTATTTCACATTTCTAGAGCTAAGAAGATTAATTTGATACATTTGTTTTTAAAAATTTAACATTTTATTAATTGTAAGGAAAATAGGGGATGCAAAAACCTTACATTTATAGTTTATTTACATACTTGACCTAAAACTAGAAATAATTTAAAACTAAGGATCAATACTTAATAAAGCTAATTGGTGAATTAGCCTGTTAAGTATTAATCAACACTAGAATAGTGTAATAATTCGTTTTTTAAATTAAAATTTGTATTTGCTATACAGATTTTTTTATCTATCATGCCGATATTTGCCATTTCATGAAGCAGAGAAGTGGAATAGTAGAAAGGAAGATCAAAAATCATTTTTAAAAGTTTATTTTGAGATGTTTGCAGTTTTTTACGATGACAGGTAGCACAATCGCCCCAAACTTCGGACCCATATAGCATGATTGGCACAAATATAGATTTTATAATTATTAATTTATTTTGTATTGATAGTTTTGATTTTCTATTAATAAAGGGGTACAAAATTCGTATAGTTTTATTAATTTTATCAAGTGTCCTACTTATATGACAACAGAACGTTAATTTGTTGTCTATATGTAAACCGAGATATTTTATGCAGTTCTCCCATTTTATTGATTTGGAGCTAAGTAGTAGGTTAGTGTTTGGTAAGTGACAAGGCATACGCTTCCGGGTGAAATATATAGCATTTGTTTTATTTGAATTTAGCTTAATTTTCCACTTATAAAAGTATCGATCAAAGTTGTTAAAAGCCTCTGTAAGGAAATGCTATTGCCAGAGCAGTAGAGAGCCGTATCATCAGCAAAAATTAAAGCTTGACAATGATTTAGCGTTGGTATATCGTCGATGTACAAATTATAGAGCGTGGAACCTAGCACAGAACCCTGAGGAACGCCTGCAGTAATAAGTTTTTTAACAGACTTGACACCATCCATAGTAACCCAGAAATATCTGTCGGATAGGAAACTATTTATTTTAACTAGATACAAGGGCACACCGGTGCCATACAGTGTCAAAAGCAGCCTGAATGTCCAATGTGACCATGCCCACAGATTTCTTGGAGTTTAACTTGTTTTTGACAAATTTTTTAAGATTCATCAGCGGATGAATGCAGCTTAAAGTAGGCCTGAAACCGTACTGTGAAGACGGAAGAATATTGTTTTCTTCAATGAAAGTATTCAACCTAAATTTGAGTAATCGCTCAAATATTTTGGAGAAGCCGCTCAAAAGACTGATAGGGCGGTAACTTTCTGGAGAGTCAACAGGTTTACCTGGCTTTGCAATTGCAACGATATTAGCTAACTTCCAGCAGCGTGGAAAGTAGCCGATGCTCATGCATTTTTTAAACACTATAGCTAATAACGTTAGGGCTCGTTTGGGGAGATGTTTCAGGCAGATATTTGGTATGTTATCAGGGCCTGGGGACTTCTTCGTTTCTAGAACACGAACAACTTTATAAACACCCACAAAAGTGATAGTTTCGTCGCTTGGTAATACATCATTATTCAATGAGCTAAACGAGCTGTTAACAAGTGCCACAGTGGTTGATTCAGAAAGCGAATCAGTGAGGTGATGCTTTTGCTGAAATATTTAACTCATGATATTAGCTTTCTCTACTCTAGTACTGTAAACCTTATTATTGTAACAAAAGCTAGGAACGAATTGTTTTTTATTTTAAATTATTTTGGTAATTTTCCAAAATGGATTAGAGTTTGTGTCTAAACAGGATAGTTTATTATTCCAGGTAGAGTTATGAAAATCAAACATTAGCATTTTAATTTGACGGTTGAGAAAATTTAATCTGGCTTTGACGATTGGTTGCCTAGATCTTATCCAATGTCATCGTGCAATGTTTCTTATTTTGATAAGCTCAATAATATTAGCAGGAATTTTGGAGTTAAATGATCGAATGACATTTGATTTAGGTACTGCTTGGTCAATTGCTCCAGACACGCTAGTTGTTAAGAAGTCAATAAAGGAGTCAATTTCATTACAGTTAGATAGTGTATTATTATTTAAAGATGATGTGCAACGGAAGCTTTGGTTGAGGATGCGCCTGAACAACTTCCAATTTGCTTTTGAGTAGAGTAAAGTTTGTTTATTGAAAGTAGTTATGGTTGACGTAATTTTACATACAATGGGTAAATGGTCGCGTGAAAGGTCGTTCAAAACTAGTGGTTCAGTGAGAAAATCGGGGAACTTGCTAATAAAAGGTCTAGTGTACAAGGTTTAGACTTGTAATTGGGCGGGACATATGTGGGATCTCTGAAGTGAATAACAATGAATTTACCTTGCACTGACAGCTCATGTAGTATGTTACCCCAGTAGTTTGCTTTAATGCAGTTCCACTGGCGATTTCTACAATTTAGATCCCCACCTAGGATGTAGCTACCATCAATACGACTCATCCTAAGTAAGTCTGCCTTAAACAAGTCTTTTTTGTGCTTAGCATCTTTTGAGAAGCAGCCTGAGCTCAATAAACATTTCGCAGGAGAGCCTGGAAAATAGAGAGGGGAAATTTTTAAGGTGTTCCCTCCATTTAATTCCAGCTGTATGCCAACGTTTTCTATAAGATGGGTTGTTATTTCAGCTATCTGCTTATGTTTAATGTTACTTTTAATGATTATTGCTACTCCACCCCCCTATAACCACGACGATCGTTCCTATAGACAAGGTAGCCTGGGAGGAGGAATCTATCTTTATTGGTTAACCACGTTTCGCTTAATAGACAGATTTATATTAAGAAAATGTAAAAGTTCATTTCTCTTACATTTTACGGCACGCGCATTCCATGCCATGATAAAACAATTATTTAAATTATTATTTTGTGTATACATACTTAACGGCTAACTGTGTTATTACTTAAAACTGAGCTTTTTTTGTTTGTGCAGCCGCTTAATTTGTCCAAAAGTTCATTCGAAAGCGAATTTATTATTATTTCAGATCAGGCGAACTTTGATTTGATGCATTGCGGTTGTTGTTGTTGTTGTTTATATTATTGTGATTTACGTTGCTACTGTTACTTACGAATGCTTCTCTGTAACTAATGAAGTTGTTGTTGTTAGCAGTGGAAACAGCCGTTGCGTTTGCCATGTGGTTTGTCGTTGAAACTCTATTTGGCGCATTGTTGGTAGTTAATAGCTTATGCTGCTGATAGTTGGCGTTTTTGGTGTTATGATTGATGTTAAAGTTTTTTTCTTGCGGAACGTTGACCTTTTTGATTCCTTCTTTTGATCATAGTCACATATGATGTGCGACAAGGACATACTGGATCAGTGGAGGGGTGATCTTATACAGTTTGCACAGCGAGAGGTACCCGTTTTAGTGCATTGAGCTGATTTGTGCGGACCAGCGCAGAAAGAGCATAATGTTTTAACATTACAAGTGCTAGATCCATGGCCAAAGAGTTGACAATTATAGCATTGAGTGAGTTGATTAGACGGCTTGGATTTAAATTCCCAGCGAATTTGGTATTATCTATGCATGAGTGTTGTTTACGCAGATCTTGGAGTGTTATGGAACCGTTTTGAAAGTAAACAACGTATAATAAAAGATTGAAACCAGAACGTGTTGTTTTATCAATGGTCTTAACATCAATGCATTGAAGCCCACGGCTATTCAAGAGGTTTTCTAATGAATCATTGGTTAATCTATCCAAACCGGATACAACAACCTTATATGGTTTTGTTTTTCTAGTCTCGTGGGAGTAGAATTCACATTCTTGCTTACTAAGCTCCTGACAGACCAAGTTGAAATCCGCCGTAGTATTCAAAAATATTTTGATTCCAATCGATATAGATTTGACACAGTATTCTGTCACTGTGGATGCTCGGACCATATCATGGACTGCTTTTGCTGGCTTCTTCAAGACCGTGATAGGTGGTGGCAGTATTTCTTTTAAAGGTGCAGGCTGCTCACCCTCGCAGTCAGTTACCGTGAAACTGTCATCGTCATTGATGGTTTGAAGAGGCCGAAAAAAGTTACGAAACTGGCTGCTCTCAGGGGTGTTAGTTTTATCGTTCTTATTCAAACGACACATTTTTATTTTGTATAAAGCGCCGACTGCGCAAGTATCTAGTCGCTTTATGTTGCTATTTAGATATTATTAAACACAAACTTGATCGATTTAAGAACAAAGTTGATCGATTTATAACTCGCGATAATGGTTTGGAAACAGGTGCAATCAAACTGTTACAATGACGACCGTACGCAATGAGAGCTAATTAAAATCTTTTAAAAACATTAACAATTTAAATTTTACTCAAAAATGTCATCAGCTGTTTTATGTTTGGCGGGGAAAGAAAAAGGAGAAAAAGAGCCAAAATGAGATAAAAAAAGGCAGAAATTTCTCAACACTGCTAAGGTGACACGTCGACAGTTGTTTATAAACCTGTTGTTTTGTTTTTTCGAACTGTTTAAAATCAACTTTGGTTTCCATAGCAACAACCCTCAGTGACGACGTTGTAAAAATAATCTGTTTTTCTACCTGATTATTAAAAAATATGTTTTTTCCTTCAGTGTAAATTAGACATCTGTTAGAATTAATTCAAAAGAGCATTTTTGGTACTCATGCTTAAATGAATGGATTTAACATTCGAATTCATTTAAATGAATTCCAATGTCTGAGTGCAGCCGAGAGGCGTTTGCTATGGCAACGCTCTCTCAAATGAATTAGAATTCATTCTTATTGTGTGTGGTTCCAAAAAATTGAGTACGATATTCAATGGTACTCAGTTATGCCAAGCAACTGAATGCGTTCGTACAAATGTCTAGTGTAAATCGTCTATAACATAGGATGATGAAGTTTTCACACATTATATAACGGATATTTCTGCATCATTAACTCGAAAATCGTGTTTCTTGAGTTATGACAGTCTTGAAGTAAATGAGCGATATATACTTTATGGGGCTTGCGATGTCTCCTTCTGTGTATTACAAACTTCATGACAAAATTATAATACTATAAAAAAAAAATAATAATAAAAGGTAAGTTACAATTTCGAGTCACTAGAATTTTTTTAAAGCTTAAAGGGATCGTTAGTTGAAAAACTTTGGGAGCCTATGTCTTAAAGGATTGAATTTACTTTAATAAATCTTAATTTATGCATTACTTTAAGTTATATTTGCAACGCATTCATTTCAGGACTTCAAATGATTAATATTATCCAAGCCAGTTCATGTTTCAATGCGTTAATAAAATAGTTTCGTATATGTGATACAAATTTTTTGAAGTTTGATTAATAGTTCATATTTTCCAAATTCTTGTTTTTGGCGTCAATTAAACTGAAAAAAAGTGCTATCGTCGTTATCAAAACTTTTCACTATTATCTGTGTTGTTTTTCTGCTAGCTTTTTCGGCTACTTACTTATTCGCTGCCGTTGTTAACGTAAATCTGTTATTTTTTTTAATCCCGCCTTTTCATTGACAACATATGCCTGTCAATGCAGCTTCCATGACATCGCGGTGCTGCTATGAAAGTTGACAATGCCGTTTTGTATTCACAATCAATTTCTTGGTTGCTATTGTCGTTGTATCGTTGCCACTATTTATAACCTTTAAGGGCATTTGCGTACTATAGTTCAGATTGTTGTTGCTATTGTTATAGCCGCTTATGTTCAGTTTAAAATCCTATGATAATTATGTGCTTAAGTGACGAACTTTATGTACCCAAATGTATTAAGGTAGACACATTGGTATACGAAATGTGTTCAAAAAATAATGCGACTTTTTATTTTCTCGGGCTACATACACTGTATTTTCGATTTTTATACCATATCTTCAATATATGATGTCATTATCAGCCATTTTGCACTTTTAGTTTGTTTTTGACAGATTAAAATGTTAGACGTAGTTTTTTGTTTGCTGTTTTTATCAAAGAATCTGTATAAAATTTAGTACGCAAAATAAAATTAAGTACTCTACAGTGTTAACTAATACCCCGTTTATAAGACACCCGGTTTGCACTGAGATCAGCCTGACTCAAAACAGTTTTTGTTTAATTATGTAAACGTGCGACGTCTTGTGCTCTTATTAAAAACGAACATGTGTTTTACAAGAAAAATGTTCCTTATCCTGATTTTTAATAAGTTTTTGCAATGATTTTTCAATCTCAAAAACCATTGAGAAAATGATAAAAGAAAAAACTTATGCTATATGGCAACACTGCACATAACAACATTTTGTGAACAGCTAAGCTTATAAGATACATAAATTCAGTTCCCGAAAATAACTACGGGTTAGAAATGTGCGCTTATTGAAGTGTCTTCGCGTGGTCAGAACGAACTAAAAATCCATTTATGCATGCGTTCTGAGTCAGGCTGATCTCAGTGCAAACCGTTTCGGGTGTCTTATAAATGGGGTATAAGTAGTACAAGCTATTTACGAAAGGCCGAGAAAAGCACTTCAGCAACCGATGAAAACGTTGACCAATAAACTGATTTGTTAAAAATTGTTATGACTTCCAAAAAAAAATGTAGTACTGATTCTTTGATCTATATTCTTTCAATAGGAACAAATCGCCCAAACACAAATATACGTCGGTTGGTCGCAACATGTTCGCTGAAGTTGCATACATGAACCAAAAATTTCGGCTTAAATCACTTTATGACTTTGCGCTTTATGTTTTATTCACTCTGGTCATTGTTACCTAAAGTGATTTTTGTTGAGTTGTGAATGGCATTCACTGAATGCATTGCTTGTGAGTGAATAAAGTGCAGTTCAGTTTCTCGTTTCATTTAATCTTTTTCTTGTTGTTGTACAAAGCACAAACGTGTTTTTGTTGTAGACTTGATGTGTTGTGCAACACACAAGCAGCTTTTTTACCCGACTGTTAAGAAGGGTTATATTTTTTGCATGTTGTTGTTGTTGCGCAAGCATGACGCCTTTTTGAAACCAATCTGATTATGAGTAGGGATGGGTATCCACCAAGAAAACATCGATTATTATTTTTTACTAATTAATCGATACACCAATTAATTTTTGCTTAAAAAATTGATTAATAAATTAATCGTCAATGTCAAAAAAGGTAGGAGAAAAATGTGGGTATATTTTGGAAGATGAAAACAACGAACTCCAAGTAAAACATGGTCCTTCTTTATTATGTCGAAAAAAATCATTCAATAAAAAAATTATTACAAGTTAAAACCAATACTTGTCGTCAATATCCTTCAGAAACAAAAGCTTATTGGCCAGGTCGGCAGTCAGACAGATTGAATTTGGACACTATAAGTTTCTGTTCTGTATCCATCAGCCATGTAAATTTCAGCAAGGGTACCTCCCATACAAGCTCACATAAAATGACAAACTTATAAAGAGTATAAGTACAATAAAAATGCAATGCAACTCAAACTGTGTTTGTGTTCTTTGTTGATACTGAAAATGTGTTCTCTGTTGATACTCGAACTGTAAAAGAGAGAATATAGTGATGCTAAGAAAGAAAGGTTGGATGCAACCCGGAGGAGCGTGAAGAGTATTACATCTTTGGCACAGCCAATGATAGCCTTCTTTCAATTTTTTTATAGCTGCGTTCAAATTATATGTTTTGGAGATACCTCATTCGAAGTGGTAAAAGTGGTCAAAAAATTGGTTCAAGCGAATGCAAAATTGGATTGATCTTCATGTAGAATATCTTAGAAAAACAATAAAAAATGTTTCTTTGTGATTACAATTCCCGAAATATAAAAGGCAACCCTCGTGGAATAGACATGATTTTCATAGACGCATAACGTACTATTTTTTCAGATTAAAAAAGGTAACATGTATTTAGATTTAGATACTTACAATTAAAAACTAAGGGTGTTCGAATAAATGATGTGCTCACTATAAGAAGGTATGGCAAGACAATGTTTGTGTCAATTGCCATTTAAAAATTGTGATTGTGGTGTTTTCCTAAGTAGCGTGTGTATCTGACATTTGTTAAAATATTTGCGCATTATGCAGACTTCTTATCCTTTTTTCTTATGGTCGGTGCCACACCAGGGCTTAACTGAGTATGCATTTTGTTTCCTCGATTCCACCGAATATTAAATACCCTTTACATCTGAAAAATTAAAAGATGAAAAACGATGTGTTTTGTGAGAGCTACAATATATATTATTACAATTTATACTTCTCCATATTATCAAAATTAGTTCAAAATATGGAAATTTCCAATATAAGAGCAATGGAAAAATTATATGAAAAATTCTTTCTTGTGTAAAATATGAGACCAATTTGACAAGGAGAATTATTTTCATTCAATCGGTCCGTACGTTTCTTTACAAATCAGTTTTTTAAGGTACTGAACTGAATTTTAGTACAGTTTTTACAAATAAAATGAAATTTAAACAAAATTTACAAAAATTAGTTCCTATTCCCCATTAAGTAAGACATTTTGTAATACAAATGAAACTATTCGAAATGATATAAAGTTAACCAACTTCTGTATTTCATATTCCAAGAAGTTTTTGTACCTGAAATTTCTATTTTTATTATAAATATTTTTACTAGAACTGTAGTGTATATAAGTTTTAGTGAAATCAAAGTTAGCATTTTTGTCTTGTTTTTTATTTTATTTAGAGCTTAAAGCACACTTCTTTTCTCATGAGTTCTTAATTCGATGTTGAGCTCGTATGCTCTCTAGCTTTACACCATTTTTATTTAGCTAACACTTTAGTGGGTGACGTATTTATTTTTCGGCTACGTTGTGTCATGTATGCTTGTGTGAATGGTGTGTGCATGTATATATCAATGAATGTGTCCCAAACATATCTAATATATAGTAGAAGATCTGAATGACAAACGATGACAGTATAACGTAATGCTGCTTAATAGTTATTGTACATGCATTTGTACTTGATGGCATTGTGTGACAATAGAAAGTGCCTTACTTAGATAAATGGCAGCCAGGAGCACAAATGTAAACATACTTGTTTGCCAAACTTCCGTTTCAATACAATAGTGAATCCCTTCGTGATACCCGTTGTATGTACTTATTCCTTTTTGTTGATTTAAGAAAAATAATAAGGACATCTTTGTGGTACTGATGAGTTTATAGAGTATTTTTGGTATGCGTTGGACCATCATAATGAAAAGGTTTTAACGTTTTGAAGACCATTAATAAAGCGAAGGATTCGTGATCGCTTTTTTTTTTGTTTGTTTGCTATGTACATACAAAATACATATACATACATACATATGTACATATGGGAATGTGCACGACTCCATGTTATTCCTGCCCAAATGTGTAAGTATTTTAAAATTTATATTTATAGTTTTTTTTTTATTTATAATGACATTAACGTAACAAAGACATAACATAAAAGAATTCATCATAGTAAATAATTATATGTGCATAACTTCAATATAAGTAAAATTGATAAAATTAAGAAATAAAAATTATTTTAGTAATTTATAGTTGTCCCTTTTTTAAAACAGCTTGGCTGAGTCAGAATGGGATTGCATTGATCAAGGGTTTAAGGGTGGTTAGGTTGCTGTTTCGCCATTCTTAGGGTAAACAAGTTGACGTACATTTCAGTATTCATTATTCTTGAAATACAATATTTAAACAAATGTACGATATCTCTAGGCGAGCAGCCAAGTACTATAAATATGTGCTAGTTCCTTTTGAGAAGATGTAAAGGTTAGTATAAATTCTATGAAGATGGAAGTGCAATGAAAAGTAACCGACCTATAGCGATGACAAATAAATCCAGAAAGGAATGGAATACGAAGCTAATAATAAACATTAGAATTACCGACCTATGATGCTTTATCACTAAAACATATGGCTTTATCAAAAACTAAATTAATCGACCTACCGACCGATTTCTAATAACGAGAGTTATTAAAAGTACAATTTTAAGTATCCATTTTAATAACAGAGCCAAAAACGGGAAAAATTTAAAAAACAAAATTTCACATCAAAAACACGAAAAACTGCGTAATTATCGATTCTCAAATATGCTGTGCCATCAATTGATTGGTTTTTGCATAATAAAGAAAAAGCATTTGCACGTACCATAAGAAAAAATCAGGTTTGCTATCTTGGGGAAAAAATTCAGATTCAGAACAAAAATTAAAAACAGTCAGAATTGCCCCCAAAGAAACATCAATTTACATTTTTTTTTATATGCGAGTTACAACAAAGTGGATAGCATATAAACATTATTCATGAAGAAATACGTATACATGCCAACTTTCATGCTGATTGATCAAACGTTGTTGGAGTGAAAAGCCGTTAAACATTTTTTCTCGTCCTATTTTATATACATACATATATAGATTCACTATTTTTAAAATATTTAATATTTCACACATAATTTCGTTTTTAGGGTTCCGTACTCAAAGGGTGGCAACGGGACCCTATTACTAAGCCTACACAGTCCGTCCATCCGTCAGAGAGCTAATAGGTAGAGAGTTGAAATTTTCACAGTGTGTGCGTGTACAACGACAAATACTAAAAATAAAATAAATTTAAAAGCACAGTGAGGTTCCCATACAGGCCCAAATTTATATTAATGTTCTTAGTAGAAAAAGTTTTTTGTTTTTTGTCTTATCGAACTGAAATATTGTCACTACAGGTGTGTGATTTTCATCAACCATGTTAATTTCAAGATCCTAGAATAACTAAGAAGGGTACCTCCAAACAAAAACAGCAGTGACTGAGTTCACCCCCACCATCCGGCTATTAGATTATTTCTTTTTTTCTTTTTAAACTGTGTATTTTTTAAACATTGTAACTACAACAAAGCCAACAAAGATTTTTTTGGGCCAAAATTAAAACAGTTTAATAAATCAAATTAAACAAACTATGCTATAAAATGTGATTGAAACACTTTGACTATGCACTTTCGTGCTACAAACTTAAATAGCCTATTGTGTTAAGCGACGGCTCGGCTGGTGACATAAAACAGCAGAGAGTGAGTTCAATTCCCCCATCCGGCTTTGAGATTATTTTTATTTTGTAAACTTTGTAACTACAACAAATATTATGTTGGGCCATATGTATATATAAAACTTTCATCAATTCATTTAGCTACATAGTCAAAGTGTTTCACATCAAAGGCTCGTGAGTGTTAATCACACACATATTGCTTTTTTTTAAAGACTATACAAGTTTGGAACTACAATAAATAATTGATAATACAATAAATCTCATTTTGGGCCAAAATAATTATTATTAATAAACAATATGCAATATTCTGTGTGTGTGTGTGGGTACAATTTATGTTTGCTATGTTGTAAGAAAATCAAAGCTTTATGTCCAACGAATTTGCATACATAGTGTTAAAACCTTGTGCGGTGATACGAACCCTTCGTGTGCGAGTCCGACTCCCACCTGATCGATTTTCTTTTTCTAAGTTGGCAAGCCTGCATAAACTGAAGTTGACAGACTGGTTACATACATTTTACAAACTGATGTTTTAAACAGATTATTGAACAGCGCAGCTTTCAACTTGATTCGGAAAGATAACAAAAATTTTGAATTGCTTGCGGTGTCAACGCAAAAACAATGAGAAATATGTATGTAGGTCGGCAAAAACAAAAAACATTACATTAAACAACAAACCTATTTGCAGAGATGTTAATTACACAGTGCAACACTCAAAAAGTGATGGGAATCAAACTAAGTGCATTCGTTTAAGGGAGTCAAAATATGTATAAATCCGAAAGGATTTGTAAAAGTCGGTTACCATTTTCTTTTTATATCGATTTGAAGTTGTTGATCTAAGGTCTAAAAATGAACAAGTACGATTTTCTATATTTTTGTGGTTTTTGCTTACAAAGCGATTTTAAATTAACAGAATCATTTACTTAAGTGAAACAAATTTTTGATATACATAAAATAAAGGTTTTTCAAGTGTACATTAGCCCTCTCCCCTAATCATCTTTAGAAAGTATCTTTTATTTTCTACAAATTACACGTAAAAATACGATTATCAATATAAAACTGTTAGATTAAGAGAATATTAATCAAATATTATTAATGTGAAAATTTACGACCGATCGAGTATTGGCTAAGCACTGGTAGCGATTTCCAGATCCATCTTGGTACCAGCCGTTCACTAGCAAACACCCTTTGAGTTATGAATAATTTTGCGTTACTATTTATCATCATCAGAAAATACGAAGAAAGCTATTGATCTAAAATAGTAGATTTATGCCTGTTTTTTACAAATAAATGTTAATTACGTATCAACTAGATATTATACATTGTTAAGTCCTTACTGGATCTAGTAAACTTGTACTCTAGCGGTTCTGATCAGTGATACTAGGTATTCACTTAAAAAATAGGAGTCGGTGTAGAATGGAAGTTTGTCAAAATAATTTAGATTATTTTTGCTTTGTTTGTGGTCATCGACTGATTTCTAAATCACACGGGTCTTTTAGTGCTGATTTTAAATTACAATATGAAAGATATTTTGGTTTTAAAGTGTTAAAAAATGTGCCGTTTGCTCCGAAAAATGTTTGTAAAACGTGTCATAGTCTTCTTTTATAATTTGTGTGACCTAAGTAAGTATTTTCTTTTATTTAAGATTGATTTTAAAAAAGAAATTTGAAAAATAAAGAAAAATTATACATTATCGTTTTTAGATCTTAGATCTTTAACTTTAAATCGATATAAAAAAAATGGTAACCAACTTTTCTAAATCCTTTGGTACTTTTTTATCATTTGACTAGCTTAATCGAATGAAATTGGTCTGAGTCCCATCACCTCCAACTTTTTGAAATTTGTTGCACTGTGTTATTTGAAATACATACTTATATTTAAAATGCAAATGCAAAATACCGATTTTTATTTTGCATTTGAAATACTTTTTTTCAAAATGCATTTCCTATTTTTTTTTAAATGCTTTTTATAAATATGTAGTATTTGTAAATTGTAAAATGGTTTTCTAAAATTTTTTAATAAAAAAATTCTCACTCAATGTGTGTTTGCGAAAAAGCAAAACGAAATAAGTGGAAAGAAAAAGTGTCATTTCATTGATGCTGTTTAACGTGAGTGTACAGAGTCGGTGCGAGAGAGAGAAAGAGAGATTAGGCTGCACAATAGAGGGGTTCATTGAATAAATCAAAAGCCCTTTTGATTCATTCATTATAAAATGGTTACTTGTTCCAATCAAATTCATTGGAATTGATTTTGAGTTTCACTTATATTTTACTTCTGTAGTGTGAATAACATTGCATTCACATGTTGAATTACTCACTGATAATGAATATGAGAGAAATTCAAATTCATTATAATGAATTTGATTAGATTATATTTACAAACCTATTCATTATTTGTTGAAATATTTTCATGTGTTTTGTATATTGCGAGCGAGCTGAAGTGAGCGCACAAGTAAACATACTACACATTTACATTGAGAGGGAGAGAGTTGAACGTCACTTAAGGGACTGCGCGTCATTGATATACGCTAATGACGTCAAATGGAGTTAACACTGTATTTTTGTGTGCGCTCACCTCGATCGCCTGCGATTAGTCGTTGTTTTTGTCAATGTGTCTTTTTCATTCCCATTCTTTTTGTGTTTAAATTATTTCAACAAATAATGAATAGGTTTGTAAATATAATCTAATCACATTCATTATAATGAATTTGAATTTCTCTCATATTCATTTTCAGTTACATTACGAATAACTTGTGTTTCTCTTATTCCATTTATATTTTATTTGTACAATGTATATTATTACAAATTATACAATGAAACATAAGTAATTTGAAAAGTAATTCAATCAATGCACTCGTCTAGTGCACAACCAGTGAGTCGGCTTAGATCTTATCTTATCTCTCACAACAACAACATTGCGCCACACTTGGCTGAGGCAACTTTTTCGCTCTCTGGCCTCGTTATTATCTAGTACGATCTATTTATCATATACCTTGTTTATATGACACTCATATCGCTACTGTGAGGTTCGATATAACGAATATCCAATTTTGTGCTCATGTTTACATGTGACAGTTGCCATCAGTTTGATTAAATCGATTTTGGTTTGTTTTCATTATGTCAGAGTAGCCATATGCATAAAATATAATGTGGTTTTCTCAACAGAATAAGTTATTTTTTAAAATCACATTGAATAAAATAATATATAAATGTAAAATACGTATCTTAATTTTTAATAACGATCTATAAAGATTTTTCAGTATATAGATCACAAATTATTAAAAAGTTAAAATAAAGCAGAAAAATTCTACCACATGGCAACTCTTATAAAACAACATTCTGAAATACAAATCGAAATGACAGAGCTAAGTGTATACATGGCATCGGCAATCGATTTACAAAACCGAAGTCAATTCTCATATGCGGGTTTCGTCATATCGATTCGTGCGTGAAATTCGATTTGAAAGGTTTTCGTTATATCGAACCTCGCAGAATCGATATGAGCGTCATATAAACAAGGTAATAACTAAAATGTAATCTTCTTGTTTGCTTTACTTTATTCTTTGATTCAATACAAAAATGCTTAACTCTACTTAGTCTACTTTTCAATACCCTACAATTCTCCGACATATTTATTTTCAATATTGAATACAATTATAATGTGCTCTGATATTCGCATAACATAATTTTTTAGTTTAAACTTTGTTTTAACCATACTTTTAATATAATTACTAGACATCTGTACGAACGCATTCAGTTGCTTAGCATAACTGAGTACCATTGAATTTTGTAATCAATTTTTTGGAACCACACACAATATGAATGAATTCTAATTCATTTGAGAGAACGATGCCATAGTACACGATCGCATTCAAGAAGAAGAAGAGTGTGTAAAAGAAGCTAAAGAAACGAAAGGAACAAGAAAAACATTCATTGTATTCAGACTCACAACAACAACAGCAATTGTACAAAAATTCTTCGAAATTGTTGTTGTGTCGGGTAGAGCATTTTATTTTGTGAGAGGAATTTGTGTGCAATTGGTGTTGTGAAATGTAGTCGGGGATGTAAATATGTTTGCATACCAACAAACAATGCAGTACAAAATAACATTCAATTTAATTTGGCACCGCTTCGTTTGAATGTGAGCATGGAACATTGTCTCAGGTACATTCAGACATTGGAATTCATTTAAATGAATTTGAATGGCAAATTCATTCATTTGAGCATGAGTACTAAAAAGCCCTTTTGAATGAAGATGTCTAATACATGTCAGTGATGTGCTACTCTGAAGAGCGATTTGTTCAGTCTATACATTTTTACAGTCTTTGGTTTAAGACATGACCCAATTGATAGGTGTTTAAGTTGGTTTGACTGCGAGAAGAAAAAAAAACACATTGTCACATTGTTTGTACAGCCAACTCTCCAACTCTTTTTTATACAGTGTAAGGGCAAACATAGAAAAATTAAAATTAAACTACAAATAAAACTCAACATAGAGATGAAACGTATAGGATATATATGAAACGACATCAAAGTAATTCATACAAAAAACTTTATGATGCAGCTATGGCAAAATGTCAAGCAGTTTGGAATCTGTGTTCAAGGTCTCCTAAAGCCTGTCAAATTTATTCAGAATCAACTGGAAAATCTCCTACTTCTCCTTGTCCAACATGATGGAATTCTTACTATAATTCCTTTCAAGATCTACGTGCTGTAAAGAATACCCTTAATTAATGCATGCGCAGTTCAAAGCCTATTGCTGATGGCATCAGAAGTTTAGAAGGTGACAAAAATGCTTACTATGGATGTCTTATGCCAGAACTATTGAGAATGCAAAGAATTCTAAGAAGTTTGCAAATCGATTACCTTAAATATTGTGGTGTATTGGTAGAAGTTATTCAAGAAAGTCTTAATAGCCGTTTTGAGAGATTTTATAAATTAGAGGAACAAAAAGCAAAAGACGGCATAATAGCATCCATATTTATCACTTTTTCAAAATGAAATGGGTGCCAAAAGCTTACAAAAAATACGTTAAAGAACTTTTTGTTTCAGAAGTGAGAAAAATAAAAGAAGAACAAGAAGATGTAAAGAGCTCCCAACAAATTAAATCTAATGAAAAAAAAAAAAATGAAAAAAGAAAACACTGAATCCTATTATATGCTTGTTGAAGAGTCTGATACTACAATAGACCTGGACAAGAGAATTCTTGAACAAATATCCACGGGTAAAGAAACTCTTCTTTACATATAATACTTGCTTACCAAATTCTGCTCCTGTTGAACGACTATTTTGGTGGAATGATTATGAGGCCACATAGACGGAACATGAAAGATGAACTCTTTAAACAAATATTAGTTTTAAAATCTTGGCCAAAGGCCAAAGTAGCCGCACTTTTCTATGTATTAGTTTTCAGTTTTTCAGTACTTAAGATTAGTACTATTATTAACAACAATAAGAAAAAAAAAAAAATTCTGTGAAATAAAGCATTTTATTTGAAGAACCTTTTTTGAAAATACCTATTTTGCATTTTGTAACGGGTGATTTTTTAGCAACTTTTTTTTTTGGCAACACTGTTTTGTTTGGTTTCAGTTTGATCTATAATTTAACCATGAATCGACTAACAAACGAACAGCGTTTACAAATTATTGAATTTTACTTTCAAAATTCATGCTTGGTAAGGCAAGTGTATCGTGCACTTCTTCCATTTTATGGTCAGTTTGGTCGACCTTCTGAGAAGGCTATTCGGATTGTTGTGACTAAATTTCGCACCCAATTTACATTATTGGAAATTAAACCACCAACGCGCATACGTAGAGTGCGGACAGATGAAAAAATCGCAGCTGTATCCGCCAGTGTTACTGATGACCCTAAATTATCGATTCGGCCTCTGTTACTCCACTACTTGCAAAATTTTGCAAATGATTTGGGTGTGAAACCTTTAAAAATACAGCTCGTGCAAGAATTGAAGCTGCGCGACCTACAACAACGGCCAACTTTTGCTGAATATGCGCTGGCAAAGTTGAATGAAGATCCAATTTTTTATCGAAAAATTGTGTTTAGCGACGAAGCTCATTTCAGGTTGAATGGATACGTGAATAAGCAAAATTGCCGCATTTGGACTGAATAGCAACCAGAAGCATTGCAAGAACTACCAATGCAACCGAAAAAGTCACTGTTTGGAGTGCATTATGGGCCGGCGGCATCACTGGGCCGTACTTTTTCAAAGACGGCGTAGGCCGGAACGTTAGTGTGAATGGCGAGCGTTACCGTATGATGCTTACAAACTTTTTTTTGCCCAAAATGGAAGATCTCGACTTGGCTAACATGTGGTTTCAACAAAATGGTGCCACATGCCACACAGCACGCGAAACAATTGCCCAATTGAGAGGCAATTTCGGTGAGCAGTTTATTTCACGTTAGGTCAGTCAATTGGCCGCCTAGATCATGTGATTTAACGCCTCTAGATTATTTTTTGTGGGGCTCATGTCTATAGCAACAAGACCGCAACGATTGATGCACTGGAAGCCAATATTGACAATATATTCGTGAGATACCGGTCGATGTGTTGGAGAGAGTATGATAAAATTGGACCCAGCGTATGGACTATTAGCAGCGCAGCCACAACCAACATTTACATGAAATTATCTTTAAACATTAAATTATATCGATCGTTCTATCGACTCAAATAAAGATTTCATACATTTTTCTGAATTTAATTAATCACCCGTTATTTCAATACTTTTTTTTTGGAAACCATTTTGCATTTTTATTTGAAATGAAAAAATAACCAAGAATTTGCATTTATATGCTTTTGATAAACCATTTTGAGCTTTGTGGAAAACAAAAGCTTTTTACCATTTATAGCATAAAATACAGTGAGTAAAAATCTGTGTCTAGTTCTACAACAACAAATTACGATATTGTGTGGTTGTTGTTGTAGTATAAAACTCTAGTCTGATAGTCGGTTTAGATTGAAAGAAAAACCAGATTTTTCCATAATCAGGTAAAAAATCTAACTATTTTTACAACAACCACAGAGAAAAGTGACGTCACTGAGGGTTGTTGCTATGGAAACCAAAGTTGGTTATAATCAGATAAAAAAAAAAATCTGGTTTATAATAAACTGTTGGCTGGACTTCTTAGCAGTGTTGGGAAATTTCTGCCTTTCTATACTCTTCACGGGAGTGAATAAGTTTGTCATGAAGTTTGTAACACACAGAAGGAGACGTCTCAGACCACATAAATTATATATATTTGTGATCAGCCGTCTGGCCGCAAACTAGTCCCTCAGTTTTTCAGCTAGAGATCTGAAATTATGCACATAGGTTTCTTTTTACCATACGCTGTACATTTGTCGGAATCAGCCGAATCGGCCTCCCATACAAGCTCCCATTTAAATTAAAGTTCTTATTAGAAAAAGTTTTTTGTTTTTGACCTATCTAGCTGAAATTTGGGCACTACAAGTTTCTGATCCATATCCATCAACCATGTAAATTTCATGATCCTAGGGTTACCAGGAGGTACCTCCCATACAAACCCACATTAAATGACAAACTTATAAAGAGTAAAATTTTACAATAAAGTGCCACTCAAACTGTGCTCATATTTGATGCTCAAACTGTGTTCTTTCTTGATACTCAAACTGTAACAGAGAGAATATAGTGATGCTAAGGAAGGTTGAATGCAACCCGGAGGATCGTGAAGAGTATTACAGCTTTGGCATAGCCAATGATAGATAGCCTTCTTTCTGGTTTTTAGCTCATTTTGCCTCTTTTTCTCCTTTTTCTTTCCCCGCCAAACATAAAACACCTGATGATGGCACACAACATTTTTAAGTAAACAATACATTGTTAATTTTTTTAAAAAAATTTAATAAAATAAGTATCAGGAATGAAAATGGGAGCTGCAAGAACTATTTGCATACATCTAAATCATGTTTTTTTCACAAATTTTTACTTTTAATTTTGCCAACACGCTCGCAAAGTTCCACGTGTATGTATAATCAAAATAAAAAACAGCTGCTCCGAAGACAATTGTATAAAATTTAAAAAAAAAACTACAACAAAATACAAGGAAAAAAAAACAGTGTAAACACCTGCTTGCAAATTATGAAATTTTAAGCGGTGTAAATCGACTATTTCACTAGTACATAATAAAAACCCGTTCTGACTAATATATGATATAGCTGTCATATAAACAATTAATGTATAACTTTTGTGTAGAAAATTTTTGCATTTGGAAATGGCAAAAAAAAAAAAATGGAAAATTATTAGTGTAAAGTATGTAAGGCTTAGTAAACGAATGTTAATGTTCAGTCTTGTTTTGTTTTATTCCAGCTATGCCGTCATCACAGGACTAATTGAAATTCTTGCTCGGAGGTGTATGAAAGTCCGTGAGTCAATTGAGAACGACCAGAGTACTATGCTTTCTCTATTGACAACGCTTGGTTTTCTCTCAAGGTTTATTGATGTTTGTCCATTAGGTATGTATATAAATACATGTATAAATTTGCTACAAAAATGTACTACACATTTGTTTAACCAAGTTTTTGGTAACGTTACTGAAAAAAAGAATTATGCTGTGGTTTGGAGAGGATATTTAAAAGAACATCAGCGTACTTTGCCAAAAAGAGAGAGATTTCGTTTCATTTTAGCGAGTAAACGACTTCTTAACATTAATTGTATTTGGAGTATTAAACTTTCAATAACACAGACTTTCAAAAAAAAATTTTTAAGGCTTTTTGAATGTTTTAATATATAATCTATAAATTAGAACCTCCAGATCCTAAAGATGACTTTCGTTTTACTGTACCACCGCACAATTTTGTAATTTTATTCACGTTTAAGAAGTGAAAATTGATCTAAAACGACAGTCAAATATGTATAAATAAAGGATGTGCCATCTAATGGTCCGATTTTGGTTTGGTCATTAAATGTACAAAAGTTAATTTTTTTTACAACGAGTTCTGCTTTGTTTAATAGAGTGATTCTTCCGATTAAGTATGGATGTTTTCATAAAATGTTCGCACGGCTTTTTGCAAGAAAAATCATCTTTTTTGACGAAACTCATTTTAATCTCGGCGGCTACGTAAACAAATCCACACGTCGTCATGCAATGAATTCAGTATCCAGACCAATAGATGGCCACCTACTTATCTTTATAGATAAAATTCAGGTGAACAAAATTTTGTGACTATTCTTCTCCTAAACGGCTAGACCAATTTCGATAAATTTTTGTTTTACTTAAGGGGTCACCAAGATGGTCTATGTTTTAGTTGGACCCGGTAGGTGGCTCTGTTGTCAAGATACAGTCACTTTTTTTTACCAAGGTTTTAAAAAATTTTTATCTAGCGCACACTATACTAAGTCGATTTAATAATTTCATTTTTTAAAGTGACAAATGTATGCTAATGAAAATAGTTGCATACCTATTTTTTTCAGTTTTTAACTTTTAATACAATATTTTTAAGTGTTAAGTTTTTTGAAAACAACTGCAAGACCAAGCATAAAAAGTTTTGTACGTTTTTCCGTTTTTAATGCTTTGGTTGTTGTTATTGTTATATTTTTCCTTCCATTTATTGAGTACGCACAATAGTATTGCGCTCTTTGTTTTTTTGTTTCTGTATTTGATGTTCATTGTGAGATGGTCAAGCGAGGTGTTTCGCATTTCGTTGGCTAACGCTGGACAATGACAGCCAAACTCTCTATCTCCCAATTTGCGTTTATTGGAAAGGGTAGTGCGCGGGTCGCTCAGTTGGTGTGTCCATTGTATGGAAAACAGCAATTAACATAGCATCGATGGCATAGCAACGTGCGCAAGGCAATGCTAGTATATTGATAGAAAAGAAAGAGCAGAATAAAAGAAAACAATATGCTGCATAAAAAAGTGCGCTGCAATATGGATGTATTGTATCCTTTGCATATTTTATAATTTCTGGTGTGAAATTTAGAGTATTTACAGTTTCAGGCGAAGGAAACTTGGTCATTTTTGGTGAGGGTTCGCGTTTCACCCTCGACTTCGTCCTATTCATCTACCAACAAGGCGAATGATTAATGGCAACCTATCGTTTGGTGGTAACGTAAATTTATTCGAGACACTCGAATAGCAAAACACAGGAACCAAATTTTGGTGATTAGACATCTTTTTTTACTTGTTTATGTTAACAAATTGGACGCAAGTATTTCCAGATGCACAGTTCATTTTATTTTGACTTGAAAATAAAAAAATCAAGCAAACAAAACGAATGTTGTATGTTTGTATATGATTTGCTTTGGTCATTCGAAAAAAATATACAAATGCAAACAAAAAGGAAAAGAAAAAAAAAACCAGAAAGAAGGCTATCATTGGCTATGCCAAAGCTGTAATACTCTTCACGCTCCTCCGGGTTGCATTCAACCTTCCTTAGCATCACTATATTCTCTCTGTTACAGTTTGAGTATCAACAAAGAACACAGTTTGAGTATCAAATATGAGCACAGTTTGAGTGGCACTTTATTGTAAAATTTTACTCTTTATAAGTTTGTCATTTAATGTGGGTTTGTATGGGAGGTACCCCTGTTGGTAACCATAGGATTTTGAAATTTACGTGGCTGATGGATACGGAACAGAAACTTATAGTGTCAAAATTTCAGTTTAATAAGTCGATAAACAAACTTAAACTTTTTCTAATAAGAACATTATTTTAAAAGGTGGTTTGTATGGGAGGTACCCCTCTAGTGGTCTGATTCGGCTGATTCCGACAAATGTACAGCGTATGGTAAAAAGAAACCTATGTGCATCTCTCTAGCTAGACTAGTGTGCGGCCAGACGGACAGACGGACATGGCTAAATCAACTCGTCTCATCGAGCTGATCACAAATATATATACTTTATGTAGTCTGCGATGTCTCCTTCTGTATACAGAATTAGTATGCACTCAGCAACAATAGTAAACACAACCAGTTGGTTAACTTTGTATTGTATTTGGAAATGCTGGCTCAAAACTCCATATATTTTAATTGGTCGACCGAGTACTTAAAACCGGCTTTGCTCATAACACAACAAATTACTTGATTACCGTTGAAATCGCATTTGTGCAAGGCTCTAGTGCCTACGTAGTACGTATTAGACTAGGGCAGTCGCACATCACATTGGCAACCAAAGTTGTAATTCATGAATCTGTACATAAATTTAATGTAGACGACGAAATTTGAATGTTGGTAATGCTGTGTGAGAGTAGAAATGAGTGAGTGTTTGATGACACTTGAAATGGATTGAATGAGTGTTTTGGCCAGCACATTCAAAACACAGGAAATTAAACAGTGAAAGTTGAAAAAAAATATTGGACATTCACTGTCATACTGATGTGAGGTGTAGTACAAGTTTGAAGTGAATTTATGCTTGTTGATTAAGGAAGCGAGACAATGGGGGGAAGCTGAGCCGTTTTGCCGACGTTTCTCTTTGTCCTCTTTCGTTGTTATTTCATTTCGTTTAGCGTTTGAAGAATGAGGGTGGCGACGTGAGCGACGTGATCACATTCAATACAGTTGTAAAATGTACAAAAAAAAACCCATGTTCCAAATTCACTCGTACCAACATTCAGTTTCATTCACAATCTGTGTAGATAAGAACATATGAATCTGTATGACATTCATATTTCAAAAATGAAACACAACTCACATTCTCATCCACTACAAAAGAATGAGAAAACAAACACATTTTAGTGTGAATGTTTCAAAAGCGGTTTGGAACGCATTCAGGTATGTATCAAGCCGTTATTGGACGAAGAATCTCTTTATACAATCGCAATTTAACTGTGTTGTCTGATAAAATCGATAAAGCCATAATCAAGCGAGCTTGATGTTATTTGAAATATTTTATATATTAGGTTTTTTTTTCTATTTGGGGTATTTTTTGAGGTATAGTGTATTTATTTTGTATTAAATGAAGTAATGTAAATTGATTTTAATTTTTTGTTTTCATTTAAACAGGACCTACAGACCCAACTCGTCTTTTGCATTCCGCAAAGTGTACCGATCTCTTTGGTACGGTCTCAATGATCTATGCTTGTGTTGTGCCTATTGGTAAGTTGATTTAAAATGTTATGGAAGCTTTTATCGCCATTACTCTTAAACAAAAAAGAAGACAATCCTTATAGTGTCTAACCAATGCTTTCATACACTTCACATTTTCATTGCCACCCATAATTAATTAATCTAAAAAATGGGCCACGTAGTAAAAAAAAAACAGTCGGAAACCGGAACAAAAAATCTGTTTCTTTTCTATGTGGCTTAATTGAATACATTGTTTAAACTAGTACAGGGAAAAAAGAAAACAATCCTCAGTTAAAAACGTCATAAGTATTTATGGAAATGATTAGCGTAACAATGAAATGGCATGGAGTTGAAATTTGATAAAGTTGCCTTTTAATTTACTGATTTCTAGAAGAGCGTAACCCATTCAAAATTCACTTAAGTTAATAATTATAATTGTAGTAGTTGTATTTTTTCAAAACGTACTGCAATTAATGAAAAATCGTTTGTTTTTAATTATTTTTTGGATCTCGAATAAAGGACGAATGATTTCAGATTTGGTTAAGGTATTTAAGTTTTTGTACGCCAAAATTAATGTCCTGTCTGGCATGCCTTGCGTTTCGCTGTATGAAATCCCATTTATTATTTAGTATTACCTTAACGAGAGTGAATCCAATTGTTTGTACGAAGGTAGCTCGAATTGTTCAGAGTGTTAACTTATACAAAAATTATGGTGTGAATGGTATGTAAGCTTTGGTGAACCTATTTGAATGTTCTGACTTCTTTGGAAGCATCTACAGTCTGGTTTTCGGTTTCAGGTGATTCCATTCCTAAGCGAACTATTTCACTAGCCGCATCGACCTTTAACATTTTTGTATCACTGGCTTCATTGGATATTAATACATTTCAGGTAAGTCATCCATCTGTTATTATCCTATGCAATCATTTTAATTAAATTCCCTCTTTTTTCGTACGTTCAAAAAAATCAGTAAACTTTTTCAGTATAAAATTCCATTACTCCTTCATTCCTTCCCTTCTTGACTGTTCTAACAATTTACATCGAAAAAATTCATTCACAATCTTTACTTTGCTCTTGATAAGTTTTTCAAACGTAAAATCGGTTCAAAATATATTAAAAAAAAAACGAATTGTAAAGCAAATGCTGCTGTTGATGTTCCTTTCTTTAACTACTATACGGTGTTCCTTTTACAATTTACAATTATTAAATGGAAAATATCTGAATTTAATAAACATTAACTTTAACTAGAGGAGCCCCCGGCCGACACAATTTACCGCATTCTTGAAAAAGAATTTATTTTTCAATGTGCTAATATAAAAACTTCTCTATAAACAGTGTTCTTTGCGAAAACTCTATAACACGGCTACACACAAGCTTTGAGCGTACATCTATAGAACATAAGAGAAAGGCACACAAACCTCTCTATTCTCACATTCTACTGCATTCACAACATCAAAGGCAATAGAACAGAAGAGAGAGACACACAAACCTCTCTATTCTCCCATTTTACTGCGTTCACAACATCAACGGAAATATAACAGAAGAGAGAGAGGCACACAAACACGCAAATCTCTATTCTACCTTTCTACTGCGCTGTGTGTTGTTATTGTTATAAAGTGGTTATTTTTAACACCTTTTTACGCTTAAACCTCTGGACCAATTTAAAAAAAATTTACAGTACACATCTAGCGAAAAATACTTTTCAATTAGTATTTTTTTTTTCAAAATAAGTTCAGTGGTTTAAGCAGGAACGGACTCACAAATTCAATGTTTGCCGTTTAATTATATTACAGCTTACCTTAACTTTTTAAGGTGGGAAAACTGCTGATGGTGTAAACGAGTAACTGTAGTAATTTGACATTGCAAGTTTTTTATTAAAATTTTATTATACAAGGAGTACTATTTATACATATTAAATGAAAACGGCTTTATTGGTTTTCAAAATATTCACCATAATGGTCAATGCACTTTTGCATTCGTTCAAACCATTTGTCATAGCAGTTTTTCCATTCCTCTTGAGACACTTTCAAAACATGGTTTTTGAACGCTTCAACTGCTTCTTCGGCTCTCGTAAATCGTTGACCACGCAGTTTACTTTTGATATTCGGGGACAAGAAGTCATTGGGTGCTAAATCAAGACTGTACGGAGGACGAGTCATCAATTCGATGTTTCGACTGCTCATAAATTCATCTGTTTGCCGAGATGTGTGAGAGCTCGCATTGTCATGATGGAGAATGATTCGTCTTTGGCGGTTGGTTTTGCGAATTTGTCGGGAGACTTCCGGCAAACAAATGGTCGTGTACCAAATCAGAATTGACCGTCCTACGTTGCTCAAGCGGAACAGTGGCCACATGACCCATTCGGCTGACGAAACAGGCGACCATTTGCCTCGCAGTGCTTCGAGCGCGAACAACTTTTGTTGCATTTGGCTCGTCTTGGAACACACACACGGTCGATTGCTGTTTTGTTTCCGGTTCATACGTATCTATGTTTCGTCACCTACACGTCTTTTAAAGCACCACGGTCGAACTTTTCTAGCATTTCCTTACACCAATCGACGCGAGCATTTTTTTGTGCTATTGATAAATTATGGGGTATCCAACGACTGCAAATTTTTTGATGTGTAAACATCTTTAGGCTCAGGGGTAAAAATCTCGTTTTACAATACAGATGTATAACAGAGTAAGACGAAATCGGTGTGAGGTATATGAGAGTGTATTGGTGCAAAAATCAAGTTTAAATCTAAATATGTAATTAAGCAGCGAACCATTGCAAGGGTTGTTGGCTCAGTGAGTAAAGGCGCTGGCCAGCATAAATGAGGACCCGGGTTCAAATCTTTGTGGCGGAAGTTTTTTGAGTTGTTGTTTTTATTTTTGTTTTTAATCAATTTGCAGTTTTATTTTTATATAATTTTACTTTTATATGTTTTAACTATATTTTTTAAGTATAACTATATGAAATGTAACACTTTCATAAGCATGTAAAATGTATCAGAGCATAAAATTAAAATGTGATTTGGCGTCTATTTGCTAGCAAACCACAATGTGCTTTTCCATTATAATGAAGCGACTGCTTTTTTATGCCTACAATAAATACATAAGTAAGCAACGGAGAGCCGCAAGGCTCGTTGGCTCAGTGAATGAAGGCGCTGGCCCGCATAAATGAGGACCCGGGTTCAAATCTTGTCGCGGAAATTTTTTGAGTTGGTTTTTTCATTTTTGTTATTTGGTAAAATCGACAATGCATGCTGCAATGGTCTATATCAGAGGTGCCCAAACAATGCTTATGGAAGAGCAAACACCAATACATGTACAAGAAAACTAAAATACATAGAAACGAAAAATTTTTTATACACGCTGAAAAAAATTCTTCAAGTACTATAGGTTTACACATCTCCCGTGTGATCCGACTCACATTGGATTTTTTTTATTTTAAGTGTTCGTGAAAAATCGAATGTATTGAAGTGGAACTAATGTGTAAGGATGCCTCTATCTCATGATATGTCACATAACGATCTTGAATTATCAGTTCATGGACAGCATCGATGTTTTGTAGCACAACAACCAATTTTGGACGATTTTTACGGAATTCGTCGGCGACTGAACTACGACCACGATTGAATTCACAATACCAGCGATATACTGTGGTTTTTGATGGTGCCATACAAAGAACTGAGTTCATCGACACATTCTTGTTGAGATAATCCACGTCGAAAGTTGTGAAAAATTATCCAACGAAAACCTTCTCTTGAAATTTCCATTTTTTGGCCATGTTTATTTTCTTAACTCACTGTAAACGAAACAAAAAGCACTAGTGCATCAAAACGTTGTGAGCAGGTCATGATCTTATTGTGCCAAAAATGTTAGTGGAACTCCCATACTCGTAGCGTTTCTCACAATATTATTTAACGCTATTCCTAGAATCGGCTAATTCCCGTCTCAGTGGAAAAAGTCAGTCATCATAATGATTCCAAAACCAGGGAAGGGTAAGTTAATGGCTTCTTCTTCCAGGCCTATAAGTCTTCTTCCATGCCTTGCCAAATTGTTTGAGAAGATAATGATAATTAAACTTAATCATCATCTACAAACAAATAACATAATTCCAATTCATCAGTTCGAATTTCGGTCAAAGCACGGAACAATACAAGTCAACAGAACTACTACCGAAATAAGAACTGCATTTGAGTTACGAGAATATTGTACAGCAGTATTTCTTAGTGTAGCTCAAGCTTTCGATCGAGTATGGCATGAAGGCTTACTTCACAAAATAAAAACTTTGCTTCCCCAAAACTCTCACAAAAGTTTGGATTCTTATATCGAGAATCGAGTTTTCGTAGTGAGACACAACAATTGTTTAACAAATGAATAAAAAATTAAAGCAGGTGTCCCACAAGGAAGTGTTTTGGGGCCTATTCTATATATAATATATACTGCAGATATACCAACAAATCCTCGAATTGTCACTCAACGTTCTCTGATGACACAGCTATAATCAGTCGAAATCGATGCCCAGTTAAAGCTGCATCAGACCTGGCCAATCATCTTAAAATAATTCAAGAGTGGCTTTCTAACTGAAGGATAAAAGTTAATGAGCAAAAATGTAAGCTGTCACATTTACACTAAACCGTAAGACTTGCGTTCCTGTATCATTAAATGGAGCTACAATTCCTCAGCCATATCTTGGTGTCCACTTGGCGGAAGTACATTGAATCAAAAAAAAATTCAGATGAAGCTTAGAGCACTAAGTCTCTACTGGCTAATGAACGCAAGATCTGGTTTGCGACTTGAATACAAGGTTCTTCTGTATAACTCCATCATTAAACCAATTTGGACATACGGGCACTGCAAGTGCGAGTAATTTTGATGTTATACAAAGGGCTCAATCCAAAATCCTTCGCACAATAACAGGCGCTCCGTGGTACATCAGAAATGAAGACGTCCATCCAAGATCTTAATGTACTGCAGCTAAAAGATGAATGCTCAAAGCGAAAACAAACCTATGAGAATGAACTTGTGCAGCATATTAATCCACTAGCCAGAGCTTTTGTTAACACAAGTAACTCATCTCGTCTCCGTCGCAATGATCGTCCAGCCCATCCATTAAGTTAGAGGCCCGTAGTGTTATATTGACCCCTTCTATCACTTGTGGGAAAGGTAATTAAACATATAGTATGTAAGAGTCAAAACCTTTTTGTTAGTCCTAAATTATAATATTAGGAGATACAAAAATTCGTCAAATGAAGTTAAAAAAAAAATAAAATAATATAGATTTTCTTGTTACCGTGGTTTCAAGTATCGGTTAAAATTGTAATAAAGTTGGATTTACCAAGATCATCTTTTAATTCATTGATCGCTGTACGCGTCAAAACATTTACATTTTCTATTTATTTCTACGCTCAAACATTGGAGTGAGACTTGAAGCGGCGCACAGTGGTTCAGAATAAGCATTTAACGCGAATAAATTATGATATTTCACATCCTTAGAAAAAAGAAAAACATATTATTTGCAATCAGGGATATCCAATCTCTATTATAGCGCTTAAAATTTTCAGTTTCGACTGATATTGTGGTAGTATTGCAACTTTAAAGTTATCGAACTACCAACTCGTGCTTATAAGTCAAAAGAAAGAGCTACAATCTTTGGAGGATTTTATTAATTTACTTAGTGTTCATTTATATGTATTATTTATAACTGATTTCTATGCACAATATATATCACGTTTACGAGAGAAAACGGTAAGTACGCGTTATTTATATTATATAGAATTTCGTTTTAAGTGTATACCTTTTTTTCACATAAATCATAAATATATCAAGACGTATAAAAAATCGCAGGTAACTGCATGCCTTACTTACTACTGTAATAAATAGCTGGTATATTCATAATTAAAAATTAAAAAAAAAATAGATCCCCGCGGTACCCCTAGTGTTTTAAATTAATTTTTTCATACAAGATGCCAAATGTGACGTACATGGAGTTATTCGAAGAATGGTTCAAATTAAAACATTTAACAAGAGATGAATGTGTTAAATCGCTGGGATTGCATATTTATAACACTGAACACATAATAATCGAAGATACATACATTCAATTCAAAAATTTGTGAAAAATATTGAATGTCGCTGGAAAAAACCAAACAATTACAGGACGAGATTTGTGCAAGCAAATAAGACATGGCTCAACACAACTATGATTCTTTCTGATAGTGACACTGAAAATACACAACCTGGATCCTCAAAAGTTGGCAGGCCATTAATAAGTTACAACGAATCTGGTACTAGAAGTCAGCAAAAACAAATCCAAGACTTAGTTGGCAATTATTCATTGGAACAACTCTCACACGCCACGTAGTCTGCTTTATGGAAAAGTGGTAAGGGAAATGCCTCTCATTTAGTAAGAGATTCTATAAAACAAAGTTCAGAATGTGTTAAAAATAAAAAAATTAGCAAAGAATCAGAGAAAGGCGTTGTCTTACCAATGTCTGCATCTGAAGCATAAGCGCTTATAATCAATACTAAGTCGAGTAAATCCACTTATTTATCGTATAGACTAGCAGCAAAAAATTGTAATGCTAATATCCGTCTTGGCATAAGATATTGTCAGCTAAAAAAAATTGTTACCCTGATGAAGGCAGCATTAAAGTATCAAATATAAGTGTAGAGATAAAATTGCAAGCTTTGCTAAATTTAACAATAAGTCGGCTCTGCGAACTTCAAGAAAAAGTATTGATGGCCTCAACTAGCAATGCATTTACTTTGATTTGTAAATGGGGCATAGACGGTAGCTCTGGCCAAAGTAACTATAGACAACATAGTATTTCAGAAGGACAAGACTCTTCTGTATTAATTATATCACTAGTGCCTTTACAACTGCGTAGCAGACAAGATGACACTCACATCATATGGCAAAATCGAGTACCATGGTTTTGCAGAGCCATTAAATTTATTTTTGCGAAAGAAACTCCGGAGCTCACTATATCAGAGGTCAATAATGTAAATCAACAAATAGCTGAGTTAAAAAGTTTTCAATATCAGAATAAAAGTATCGACTTTCATCTTGTGCTAACAATGATTGATGGAAAAGTTTGTCACACATTGACGGAAACAAAATCTACACAAAGCTGTTACATTTGCTCTGCTAAGCCTACAGAAATAAACAATTTGCAATACGTAACAAAAAAAATTACCTAAGCTTGAAAATCAAAACTTTGGATTGTCTTCCTTACATTCGTGGATCAGGTTTCTTGAATGTTGCTTGCACATATCATACAGATTACAGATAAAAACCTGGCAGGTTAGAGGTGAAAATAAAAAGTTAGTAGCATCAAGGAAATCTGAAATCATTGATAAATTGAGACAAGAACTTGGAATTATTGTTGATCAGCCAAAACCTGGATATGGATCAACAAATACAGGAAATACCGCAAGAATTTTTTTTAAAAATTATAAAATTTCATCGCAAGTAACAGGATTAAACGAGAATCTAATTTATCGGTTCTACATTATTTTGCAAACTATCTCATCTGAATTCGAAATAGATGCCCAAAAATTTCATGAGTATTCCGTGGAAACAGCGAATAAATACGTGACATTATATCCGTGGTATAATATGCCAACCAGTGTACACAAAGTACTAATGCACGGATCCGAAGTTATTAAGCAAGCAATTCTTCCTATTGGCCAGTTAGGAGAAGAAGCACAAGAAGCAAAAAACAAAGATTTTAAGTTTATAAGAGAAGACAGAGGTAGAAAAGATAAAGTAGAACATACTAACATGGATCTTTTTTATTACTTTTTACTATCATCAGATCCGATAATATCTTCATTAAGTCTACAGTGAATTTCTAATAAAAAGCAAAAACTAGAACCAGAGGCAATTAATCTGCTTAAAGCGCCACATGTCGATTTAAATGTAAGCGAAGAATAATATCAACAAATTGTCCACATTTGTTATAAATATTATTTTTAAAACGTTAAACAAAGCTTTAGTTAAATAATAATTACTAAAAGTTATGAAATTATATTGGTTAATGAAGTTTTTTTATGCTAAGGAATTTATTCGCGTTAAATGCTCATTCTGAACCACTGTGCGGCGGCCTGATTGGATTTTTATGTTTTTCAGACTTTAAATGCTGTTTAATATCACTAGCACCTCATGTGAAACACTAAATGAAGGATGAAGGAGTATTTATTTGCTTAATAAATTGTTATTTTGCTTGTGAGCTATCATTGAACGGACACTAACCTATCGGCATAATTAAATAAGATTCCAAAACAAAAAACTTCACTAAGTTACCACAACACATTTTTCTAGACGTCATTCCAAATCCAATGAGCTATCGCATATACAATAGTGGGATTCACACAACGTGGCAAACTTAGCAAAGTGGGTAAATTGGGCAAACAGGCAAACCAAGTGACCGTTACTCCATACAAAAAAAAATTTGAGCAATTTGCCCAGATTGCCTGACAATTCGGCATACTATGCAAAGTGAGGGCTGCCAACTTCGTGAATTTATTATGAGTTGGCAAGTCTACCCAAAGTGAAATGTTTCACCCATTTAATTTAAATAACAGTTGATTTACAACAAATAAATATTTTTTATTGTTAATTTAAATTCAACTGGCACTTTGTTTTCGACAACAACTGATTTGCCAAGTACAAACACAATTGGTCGTTCACGCAATTCATTTGCATATTTGCCATTTTAATCGACTTGCCACTATGCGTGAATCCCACTAATTATTTTAACTGGCTGTAGTAAGAATTAACATGTTTTTTAACTTGTGAAGTAGATTATTGGGAAAACGGGACAATTTAGCGTTCCGAAGCTTTATTCGGGGACACCGGGACAGAGAACCTAAGAAGGGACGGTCCCGTTCAAAACGGGACGTATGGTATGGTCACGTTAGTCATGCATCATCTACATGTGTCTATGGGAGTATTGAAATTAGTATGAAAAATAATGTTTGTCAAATCAATAATATAAAATTTCTGCATGCTCATTCACAGGAGTGTGAATAGTATCTTTTCTACTTTTTTTTTTTTTTATGTGTCGAGATGTTGACATTAGGCACACTTAGCTGTTGCAGCCATCTTTTGAGTACTTGGAAAACAACTCAATTCAACGTATTGCACAGTGTAAATATTTTGATACTTTGACTAAAAGTGTTAGGAATAATTTCTACTTCGTTTGTTGAATTGATTGCATGACGCGTGTAAGTACTTCATCAAATGTTGTCAGGCCGAAACCATTTTTCATTCGCAGATAGAGTTAAACAACTCAACATTTTACTGAAATTACAATAAAAGCAATTGAGCTTAGTTTTATATCAATACAATATAAAATAAACGACTATTGGACATAGGTAAAAAGTATTTTTAGACACACTTCTATGATTCTACTTTTAATATTTTCAAAAATATTGTATCTTTTATATCCAGAGAACAAAATAGTTTATCAAAAGTATTTAAATGCAAAATGGTTAAAAAAAAAGGATTTAAATACAAAATGCAAAATAGATATCAAATGATTTATTTCACAATTTTTTTTGTTGTTGTTAATAATAGTACTAATTTTAAATACTGAAAACTAATATATAGTAAAGTGCGGCTACTTTGCCCTTCGACTACATTTCGCAGATTTTAAATCTAATATTTGTTCAAAGAGTTCATCTTTCATGTACCGTCTATGTGGCCTCATAATCATTCCACCATACGAAAATAGTCGTACAACAGGAGAACTTGGTAAGCAAGTATTATATTTAGGGAAGAGTTTTTTTACTTTTGGATATTCATTCAAGGATTCTAAAGTCTTGTCTTCATCTTTTATATATTGTAGTGTTTCTAGGTCTATTGTAGTATTGTCCTTATCATTGTCTGCTAAAGAATCAGACTCTTTAACAAACATATAATAGGATTCAGTCTTTTCCTTTTTTCATTAGAGTTAGTTTGTTGGGAGCTCTTTTCATCTTCTTGTTCTTCTTTTATTTTTCTCACTTCTGAAATAAAAAGTTCTTTAACGTATTTTTTGCTAGCATTTGGCACCCATTTCATTTTGAAAAAGGGATAAAATTCTCAAAACGCCTATTAAGACTTTATTGTATAACTTCTATCAATACACCACAATACTTAAGGTTATCCATTCCCAAACTTCTTAAAATTCTTTGCATTCTCAATAGTTCTTGCACAAGATATCCGCCCTCTAAACTTCTGATGCCATCAGCAATAGGCTTTGAACAGCTTACATATTCATTAGGAAATTGGATTTCAGTTTCTTTAAAAATTGCTAATAAAATTTTTCTTAAAGCATCATTAAGGGTATTCTTTACAGTAAGTAGATCTTGAAGGGAATTGTAGTATGAATTCCATCGTGTTGGACATGGAGAAGTAGAAGATTTCCCAGTTGATTCTGAATAGATTTCACAGGCTTTAGGAGAACACAGATTCCAAAGTTTTTTGTATGAATTTCTTTGGTATCTGGCCTTATCCATATCATCATCATCGTCAATATTAGTAAGCACAACTTCAATATTTTGAATAAGAGCTGAATCTCTTTCACTTGTTCCTGTATCTGAATCTTTTCCATATATTTTGAAAGCCTAACCATATTTGTTCCATTGTCAGTGATATTCTTTACGTTTTTTGTGAGCAACATTTTGAGAGCTTTTTTTATGAAAAAATTTTACAAACCCATTTTGCATTTTACAAATGCTAAAAAAAAGCATTTCAAATAAAATAGGAAATACATTTTGAAATAATTTTAAATATATATAAGAATGTATTTCAAATAATTCAAATGTCTGTTTATATCAGTTCAAATACTATGTTTGCATTCATGTGCAATACAAAATTTATTTACGTATGTATGTACGTAAGTATTTATATGACGCAAACTTTTTGTTAACAAATATGGTGTTCGCACAGGCGCTGCGTCATAAATTTAGACATGATGCACTCAAATTCCACACCAGAGAACTTCGTTGGGTATGATAGTTCGGATCAAACATTTTCGCTTAAAATTGAATCCAACCAACTCGACGGTTGGCCGCAACATATTTTTCAAGTTGCATACATGAATCGAAATTCTCGGTATTAATCACTTTATGACTCTGCGCTATGTGAATTGTTCACTCTGGTTATTGTTTACTGAAGTGATTTTTGGTGGGTTGTGAATGAATTGATTGTGAGTAAATAAAGGTTAGTTCAGTTTCTCGTATCAGTTCATCCTTTTCTTGTTGTTTTTTGAGTTGTTTGGAACCAATCAGATTTCGAGCCGATTATTGATCAGCTCGATGAGACGAGTTCATTTAGCTTGTCCGTCTGTTTTTGACCTTTGCATACGCTGCACATTTGTCGGAATAAGGCGAATCGGACCACTAGGAGGGGTACCTCCATACAAACCCAAATTCAAATTGATGTTCTTATGAGAAAACATTCTTTGTTTTTTGAATTATCGAACCTATATGTGCGCTCAATACACCATCGCCATGCGCCATCTACATACATGTGACTATTTGTGTATTGAAATTAGTATGAAAAGTGCCTTCCACATGTGACTATTGGTGTATTGAAATTAGATTGAATACTGACTCTATCATAAACGTACGTCAAATCATTGATACTCGTATAATATTTCTGCATGGTCATTAACAGAAGCGTGAAGAGCGTTTCATCTTTGGCATAGACAAAAAGTAACTTGCCTACGTCGCAAAATTTTGTGATCTTTGTTGCAAAAAACAGCTTGAATTATTAATTTACAGAACTTTTTTTTGTGTTTATTATATAATAAATTATATAGAATTGTTGGCCCTTGCTAAACTGATCTCATAGCAAGAAGAGTTTCATTTGAAGACAAACAAATTTTGGTTTGTTAGTAGCTGTTGAAATGTGCGCAGCCAAAAGAACATCACAGCGAAACCAATCAAAAATTTAACTTGTTTGCCTAGTCCGCACGCATGTTCATTTTTTTAACGTTCATGAACGCGTTTTTTGTCTTCATATAAGTACATCTCTGATACACACAACTCAAAAAAGAGCATTTCGAGAAAAACGCGTTTAAAGTTTTCAATTTACATACAAATAGGCTAATTATCGAAGATGTATTCTATTCTCACGCGGAGAGTATGTAAGTTATGAACATGAAATTTTTACACAATATAAAACATGATATAACGAATAATTCTGCAAAAATCGTGTTTTTTAAGTTGTAACAGTTTAGTTAAACATGTGCGTTATGTTCATAACTTGTTTTTTCCAGCTGTCATTGGACTGACAGACAGTAAGTCCAATAAGAAATGTTTTGACGAAATTTCGGTGGATTTAATTTAAACGAAACAAGGAAATAATTCGGTAAAGATTTATTTGTTTTTTCTGCAACACAAAACAATTTCTTGTACATTATAAACACTAACATCTTTAAAGAAAGACCATTGCAGTGATATGGGCGGGGTACGAAGATATCTATTTGTTTTAAATTACCACAAAAATAGATAAGTGCACATTCAGTCTGTTTATATAAATTCCTTCCATTTCACCACTTTCCATAATATCCATAGCATGACTGAATGTGTTTGTTCTTTGAGTCAGGAATCTTCATCCCTCGATTCTAGTTTTCGTTGATTTTATTGTTTATTCTTTCTCGTTGTTTTCGAAAATTATTTCTAAAATACGTACTCTGTTATTCAGTTCAAAGTTATCAGGATTTGTGTTTGCAAATCATTTTATTAGGTTTTAATCATGTAAAGCAAAGCAGTGTCAGCAGAAACAACAGAGAAAATTTTCGCACTCCGGCATAATGCAACCGCCAAATACAGTTTTACCCTACATTACTAAATGGTTTCAGAAAACAATGAAATGATGGAAAATTGAAGATAGGATATTAAATATATCATGGCTACATTTGTTTTAATAACATAATTAAAGTGTTATTTATAGTAAAATTTTAGTATATTGCATGGCTTCTTTTGATTTTTTTGAAGTTACCTATTTTCAATTTTACGGTGTTACATTGCTTTACAAGAAATTAATATTCCTTCTTTAAGCACAGATTTGGTATAGGGTATAATAACTCAATTTTGAGTTCAGTTTTCAAACAAATATTGACTCTACGAAATGAAATTTTCAAGTGTCGTTGATTTTTCGTCTGAAAGCGTATGCCACAATAAATATGTGTATGCGTTTGAATCTTATGGCAATTGTAGAAGTTGTAAACAGTTCGCAAATTAAAGTTTGCTATTGGACTATAAAAATGCGATATAAGCTTAAACAAAACCAATAATTTGAAAATGTTAATAATTGAGTAAAAGAAGAGTAAATAATTACTTATGTATCAGCACATCAAATTATTTTTTGCGACCCTTGGTGATGTGCTTGGGGCTGGGGACTTTGTACAAGAAACCTATTTGTATAGTTTTTACTGCGTTTAGGTTTTTACCTCATTACTGGGCCACACTATATCAAAACGGTATTATACAAGTGTTAAGTCATAAATCATTTGGGAAAATATCAATATTATGTTATATATGTCTTATTTTTCACTATATATACACGATAATTGCCTTATGGCCCGGTGTCGCTTAGACCAGAAACGGCAACAGCACCAGATTTCAGTACATTTGCACCAGAAAATGAAAAAAAGCTGGGATGCATTGGGAAAACAGTGCGACCAAGTTGCATAAATATTGGCACCAGATTTCAGTGTATTAGCACCAGCACCAGAAACAAGTACTTTTGTGTTTTTTGTTTCGGTGCCTTTTTTCCTTTTGTTTTGATTGCTCTTCGTTGTTTTAATTTAATTGATCTATTAGTTTTTAAGTTTACTTTACTTTAACAATGAATTGTTATTATTTTATTATATCATTTTAATTTTTACATTATTAAAATGACTGAAAGTGGAATGTTATTATTTTGTTTGTTTATTTTTGCTTTTATCACTTCACTTTGCTTTTTCACTATGATCAAAACAATAATGAGCATTTGTGGTTACGTTCTATGTGCACAGTCTCACAGCACCAGAAATGGACCAGAAATAAAACGGTGCAAGAAAGTCATTACTGTTTTCTGGTCCTGGTGCCGTTTCTGGTCTATGCGACACCGGTGCACCGGGCCATTACTTTAGGTTGGGAACACTGCGGTTAATATAGATTTCAATGTTTCTACGCTTGAACGACTTTTATCAGGTATCCAAATTTTCTTTACTGCGGCAAAACTCGCTCTACTGTTGCCTTTGTCTCTGGTAAACATACAACGTATTGACTTCAGTGTAAATACACTGAAAAAAGATAGAAAAATATTACATGCTGATGAAATAATAGTACATTGTTTCTTAAGAGTATACACCAAAGCAGAGAAGACAAAATACTGAAAACTATGACAAGTTGTACACAAATAGACTATTTTCCATACGGCCAACACACACCACAATCAGCGTCGTTGTCGATAATTGTATAGTTTCTTATGGTGTAACCCACACCGCAACAAAAAGACAAGACAAAACAAAAAAAAAAGTAATTTCCTATAAATGAATAATTCAGCACTTAACATTTAATACATTGCTTAGGTGTTTCAGATAATACAACTATCCGCCGATTTACACAGTAGCTCTAAAGAGCTGCACAAATGGTTCTAATCAGTTTAATTCACTACTGTACAGTAGTGCCAAGCACTATATTTCAGTATAGCATTGATATTCAATTAGATTTTTTTTTTTTTTTTTGATATTAATTTAATTTAATATCCAAGCAACCGAGTTGGATTTTATACATACATTTGTATCATCCAAAGGAAATTTACATGAGCTTAGAAAAAACATGACATCTAAAAAATATTATGATCTTCTATTAAGGAGATCATTGGGGTGAAGTCTTTTCAGCCGACGGCGGATTGTATTGCGTGTAAGACATCTTGCCAGAGGTTTCGGGTGGTTTAGCAAACGATCATTGTATCGGCTGCTGAAAAAATTTATTTCCTCAATCACCGGAGGCATCTTAAGGTCACGGTGTAGTATGGTGTTTCTAACATACCATGGTGCACCAGTATCGCAACTTTTTGATGATGTATGGTGCTGCAGTCCCCCATATTTGAATGCTGTATCGCCAAACTGGGGCCACAACTTGCTTATAAATCATCAACTTGTTGTTTAGTGACAGTTTACTTTTCGCTCGCAGTAGCAATTTCTTCATCTTTTGATAGCAGCATGCAGTGACTATCTTCACATGAGTGCACCAAGTAAGGTGCTTATCCAGGTTCAGACCTAGGTATCGAATATGATCCACCTGAGGAATGATTCTAGAGTCATATGAAATAACTGGACAAGCGCCACGCCACGTGCAGTTGGCAGATTGAAGGGGATTTATACCAATGTTCCATCGCTTGACCCATGCTTCAAACCGCTGTAAATAGCTTAATTTCCGCTGCTTCAATGGGGGAAGTGGAGTTCGCAAGTATGGCGGTGTCATCTGCATAAGTTGCAACCAACAAATTATCATTTTCCGGCATCGGCATATCCGCCGTGTATAAAGAGTAAAGAACTGGAGCAAGAACACTGCCCTGCGGTACACCAGCCTTAATGTGCCTTGTGCAAGAGTCTGCATCACGAACTCTTACGAGGAAAGCTCTATCCGTCAAATAGCTCTTGAGCAGGAAGAAACCTTATCAGTTTATGCAGTAATCCCCTGTCGAAGGCTTGCATGACGTCCAAGAACACAGCAGAGCAATACATTTTTGTTTCAAATGCACATAGAACTCTATGCAATTGTTCTGGTGTACCATGATGAGCTCTAAAGCCAAATGGATGATTCGGGATGGCATTCTGGACGCTCCCCACCTCCAACACTCTACACAAAAATATTCTCTCGAATATTTTGGAGAATGTAGAAAGCAGCAGATTGTCAAAATATGCTGATCGTATCTCCGCCAGCTTTTGTTTTAGCTCCTTGGCAGGCCTCCTCCAAGCAATTTTATCTCGCTCGTTTCGGCTGCGCATATAGCGCCGATGCAAACAACGTTTGTACCTCACCAGCTCCAAAACCTCTGGTTTTAAAAGTGCCAGAAGCTGTCTGACAGGACAAGGCTGTTGTCGTGAGGTAGCATAATCAGCACCTTCACATAATTTGCGTGTGAAGATTTCCACTGCATCCTTGATGTCGTCCGCTGTATTCAATTCCATGTTTAGATTGATGTTGTCATCAATCCAAGCCTGGAATTGGGTAATATTTGCATGCCATTCTTGCTTTGTAGGTGTCAGCTGCAACACACAATTCTGCAATAAGAGGAATGTGATCGGAGGTGAGATCTGGGCTCTCCCTGATTGACAGCCAGTTCGGAAGAATTTCACAGAAAACTGCGAAATCGACGACATCTGGACATCTTTGAATGTCATAAGGATACAAGGTTGGCGCTCAAGTGGCCAGTACTTCTCTTCTGCTGTTGACGATTGAGTTAAATAGCTCTCTTCCTCTTGGCGTGGCAATCCTTGAGCCCCACATTCGATGTTTAGCGTTCCAATCTCCCCCTATCAATAATTTTGGGCCAAGATTAAGGAATAAATCATTGAAATCCTGTTCCACTAGTGTTAATCCGGGGGGCAGTAGATTGCTGCAATTGTTAGTTCACCAAGATTGGTGAACAATTTAACCCCTGCAGCTTGCATAGAATCTCTACGGATAGTATCAATTTCATGGTGGCGAATGCCCGGGCGAATAATAATTGCAGCACCACCACGCATGCGATTATCATCCGGGTGATTGGCTGCATTTTGAAGTAACTTCTGCAACAAAGATGTGACTCAGAAATGAGAATGATATCAATAGCATTAGAATACTTCAAGCTCATTTTTTCGTTGTGAAACGCCATCTGCGTTCCATATTCCTAAGTTTAGGCTTATCGTTGACATTGTTTGGAAGCAGCGCGTGGATCGCAGTAAGCATTTGCACCATTTGTCCGAAGCAATCGTCTATGCGAGCGTTCAAAAGTTGAATCTGTTCAACCAGCGGCTGCAGAGACACACCATTCTGGCATTGATGGTCATTTTGTGAGTGCAGTTGCGGTTCTCTCAATTTTTGCTGTTGTGAGTTATGGTGTTGATATCCCAATTGATGTTGCTGGTGGTTGTGTAGAGACTTGCTTTCCTGCTGCGAAGAATCCTGTAATCTCCGCTGATATTGAGCTTGTTGTATCTGCTTTGGTGATTGTTCCAGATTTATCTGCTGCTGCTGTGATGATTGTTTGTGTTTGTGCTGGCTGTTTACATGCATTTGCGTATGAGATACCTGATACGAGATGATTGTTCATTGTTGGGGGGAGACGAGCAGGTACCTTCTTCGGCGTTCTTTTTGCCACCATCTCCTTGTAGACGACACATCATTTATAATTAGCCGTGTGGGGCTCATCGCAGAGAGCACACTTTGCACGATCTGTAGTAGGTTTCAAGCAGGAGACCGATGTGTGTTTACCACCACACTTAATAACGCATCGGAATTGCTTTCTGCGTTGGGTGTGACCGAATTCCTGGCAACGATGACCCTGAGTGATGACTACTTGCCGACACAGCCTAGTGATTTTCAATATATCTTTATTGTTAGGGCTTGGCGCAATATACACAAAAAATATATTGAGTGGCCGACCGTCAGTTCTACTTATGGGGTTGTGTGTGTTGCAAACCTTGTGACCCAACTGAGCTAGCTCATTTATTATATTATCAATAGGTGTAGTGTGTGCAATCCCCTCATTACAATCCTATACGATCGCTCTTTCTTTATTTGATATGTATGATAAGTCACTTTTTGCTTATCTAGGTGTTCGGTTATTTTGCGATACGCTTCAGTTGTGGAAGGCAGAACTCTGACTTCACCCGTGTTCATTGTTTTAGTTACGTACGTGTTTGGCTCAATAATTGAATCTAGGAAATCCATAAATATGTTGATTTGTGTAACCCCAACTACAAAAATTGGGGGAGGTTTTATTGTTTTCGGTTGTTATTGAGTGCTCGTGCAGTTATTATAACCTCTGATTTGATTTGTTGACGGTGATGATCCTTCAACGATTGTGAATGATTTTTGATGCGTATTGGTTTCACATTGTCTGAAATGTGAAACCAATACGCCTCAGACGGCAAACTTAATAGGTCGAATTTCATCGAATCTATCATCCAATTCGTTGCTCAAGGAACCATATCTATTCGTCGCTAGCACACCACCCTTCAATGTGGTTGGAGTTTCATCATTGTCGCAAGTGCGACTTATTTTATTTTTGCATTGTAAAGTTGGTGATTGTGGTGGTCTTTTAGAATTTCGTTTAATACTTGATTCAGGGAATTCTGTAAACCAGTCACTGAGATGAATAGAACTTTTTGATGCTATTGGCGTGGAGTTGTTGGTGGAGTTCAATTTTAAGGTGGGCGAAGGGGGCGATCCGACTAGTCACCCATCTCAGTAGTGGCGAGTCAACATGAAAATAAAATAGTTAAGGTTTTTTTTTATGTGTATAATTTAGTTAAATTAAATTTTTGAATAAGAAAAAAAATTAAATATAAATTAATTTTCATCAAATAAAATGTTCACAGTGTTAAACAACCGCACAAGTTGAGGGTTGTCGAGGGTATGACATTCAATTAGAAAGTTTTATTTAAAGGTTTCAAAGCAACACTGCACCATTTGAATAGTTTTTGCTATAGTCAAAGACTATTAAAATACATAGACTGGACAGATGCACAATTTAAGCAGTGTTTCTCTTTATTTTTCAGCCCAACAATTTTATTTTCGAATCAAAATTACATATAATTTGTTGTCGCGTATGTTAAAAATTAACAGTAAAGAGAAACAACGCTTAAATTGACTGATTTGTCCGCTCTTTATGTTTTATACTCTTTGCTATAGTGCTTGGGTTCAATTATTAGTAAAACCAGATAGAAGGCTATCATTGGCTATGCCAAATATGTAATGCTCTTCACACTCCTCCGGGTTGCATACAGCCTTCCTTTCTTAGCATCTCTATATTCTGTTACAGTTCTTGTATCAACAAAGAACACAGTTTGAGTATCAAATATGAGCACAGTTTAAGTGGCACTTTTATTGTACTTTTACTCTTTATAAGCATAGTTCGCAAATAACTATTATCATTTATTTTCAAAGTGGACCGGTTGGAGAGATCCCGACCGGTACACTTATTTTTCAATTTTTTCGATTTCTCTCCGACCGTTATACTTATTTGAAAAGAGCTGTTATTTTGGGACCTTTTGCTCAATCTCACGCAACATAAATGGCAATATTGTCCCGAAAATAAAGGTCCGCGCGAAATGTCTCATTTTGTTGTTGTGTGACGTGAGTCAACTGCGTCGTAGAGAGGAAAGAAGAGGGGAAGAATGGAAAACAATGCAATCAAATAACAGTACGCAAATGACCTCGTGAATTGTAAGCATAGCAAAAAAAAGGTCTTCTTTTGTTCATGTGTGACGCAAGTATAGGAGAGAGATTGAGAGAGTGTAATAGAAAGTGTGGTGGAGAAAGTTGCAGAAAGAGAGGGATATGGACAACAAAGCAAATATTACCCAGGGACCATTTTGTGAAAGTTGTTATAATAATATAATTTTTTTTATTATTATTTTTTGTTATTATTAATATTTGTTGCTATTTATTTCATAAATACAAATATTTATTGGCAGAATTTCTGAAAACTCAATTTATAATCACAACCAGAAAGAAGGTTATCATTGGCTATGCCAAAGATGTAATACTCTTCACGCTCTTCCGGTTGCATCCAAGAAACAAAACACTTTTTCGAATAAGAACATTTATTTAAATGGTTGTTTGTATGGGTGGGACCCATACCCCCTAGTGGACCGATTCTGCTAAGGGGCTAGTTTGTATGCATGCAGACGGACCTGGCTAAATCAACTCGTCTCAAAAAGATGATCACAACTATATATACTTTATGTGGTCTGCGAAGTTCCTTCTGTGTGTTACAAACGTCATGACAAACTTATGGCTCGTGCCATTCGATATTAACCAATGATTTTGGCATGAGACGGGTCGCCGCGAAATCCTTACCAAAATTGTTAAATTTCGACGAAAAACAGCATCGCGTTAACATTGCTCAGGAGCTGTTGGATTTGGTCCGCGACGACCCAAATTTGCTCTAGATTGTCATAACTGGTGACAAATCATGCTATTATGGTTATGACTTGGAAACAAAAGCTCAATCATCTCAATGGAAGCTGCCGGATGAGCCAAGACCGAAAAAACCAAAAATAAAAGACGAGCCAAAACACGCCCAAGGAAAACAGCTGTCATAAATTAATTATACATTCAAAATGACCGACCTTGTCAGCATAATGCAGCATGGATATACGTAGCCAGCTTAAGTTCAAAATTCGAAATTAATAAAAACCTAATTGCGGTCTACAAAGTCACAAAACAAATTGACCAGTTTGGCCTCACTGTCCATTGAAAATCAAGTTGCAGAAAATTTAGATTTTGCTTGTCTTATTAGAGAATTTGCTGACAAGAAAGCTAGAAAAATAAAAATGTGCTACCCAATTAATTTCTTTAATTTTTTTTTAATACCTATATAATTATACATTAGTCATATTATTTAATAAAGGACGCCAAATGATTGACTCGCCCGGGGCGCCATGGGTGGCTAAGGCCTGCGCTTGGGCCTAACTATCGTCAGTTTTCAAAGCATGTGCCATATTCTAGTTTTGTATGCAATATAAAACGCTGAGAAGCTAGTTAGCATTATTTTCGAAATACTATATGAATATAAGAATATTCTGTGTAAAGTTTTAGCTGCATACGAGTATATTAAAAAATGAGTATTTGTGCTATCTAATCGAGTTCATTTTATGATTTCTACAGAATGTATGGTCTAATGCGTTGCAGTTATAACGACATAGTGATTATACCATTCGTACCATGTCGGTAGAGTTTATTAAAAAAACAAAGGAGTGTTTGCACTTCGTGTTGCATACCTAATTGGTAATCGAGCACTGTACGAATTGAGTTTGAAAAAATAACCAAACCAAAGGATAAAAGCAAACTGAAAAAAAAAATAATCACAATAAATGTTTTAATTACAATAAGTCAATGCAAATAAAAAGGGTGCAATTCAAGAAATTTTTTCGAATTTAAAATAGTATTTTTATACTTTTCACGGGAGTGAATAGTATTATAAGTTTGTCATAAAGTTTGTAACACACAGCAGGAACTTCGCAGAACACATAAAGTATTTATAATTGTGATCAGCTTGTTGAGACGAGTTGATTTAGCCATTGTTCGTAAGCATGCAAACTAGTCCTTCAGTTTTTGAGCTAGAGAGCACATAGGTTTCTTTTTACCATACGCTGCACACCTGTCGGAATCAGCAGAATCGGTCCACTAGGGGTTATGGGTACCACCCATACAAACAACCATTTAAATAAATGTTCTTATTCGAAAAAGTGTTTTATTTCTTGACATATCGAACTGAAATTTGGACACTTTCTAATCTGTATTCATCAACCATGTAAATTTCATAATCCTAGGGTTACCAGGAGGGGTACCTCCCATACAAACCCAAATTAAATGACAAACTTATAAATAGTAAAAGTACAATAAAAGTGCGACTCAAACTGTGCTCATATTTGATACTCAAACTGTGTTCTTTGCTGATACTCAAACAGTGTTCTTTCTTGATACTAAACTGTGTTATTTGTTGATAATCACACTGTGACAGAAAGAATATAGTGATGCTAAGAAAGGAAGGTTGGATGCAACCCGGAGGAGCGTGAAGAGTATTACATCTTTGGCATAGCCGACGATAGCCTTCTTTCTAGTTATTATTACGTATATGTATTTATAACATCTGCCTTGTCAGGAACGATAACTTACAGAAAGTTTCATTGAGGTATGTATTGTTAATAGTAGTTATCTTTAAAGTTAATCTATACGAGGGGTACTATGTATATTTCGGGATCTGGCATCATTAATGTCAATAGCTAAAATCTGGCAACACCATAACAAAGCATAAACGTGCTCACCAGGTTTTTATGCATAAGTGCTAGTTGTTTCGTTTACAGTGAGTTAGGAAAATCAATTTGGCTAAAAAATTGAAATTTCAAAAGAAGGTTTTCGTTGGATAATTTTTCACAACTTTCGGCGTCGATTATGTCAACAAGAATGTGTCGATGAACAGTTCTATGTATGGCGATAAAGTTCCATCAAAAACCACAGTATATCGCTGGTATTGTGAATTCAATCGTGGCCGTAGTTCGGTCGCCGATGAATTCCGTGAAGTTCGTCCAAAATCGGTTGTTGTGCCACAAAACATCGATGCAGTGCATGAACTAATAATGCAAGATCTTCATGTGAAATATCGTGAGATAGATTCGATTTTGCATAAACACTTAGTTGTAACAAAAATTTTCAGCCGTTGGATACCCCACAATTTATCAATAACAAAAAAGAGGCTCGTGTTGATTGGTGTAAGGAAATGCTTAAAAAGTTCAACCGTGGTGCTTTAAAAGACGTGTAGGTGACGAAACATAGATACGTATGAACCGGAAACAAAACAGCAATCGACCGTGTGGGTGTTCCAAGACGAGCCAAATGCAACAAAAGTTGTTCGCGCTCGAAGCACTGCGAGGCAAATGGTCGCCTGTTTCGTCGGCCGAATGGGTCATGTGGCCACTGTTCCGCTTGAGCAACGCAGGACGGTCAATTCTGATTTGGTACACGCCCATTTGTTTGCCGGAAGTCTCCAGAGAAATTCGCAAAACCAACCGCCAAAGACGAGTCATTCTTCATCATGACAATGCGAGCTCTCATACATCTCGTCAAACAGATGAATTTTTGAGCAGTCAAAACATCGAATTGATGACTCATCCTCCGTACAGTCCTGATTTGGCACCCAATGACTTCTTCTTGTCCCCGAATATCAAAAGTAAACTGCGTGGTCAACGATTTACGAGAGCCGAAGAAGCAGTTGAAGCGTTCAAAAACCATGTTTTGAAAGTGTTTCAAGAGGAATGGAAAAACTGCTATGACAAATGGTTTGAACGAATGCAAAAGTGCATTGAACATCTCGGTGAAAATTTTGAAAAACAATAAAGCCGTTTTCATTTAAAATGATTGTTATTATTTGCTATTCTCGAAATATAAGTAGTACCCCTCGTATAATTACACAGCAAACATTAGATTTGCTGCTTAAACCACTGAACCTATTTAAACAAAAAAAAACAATACCAATTTAAAAGTATTTTTCACTAGACGTGTTGAAATTTTTATCAAAATAGGTCCAGAGGCTTAAGCGTAAAAATGTGTTAAAAATACCCGCTTTATAACAATAATAACAACACAGTCGTTGATGAGTGAGTGTGTGCGCGCAGCAGAATGGGAGAATAGAGCGGTGTGTGGTGTTGTGTGCCTCTCTCATTTGTTCTCTTGCCGTTGATGTTGTGAGAATCGGAGAATAGAGTGGTTTGTGTGCCTTTCTCTTCGGTTCTATTGCTGTACGCTCATTGCTTGTGTGTAGCCGCGTTATAGAGTTTTCGTAAAAAAAAAGTTTTTTCTAATAAGAACAATAATTTAAATGGGGGTTTGTATGGGAAGTAAACGGCCTAGTAGTCCGATTCGGCTGATTCCGACAAATGTGGAGCGTATGGAAAAAAAAACCTATGTGCAAAATTAAAGGTCTCAAGCTCAAAAACTGAGAGACTAGCTTGTATGCATACAGACGGACAGACGGACTTGGCTAACTAACGAATTAATTTTTTTTCCTTTGTTTTTTTACTTGTCAGGATATTGTTTCGAATGAATCAATTGCCATTAAGCTTCTGGATGTAATAAGTCTTTTATTAAAATATTGTGGCAACAAGACAGCGATGATAAAAAACAATGAAACACAAACCTTGATGATCGATTTGATAGCTACAATTAGTTTATACTGTATTAACAGACGAAAACATCAGGTAAGTTTAGAATTATATTGTATAATCAGATTTAAGCTGAACTAAATTTATTTGACAGGACCTGCTGTCTTCAGACCAATATTCCAACATAGTCAAAAGCTTAACCAAACTCCCTGATGTTTATAACCCAGTTTTATATCCTTGTTTGGTGGTCATTACGTTTAAAAATCAAAAAATTCGTAATATGATAGTACAGAACTTCAATATGAAAGTGAGTAAAAATAAAAGTTATCATTAATTCTTTACATTTTAAATTTTATTCAATAATTATTATCCGACAGCTTTTAGATGAATATCGGAACTCGGACGTCGCCAAGAAACATCACTTAATCTCTTTAATGAATGATGTTTAATGATGCTTAGCTTCATATTACCGTCGGTAACGAAGAGACAAAAATTTTTATTATTTTACTTAATATTTTATGTAACCGATTTGAGATCACAAATATATTTATCGAAAACAAAAATTACTCAATATTATTATTTTGGAAACCTAGTGTAACAATGCTTGTTTTGAATTTGTGTGACATGTTGAGCCCTTAATCTAAAATGATGATTCGGTATGACTCACTGAACGCTCGGTTGGTTATTCCAATAGTCAGTATAAGTTCTTTCAAACATCTTCAAAAATGGATTTTACAAAATTTTCCAGCTTGCCAATTTTCAAAAAATATTCTCGAGTTCTTTCATGTGAAATTTTGTGATTATTGATTAAATCCGACTACTGAGTTTGAAAAACTGCCAGCAAAGGAGTAATATCACTTTTTTTATGTGAAACATCTTTGGTTTCGGTAGGGTAAAATTTTACATTTGCGTCATTGTAATAGGCAATTTTGGTTAACGCTTTTCTTTTCCATCTGAGCTATGAGGAAAATTAAGCAACGCGTGGCAAGGCAAGTATTCGGATGGGGGACCAGAGTTTAGTGATCGATTGGCGATTCCGTGATTTTGTAAATTTTAATTTTTTTTAATTTTTTTTTTTTGTTTTTATATTTTTACTAGCATTGCCCTGCGTGCGTTGCTACGACGTTATGTTAATTACTGTTTTTCATACAATGCACAAAGAGAGAGAGAGAGAGTTTTGCTGTCGTTATCCAGCGTTAGGCAACGAAAGACACCCTATCTCGCTTGTCCCGCTCTCAATGAACATCATATCAGAAACAAAAAAACAAAGAGCTCAATACTATTGTGCGTACTCAATAAATTAAAGGAAAAATACAACAATAACAACAAAAGATTTAGCATTTATTTGTTATTTAAAAAAAAATTATTAAAATCGGCTTAGTATAGTATGCGCTATGAAAAAAATGCTATAAATTTGTTAACAAAGTGTTACATATTTATCAAAATTCAATTTAACAATTCTTTTATTCAACTTTCTTGGCTTAATGATTATTTTCTTACAGTTATCTTTTAAAGTTGTAGGTATTGAAATTACATAGCTTATTAAATTTTTTTTATGGGCAATTTTTATATCTGCTATATTTAATGCCTCTTCAATATTATCATACGGTAATTCTTCATCTTCTAATATATTTTTTATTATTTTGATTTCTGGTGAAGCGAGTAAAAAAATGTTTAACACGTTAACTTTTGATAAATGTAGAGCCAGTTTTAAATTATTTATTTCGTCTTTTAGCAAATCAATTTTAATTTTACAATATAGAATCACTAGTAATTGGGAACTTTCACCGTTTTCAAAATATTCTTAGAATATCATTATTCATCTTAGTTATATTATTAACTAGCTGTTAACATATTCGAAATATGTTTGTAATAGCGTGTATTTTGGTATCTTTTTCCCTAATTATCAGATCTTTAATCAGCCTAAAAGTAGGCAACAGAATTAAAAATATGAATATCTTTTGATTTAGAAAGTCGATTTCGATAAAATAAACGCTAAATGTTACACAAAGCTTGCTTCAATACGTCAGTCCGCATTGAAATAGGTTAAGCTGTTTCTGAGATTAGCGTGCAGAGACACGAAAAGGCTTACGATTTTATATATATAAAGAGGTGTTATTTTGAATAGCCCGCTATTTCGGTAGATGTCACTTTTGAAGCTGTCATTTTTTGACACTTGACAAGTAGAAACTACGCCATTAATAAAAATGGAACGAGACACGCTGCAACAACGCATTGAAATTATTAAAACTCACTGTAAAAATGGTGAAAATTTGGCAGAGACGGTTCGTAAAACTAAAACATTTTTGGGTCGTCGTGAAGCACCTTGTCGGACAGCAATATAGAAATTGGTGCAAAACTTCGAGCTGTTGGGACAAGTTAGTGATGCGAAGAATAAAACCCGTGTTCGTCGCTCAAGAACAACTGAGAATATTGCTATAGCCCAAATTGTTGAAGAAAACCCAGGTTTGTCCACTCCTCATCGTTCTTTGGAATTGGGCATTCCACAAAAGTCATTACACCGTATTTTGCATAAAGACTTGGGTCTTAAGGCTTATAAAGTTCAGTTAACACAAAAACTCAAGCCGGCCGATCATCAACAACTTCGTGTCTTTGCTGATTGGGTCCTAGAAATGCATATAAATGATACGGAATTCCATCGAAAAATCCTCTTGACTGATGAGGCCCATTTCCACCTCGGTGGCTACAAGCAAAATTGTCGCATCTGGGGCTCGGAAAACCCAAGAGTTATTGTTGAAAAGCATCTCCATCCTCAACGTGTGACTTTTCGGTGCGGTTTATGGTCCGGCGGGGTCATTGGACCTTACTTGTTCGAAAATGAGGCTGGAGCAACAGGAACGGTGAATGGATTGCGCTATCGAGAGATGAATAATGATTTTTTATGGCCGAAATTGGATGGTATTGATCTGGACAACGTTTACTTTCAACAAGACGGCGCTACGTGCCGCACAAGCAACGAATCCATTGATATTTACGGGAAAAGTTTCTTTACCGTGTTATCTCTCGAAGAGGTGATCACAATTGGTCACCGAGATCTTGTGATTTAACACCTTGCGACTTCTTCCTTTGGGGCCACGTAAAATACAAGGTCTACGCCAACAGCCCAGCGTCGATTCAAGACCTCAACGATGGAATTCGTCAGGCTATCGAGGACATATGGCAGCCACTGTAAGCGTGGTCGTGGTGGTCATTTGGCTGATTTTGTTTTCCATTATTAACGGCATAAAGCGGACATTGCGTCATCGCAAATAATATGATAATGATGATAATAATGATAATTAGGAAGGAAACAAAAGAATTCTTAACTTATATAAAGATGAACACTTTGTAACTACAACAAATAATTGTCAATACAACAAATCTCATTTTGGGCTAATAGAAAATGATTAAAGATTAATAAAAATTAATAAACCGAATTAAATAAAATGAGAGTGAAACACTTTCACCATGCAGTTTCGTGCTACCAACTTAAATACCTCGATATTGTGTTAAGTGCCTGCTCGTCTGTTGACACAAATCAACAGAGTTGTTCAATTCCACACTTCGGCTTGCAGATTTTTTTTTTTTTTTTACTGTGTAGTTTTCAAACTTTGTAACTAAAACATCGACAACAAAGATAATTTTAGCCTAAATTAAAACAGTTCAATAAATCGAAGTATCGACTAAAATACAATGTGAAATAAAATGTGATTAAAACACTTTGATTATGTGTCATCTTCAATTTTGGTTAACTCTTTTCTTTGCGATCAGAGCTATGTGAGAAATTAAGCAACTTGTGACGCGGCTAGTGTTTGGTTGAGGGGCCGATCTCTAACGGTTGGCGGCAACGTGATTATTTAAATTTTAATTGTTTTCTTTTTTTGTTTTAATAAACACTTTGTAACTACAAGAAATACAACACAGCTTATAGTGTCTTTACAGTGGCTCGAATCACGAAGATTTGGTTTTATGCTGTACAGTGCTATTTTAGCAGCTGTTTTTTGTTTTGATTATGTGTGGCGCGCAACAAAAATGGAAGAAGAAGATACGTGACAATCACAAAAAACGACGAAATTATCAAAATGCTGCCAACTTACACGGTAAAATTGCCCAACACTGATTAGAAAAAACCGAATCTAAGCATATCAATTTGAGATTAGAATCTCTCAATCGAATCACATCTACAACAACAACTCCTCAATTTTGTCATTTTCCCTGGTGTTGTTGTCAAATGGAACTCGAATCAATAGTCGCATCTTCATAGATTCGAATCTTGGCTCACTGTAAAGCCACTATTATTTGGGGCCAAAAATAATAAAATCTATAGAATTAAACGGCAAGCATTGAAATTGTGAGTAGTTTCCTGTTTAAACCACTGAACCTATTTTGACAAAAAAAAATACCAATTGAAAGGTAATTTTCGCTAGATATGAACTGTAAAGATTCATTATTAAAATGGGTCCAGAGATTTAAGCGTAAAAAGGTGTTCAAAATAACCGATTTATAACAACAAGTACAACACACACCCGTTTACGTGTGCGTATGTGCGCAGCAGTAAATTAGAGAGCTTTGTGTGCCTCACTCTTCTGCTCTATTGCCGTTGATATTGTGAATGCAGTAGAGTGGGAGAATAAAGAGGTTTGTGTGCCTTTCTCTTCTACTTATATGTGTAATAATGTATATCACTTTATAAAGTTATAAGAAAGTGATAAAAAGAAGAATTTGTATGCTCTGAATAAACAAATGAGAATATCAACAAAGATCTTTGTGAGAACAGCACATGGCTTTACACAACCGTTGAGCGTACAGTAATAGAACAGAGGAGAGTGACACACAAACTCCTCTATTCTCCCATTCTACTGCGCTCACAACATTAACAGCTGTGTCTGATTGTGTGCAAGAGATGTGCAACGGAGAAATGGTTTTTTTAGTCGTACAATTTGTTCTTGGGTATGCCAAAATTGGTAATAAGAAGAAGAGCTTTCTGTTTAGCTTTGACACCCGTCAGTCAGTGATTTTGAGTACTATAAATCGGCATTGTTAACATTTCCCGCGTGTTTTGTGTCCAATTTTCCTACATTTTTGTATATTTAAATTTTGTGCATAATTTGCTATTGCTCCTTGCGCTTATATTTAATTATTTTTACAACGTAATATTATAGATAGTGTTATACGAGAAGTTTTGAATCATGATACTGGTAGAATGTATTTTGTTTAACTACTCACGCAGGTTGTGGGAAAACTTATGTCCAAATAGCAATCATTCATAAATTAAATTCATTAAATCTTCGTTGTATACCCACAGCTTTCAGGTATCGGTATCGCTTCTACTCACTTGATCGGTGGGAGGGCCTTACACAATATGTTCAATTCTATTTTTAGAAAATTCAGTTTCAAATATCAGTCCTAACAGTCGTCAAGGTAGATTCCTCAATTCTGCGTCACTGACTATAATCGACGAAATTTCAATGTGTCCTCTTTATACTATGAAATTAATTCATAGATTGCTGAGAGACCTGAGTTCGGGAGAGAATAGAGACAAATTATTCGGGGGGAAAACAATTTTGTTATGCGGTGATTTTAGACAAATCCTGCCAGTTGTTCCTCATGGTTCACATGTTACCCTCATAGAAATTTGTATTACATCGTGGTCTGAATTTCGAAACTTTTATCATGGCACTTTAACTCGAAATATGAGGGCCCTTCCTCATGAAATTCAATTTGTTTCTTATATCACTTGGTAACGGTGAAATGGAAGCTTTTCCTTAGTAGTCGAAAACAGCATAGCACAGCAGCAGTCATCAGTTTCGGCAGTCGCATTCGATGCAGAAGCAAAATACTAAAAGAGAAACTCTACTTAGCACAGCAGCAATCGCCAGTTTCGGCAGTCGCAGTCGAAGCAGAAGCAAAATATCCAAAAAGGAAAACTGCGTAGCACAAATCAGTTAGCGGTTAGCAAGTAATCGAAGGAGTCAGCTCTGACTTCTGCTGAACGCGCCAAATATAAAGCAAAAATGAAACAATTTCAGACACTGTCTGAATTATACGCAGCGATTCATCAGATGTATGTACATTAAAACCAGAAAGAAGGCTACCATTGGCTATACCAAAGATGTAATACTCTTCACGCTGCTCCGGGTTGCATCCAACCTTTCTTTCTTAGCATCACTATATTCTCTCTGTTACAGTTTTAGTATCAACAAAGAACACGTTTTGAGTATCAACAGAGAACACAGTTTGAGTGGCATTGTATTTTTATTGTACTTATACTCTTTATAAGTTTGTCATTTGATGTGAGTTTGTATGGGAGGTACCCCTGCTGGTAACCCCAGGATCAATAAGTCAAAAAACAAAAATTTTTCTAATAAGAACGTTAATTTCAAAGGGTGCTTGTATGGCAGGTACCCCTCCTGGTAATTCTCGGATCTTGAAATTTTCATGGATGGTGGACATGCCCCAGAAACTAATAGTGTCCAAATTTCAGTTCGATACGTCATAAAACAACTTTTTCTAAAAAGAACATTAAATTAAATGGGGTATGTATGGGAGGTACCCCCCATAGTGGTCCGATTCGGCTGATTCATCGAGCTGATCACAAATATATATACTTTATGTGGTCTGCGATATCTCCTTCTTTGTATTACAAACGTCATGACATTCACTCCCGTGAAGAGTATAATTAGAATTGTTAGTTAGTTTACTATATCATCATGTGATCGATTCATCCAAATTTTATTTTTCCAAATATAACGTTTTAATTTGTATTTTTTCCAAAAAGCTAATGTGAAGGGTATTTAAACGTCATTGAATTAAACAAATTTCTATTTATTGTATCTGCAGTCTTTTTAATGGGCGGTCTAGCAACTTTGGTACCAAAAGTATAATATTGTTGTCATAATAATTGCTTAAAATGAGTCGTAGAGAGTAAGTACAAGTCATATTAGAATTGTCTAAGCTAAAAAGGGATCATGTATGTATGTATATACAAATGTCACATGATGCGACTGTAATTTTGGAAACGCGCCTGCATCTTAACAATACTATTACTTTGTACATATATGTGTGCACATTTTTTAATTCAGCCATATGGACTTTAATTCAGTCTCATTCTGGTCGGGGTTGAACAGAACAAAAATGCTTGATGAAATAAAAAAAAAAGTGAGTGACAGATTGAATTCACTCAACTCGAAATTAAATGCGACAATTTGCGTGTGTATTGAATGTATTCCCTCTCTAATACTTTTTCTGTGTTTTTGTAAGTGTGTTATGCCCTGAAATGTTGTACAATAAAAAAAAATCATACAATGCTCTGAAGAGTTGAAAAGAATCGAAAAACAAGGCAAAACATTAACTTCAGTTCACCCAAACATAATATTCACCCCCAATTTTTACATATACTTATTGTTTTAATTGTTATTTCAAATTGATTTGTGAAATTTTATTTGATGAATATCTTAAGAAATGCAAAAGTTGCTCATACAAAAACTTATTAATACTCAAATACTTTATCAAATATTGGACTGATCGGACCGATTGTGTGCAAATTGTCAAGAGGAAAGAAACAAAGGAAGAAAACTAGATAAAATCTAGCTTTGATATTAATATATTCCAACTTACCTATATGCAATACTTCACAGAAGTTGATTTTAGTATAAATCAAAGCAGGTACATATTCTTAAAGTTAGACAACAATAATCCATTATGGAATACAGTTGTGACTACCAAGACCTGTTCTTCTTAAAAGTAATACATTGTAGGTTTATTTGCTTGAGGATTACGATTTTTACTTTAGTGGGATGGATTGCAGTGTTTTTAGTGTTTAAAATTGCATATAAAGCTGAGAATGAATCTCAGCAAATGCATACTTTCTTGATTCCATTATTTTAGCCGTATACACTGATGAGTGTTCTGAAATAATGGCAATTTTTTAGACTGTAGTTTTAGCGGTTATTGGCCTATCTCATTTTTGCTTAGTAATCTGTGTAGACGAATGAAGTTTTTTGTTTCTAAGAAATGTTCTCTAGCCACTTTAATATTGGTGTTCGATTTATTAAACAATCTATTGTATCTTTTCTGAGATTTGGGCTTAGTTTTTAGTGGAGAAAATATTGTAATTGATCAGTAGAAAACCGAGGCTTTGCATTGACTGTATTTATATTTCTTTTTTTTAGTTTTTTTTATTATTATTCGTTTAAGTGGGGAGTTGTATGAGTTGGTTATGGTCTAGTGAGTTGCACTAGTTAGTTAATTTCAATGGGCAACCTCACAAAAAAAACCCACGGTGCCATAGGATAACACGAGATTTAATTTTTCGAACTTAGATGTTCGAATGAAGAACTGATTGAAAAGTGTACGTAATGTTGTGTGATTGCTAAGAGTGACTGTAAACACACAATTTGAAAATTTTCCGCGCTTTAATAATTACATTAAAATAATAATACATAATTAAGAGTAGCCAATATAAAATTAAAAAATGACATTTGCACGGATTATTACGATCGGCAATGCGTGATTGTCTTCATCCATCGCCGTGATTGTCTTCATTCACAAAGGTCCTCCACCATTAGCCCTTGTTTAAATTTTGTTTGCCGAAATTTTTTTTCGAATGTTTCTCTTCCAGTCTTTCCATACCTTCGAGTATAGATTTGTATATGTACTATAGATATATAAATCTGTGGGCATGTGTAACTTACTTTGCGCCATTCTTCGGCTGGCTTAGTTGGCGGCCTAGCGGCGTTTAAATCTATCGCCAACTTGTTCCACGCGTCCGCTGCAGCAACCCGATCACCTTTGTGGTACCCCATGGAGCATTCCTTATTCTTTTCCATAAAATTCAAGAAAATCTCTTCTTGCTCCGGTGTCCTATGCTTGCCCCTTTTTCAAATTGTACTCTTCTTCTTTTATTTTGTTTATTCACAATCTCGTTCAAAAATTACAAACATGCCAACTTCCGCCAATGGGTATATTAAAATTTTTTATTGAACTTTTTACTTTCTACGCATTTTTAAAACAAAATTAAAATATCACAGTTTTATTATCAACAAATGCAGTTAATTTCAAATAATGAATTAAAGACGAAATGGCATATTAAGCATTGTTTCGGTTTGCTTATTTCGTTAGTTTTGCTTCAATTCAAAAGACTTTTTTGTAAAATGCTAATTTATACTTAAAGCAACTAAAATGTTATATTTTTTAAATGCAGTTTAGCGAGAAAAACAATAAGCTACAGATCTTGGTACTTTTTTCCTTTAATAACTTCGGATAAAGGAGAATTTAACCAAATCGTCTGAAAAAACTAGAATATTTGATTAGAGCTCGTAACATAATTTCTGGTATCGCTGTGCCGGGATGGATGTATACACAACCGAACATGAAATTGAAGATACCATTAACTGTTAGTTTTACAAGACAGACACTACCAACCTTTGTGTTTTTGATGAATAAATTCATCTCGAAAGTGTAAATGTTAATTTTGTTGTAATCAGTGAAGTTATTCATATTGTGATATATGGCTAAATCAACTCTTATTGTCAATCTGATCAAGAATATATATACTTTATGGGGTCTCCGATGTATTTTCTGTGTGAATGAAATGAGATGAGCACGCTTAACCAAAGAAATAGAATTAAAAGAATGAGCACGTTGGTGCTGCATCTCTAGATCTCTATTAGATATTGTTTTCACGAAGCCTTTCTGCGACTGCATCCTCTTTCGCCACTTTTGTTTGTTGACAAGGGGAAGACGACTGCGACGAGGTAGCCGAGCTGCTTGTACCAGGTGCATATTTTAATTCAGTTAGCCTTTTTCTATGTCTTCTTTTGCGTCTTTCGTGTTTGTTCAAAATTTTTTGGCTTGCGTAGAGTGAGGATGCATGCACATGCTTGCAAAATCGTCGGTCAACTGACGTTTTTCTTTGCCTTTTTTTGCGTCTTTCGATGTTTGTTAAATAAAAGTTGCTAGCGTTGTAACGCTGTATGCAATCAAGGAATGGTGTTACCAAAGAAGAATCAACGAAATGAGCTGCTAGCTACTTGAAAACAATCTTACCTACTCACTTAATTTCCAACAACAAATATAAATAAGTAAAAATGAAATGAATAAGTTTTGTAAACATGATGATGGTAATGATTAACAAACAAACATGATGAAGATAATGATCAACAAAAAGTAAAGCAACAAGAAAAAACATAAAGCAAACAGCAATATGAAAAGAGAATGGGCGTAAAGTGATATCAATGCAACAGCGAATACACGATATACGGATATGTGCTAGAAAACACCGACGTTTTTGATGTCGGACGTTTCCAATTTCGTCCAAAAAAAAAACTAAGTGTGCTAGAAAATCCGACGATTTACAGCTGATTGAAAAGTGTATGGGATTTTGTGTGATGGCCAGCATTGGTTCGTTTTGCTTATTTCGTTTATTTTGCTTGAATTTTAAATACTTTTTTGTAAAATGCTAATTTATACTTAAAACAACTAAAATGTTTTATTCTTTAAAAGCAATTTAGCGAGAAAAACAATAAACAACAGATCTGGGTACTTTTTTTCTTTAATTACTTCAGATAAGGGTGAATTCAACCAAATCGTCTGTAAAAAACTATCCGATTTCAAAAACGTCATTTACCAAAAAATTGAATTGGGCTGGAATTGAGACGAAAGCGGTTTGTAGCACATACCCGATAAGCTTAGTCATAATCAACATTTTATTTTACATTGTATTTTAGTCAATATTTCGATTTATTAAATTGTTTAAATTTAGGCTAAAATTATCTTTGTTGTTTTTGTTGTAGTTACATAGTTTTAAAACTACACAGTAAAAAAAATAAAAAAATCTGCATGTGTGGAATTGAACAACTCTGTTGATTTGTGTCAACAGACGAGCAGGCGCCTAACATAATAGACTATCGAGGTATTTAAGTTGGTAGCACGAAACTGCATGGTGAAAGTGTTTCGCTCTCATTTTATTTAATTCGGTTTATTAATTTTTATTAATCTTTAATCATTTTCTATTAGCCCAAAATGAGCTTTGTTGTATTGCGAATAATTTGTTGTAGTTACAAAGTGTTTCTAAAAATATAAAAACAAAAAAAAAAATTGACAAAAAAAAAGTAAATTGGCTATGCCAAAGATGTAATACTCTTCACGCTCCTCCGGGTTGCATCCAACCTTCCTTTCTTAGCATTAACCTGGCCAGTTTTTGTGTGATGGCAGCTGCTTTTTTGGCTGACTCGTTTAAGTGTCAATTAAAACATAGTCGATGGTCCAAGAGTACACCCAGGTATTTGATGCAAGGCCTCGTCTCAATAGAATGGCTCCCAATTCTCAACGAGAGTGTTTCCACCTTTTTTCTGGAGCTCATAAGAACCAACTCGGTCTTATGCTCCGCCAGACCAATGTGATTCTGTGTTAGCCATCTCCTCGACGCTGTTACTGTCCTCTCTATTTTGGATGTGACGTTACTCAGAGTCTTTGCTACCACGACAATAGCAATGTTATCCGCATATCCGACGATCTCCACCCCATCGGGTTTACAAATCCGCAGAATGCCTCATACATGACATTCCACAGAATTGGCCCTAGTACCGAACCTTGTGGGATACCTCCAGTAATGTCAAATGTCCTAGTGCCTTCTTCCGTGTCACAGACCAGGATTATCTCTCTGAAATAGGACACTACTATCCGGATTAGGTAACACGGTATGTCCAAAATGCTTAGCGCGTGTATGATGCAGCTCTAATCTGCAGAGTTGAACGCATTTTTTACGTCCAGTGTGACCACTGCGCAATACTTCTTGTCACCGCCAAGCCATCTAGTATCATTTAAGGCTTTCCTTGCAATGCCGCAGACCTTTTGGATTGCTTCTACGGTATCCCTTCTCGGCCTGAAGCCAAATTGCATTTCAGCCAGACTATTTGGCGACTCCGTGTAAGCTGCAATCTGGCGCAAATAATCCGTTCAAAGATTTTCCCAGTGGTATTTACGATTAGTAACTATGGGATTTAACAATAAGTTCTTAATTGTAAAAAGAGGGAGAAAAGATTAACAAAGACCCCTAAAAAAAACTTATTTTAATAATTATTACTTATATCTACACTTAAGACTAAAGTATTTGTGCTATATTATTTATATGCGGAAAGTTAGATTGGATACACTTATTTTTAAAATTTAAGGAAAGTCGAGCACGTCTCGATACTTGCTTTGTGATGTAAGTCAATGGTGGAAGGGTACCAGGGCAGATTAAAAATCATTTTTAATATCTTCTTTTGGGGTTAACATGACAATTTGCGACATCAGACCCATAAAGGATAACTGCTTGAAAAATGAATAGATACATTTTGTTTTCTATGCTGAGGCGTGAGTTTCTTTTGATAAAAGGGTATAGTGTGCGTATCAAAGTGCTAACTCTATTATTGGTAAAGTGCTTCTTTGAATGTCAGCTTTTTATCTAGAATTAAGCCTAAATATCCAACACTATTTTCCCAATTAACGTTGACATGGTTTAGCTTTATGTGATTGTTAGGGAGTTTTATGTCTTTCCGCTTTTTGGTAAAAAATATGGCCTGCGTTTTTTCAGAGTTTACTACGATTTTCCACTTCGAAAAATAGGAAAGAAGACAGCCAAAAGCTACCTGAAGCTTGTCAGAAATGTCGGCAGCTAGGGTCCCTGAACATAGGACCACTGTGTCATTAGCAAAGATTGAGGTAGTGCAACGTCTTAGTATTGGGAAGTCAGAGGTAAAGGATGGGAGAAAGACAAGAACCTTGTGGACAGCGTGCTCTTATATCCAAGGCCTGGGACTTGGCATTGCCAATATGGACAACAATCGACCGGTTTTTTAGGAAGCTTTGGATAATTTTTGTGAGTTCTGGGGGGGGGGGGGGGGGAATTCAGAAGACTCATTTTGTGAGCTAACCCATCAAGCCAAACTGAGTCAAAAGTTGCTTTTATATCCAATAGGACCATACCCGTGGCTTTGGATCTTGTCCTAAGAACTCCACTTTTTCTTCAGGTGTACACAAACGCCTTGAGCTGTCATTTAGTATGGGGATATCGCCCTGCTTTTTTTAATGACTTTTGTCAGTCTCTATACCTCTGCCAGTTTCGACGGTATAGGTTTCTAAGCTTAATTAAAATTTGTATGCAACGAGGGAGTGGCTTTGTGGTGGGTATAACTCTTTCCAATGGCACGCTGCTTGTTTGTTTCGCAGTAAGGATAGCATAATTGAAGTCAGAGAGCAACTTATAAATGTCATCTGAGTTTTGGAAAGTGTGCATAGTGACTTGGACCGGGAAGTGATCAGAGCTTAAGTCATTGATGACGTTAGCGCTTGATAAATGTTGCGGAAAGTTTGTTAAGAAAAAAAAAACGAGAGTGTAGCACTTAGGCTCCTACTGCACGCTGGGATGTACGTATGCTCAGTTGGGAAAAAGCGCTTCCTCCGGGGAAGTAGCAACAATAGACTGCAGTCTGGATACCGTTACGATTCGTAATGTTAATGCCAATAGATTCGATAAGTTTGGTACTGGGGATAGGAAGCAAGCTGTGGCGGATATTCCTTTTTATGATTATAGCCACCCCTCCCCTCTATTGACCTCTCGGTCATTCCAAAAGCAGTTATAGCTGTTATGCTTCAATGATAATGGGCTGTAAATCCAGGTCTCAGTGAAAAGGCAAATGTCTACTTTTTTCTGGAGAAGAAAGTCAAACAGTTCGTCTTTATTGTTCCTGATGCCTCTGGCATTCCAAGTTACTATAGATAATTCGTCTGACATTATGAAAGAAATTAACACGCTAAGGAAGTAATGACCTTTAACAGGTCAATCTTGGATTTACAGTTTCGCAAATTATTAATCAACTCGAAGGTAATGTTTTTAATTTCCTCTAAAGAGGTCTTGGTTACCTTTCGGCAGGATTGGTGGACTTACCAAAATGGTGTTGACCTGCACATTTGCATTTTTATGAATCATAGGGAATGCATCAATGTTGCACTGCTGAGGTGGCCTGGCTGGTTTGCTAGCTTGGGTGTTACCGCGCTTTGATTGAAAATGTATAGGTGAGTACGAATTTGCTCTAGGCGACTTGGTGGGTAAAAATTATGAGCCACTCTTGTTATCCTGGTCAGCAGCGGTGAACGAGAAATAAGCATTTCTTGATGTCTTAGATGCTGGCTTTTTACTTTGTTGATGAGCAACGCTCATCTTTGCGCTTTGGGTTGTTTTATTTTTTATTTGTCTCTTTTTAATTAATTTTTTATTGGCACGTCTTCACTCAACGGTGTACCAATGACTAATTGTACTTTTATGCTTTACTAGCGTTTCCGGCGTGCTTTGCTACGCTCCCGACGTGATGTAAGTGCGTCATGCTATTTTTTTTATTTGTAGTACATGGCGCATTAATTGAAATACTTTTGAAAAATCAGACGAATCAAATATTAATATTGACATAATTTTCTGCTATATTTGACAAAGGTGACTCGATTGATTTTAAAATATAAGAGAGAAAGATTTGTATGCAAACTATTATCCACCAATTTCGGACCAAACTTTACTGAAACACTCTCAAGACTATGCTAGAGATGCTCTTAAAATTTCATCAAAATCGGTTCAGCAGTTTCAGAATCTATACGAGACTTACTTACTTACTTGTCGCTTAATTTGGGTTTGTATGGAGGTACCCCCCACCGACCGATTCGGCTGATTCCGACAAATGTGTAGCGTATGGTAAAAAGAAATATATGTTCAGCTCTCTAGCTCAAAAACTGAGGGACTAGTTTGCGGCCAGATGGACATGGCTTAATCAACTCGTTTCATCGAGCTGATCACAAATTTGGTCTACGATGTCTCCTTCTGTGTGTTACAAACTTCATGACAAACTTATAATACTATTCACTACCGTGAAGAGTATAATAAACACAGATCTAGAATAAGCAACGAACTTTTGGAAGCTTTATTAAAATTGTTTAAACGTTCATATAAATCTGGACAATTTATTGGAAGGCTCGTGGAAGAATTAAAAGAAATTGGTATATTTTTTTTTTTTTTTTTGGGGTATAAAAAAATTTTTTCCTTTCTATGTATTGTATTTTTCTTATGCATGTATTGGTATTTGCTCTTTCATAAGCAATGTTTGAGCACCTCTGCTCAAGGTCATCTGGATTTTCTGAAAGAGTGCAAATTGGGTGTGAATTAATTATAGCCGCAATTCGGCATATAAGCGTTCGGAATTCATCATAGCTTAGACAGGATGTCCCAACTGAGCGATACAAGTGTGTGTTTGTGTCCTCCCAGAGCCCTCCAAAATGCGGCGATCGAGGATGTATAAGTTTTCAATCTATATAATCAGAAAGTTATTTCTTAGCCCCCACGAAGTTGGTTGCATTATCAGACCATATGCAATTCGGTTTGCTACGAGTTGAAATAAACATTTTAGGGCAGCAATGAAGGCCGAAGTATTGAGAACCTAAACTACCTTCAAATACACAGCCTTATGTAGCACTTGATTGGTTGTTTATTACGAGCTTCTGTTTCATAATAAAATGGTCCACAGTAATTAACTCCAGTGATGAGAAAAGCGAGAGACACCGTAACCCTCTCTTTTGGTAAGTCTGCCATTTTATGCTCCAATGTCCTCGGCTTAGCACGAAAACATTTAATACATTTTCCGACAGAAATTGCCACAGTTTTTCGTCCTCCAATCGGCTAGTATCTTAGACGAATGGCTGTCAATAGAGCTTGCTTGAGGTACAGCATGAAGATGAAAATAAGTAATGATGGCATGACATAGGGGATGCCCTTTAGGTAAAATAATTGGGTGATGTGCATCGAATACAAATAACGATTTTTTCAAACGACCACCAACTCGAAGTAGGCCGGAACCATCCATACTAAAATTAGAATTTGGACTTGATGAGCTGACGACGCCTTTTGAACGAAGAGAATTATATTCTGGATGCAAATTTGACATATGCAAGAGACGAATAAGAATGCCATTTTGAATATCGGAAGCTAACAATTTTGCAGAACGATGAATGAATTTGTATACGTATCCAAAGATGCGCAGCATGGGAATTAATATATTTAAAGTTGACTGTGATGTCAGAACTGACTGACGATACCAAAGCGACTTACCAAGATTCTAATGATACCTACGCAGGTGGACATTCACTTTGTCATCGATCGCAACTAACCTGAAGAAAAGGTCGGCCTCGAGCCTAGAGTGTTGAATGCAGTAATTCACTAGGAAGCGCACCACGAGATAAAATATCAGTATGAAACACGATTAGCAATAAAAACGTTAAGCTTTGCTGGCGCAGTGTTTAGCCAGGCCAATATGACTGTCGAATCTGACCAGCAGTGATATGAACACGTAACATTTGCTTTTGATATTTCCAGTAACAGTTTTGATAGCAACTTGCTGCTCAAAGCTCAAGTCTTGGTATTGTAACTGTCTTTAACGGTGCCACCCTGGATTTAGAACATAACAATTGCACACACACCTCGCCATCCTTGCAAGATCGCACAAAAACACAAGCTCCAAACGCCTTAATGCTCGCATCACAAAATTCATGTATTTGTATTTGCGATTCACACAACATCACACATCGAGGAAATGACAAGTGCTTAGCAGTGCCTAAATCATGGCAGATGCTATTCCATTCAGTATCGAGATTTGCTGGCAAACTCTCGACCCAATTTAAACCTTCCATCCAGAGACGCTGAAGGAAAATCTTGTCTTTAGATATGACAGGGATCATACAATCATGCCACAGAAGAAAAGACTTCTTCACAGTTTGTGCACCAGTTGCGTAATATGAGATTTCCAGTAGCAAGGAGATTCTTGGTTGGGTGCATGATATCTAAGACCCTGTATCGTATGGCCACCTGTGATGAGATCATAGCTATCAGATTCGTCAAGAGCCAGTTGATGCATTGTGCGAATAGCCAGATATAAGCTACCTTGGTTCCATAAGTCACAGTATCTGATTTGAAAACTTGGATCTTGTCATTAGGTGAATCGTGCCATAGTATACACTGAAGATAATTGTCTGAAGGTGAAACCTTAATACAACGATACATTTTGCAAACATTTCCAGTGAGAGCTATCAGGAAAGACCGAAATCTCAACAGAATTTGGAACAAAGTACGCTGAATAGTGGGACCTGCTATGAGTAGGTCATTTGATGAGAATCTCGAAGACGATTTTGCAGAGCCATCGAAAACCACAGGAAGCTTGGTTGTTGAGCTATCCGCCTTTATTACGCAGTGATGAGGTAGCAAAAATATTTGCAATGCGATCGATAAGAATCCTCACCAATGAAATATGGTTCAATTGCAAATATTCTTTCAAGAATGCCGCATACTGCTCTTTCAATGTAGCATTTCGACTGAGCCTACGCTCTAGTTTCTCAAATTTCCGAAGAGCCTGCTGGTATGAATTAGAGGTGTGCAATGATTATAATTGTACTGCGTACTACTCTTAATATGTACCATCGTGTATCGTACATCGTAAAGTTCGTACGCGAGAAGAAATGTACATCTTTATGGTCATCTGTACAGTTAGAATAGAAAATGTACAAAGATAACAACAGAGAGTCAATGTTATGACTCTGTTAACAGCATAAATGTTTTATTTTATATACGTACTTATTGATTTCAAGCATTAAATATAATAGCATACCGCATTAAGTTAAAAGTTAGTTTAAAATTAACTAATTTTAATTGTATTTGTATTTACTTTACGTGTTGATTTATTTAAAAAACAAAAACTGTAACGCCGGTAGAGCTTCATTACATTGAGAGATGGCCTTATCCGATCAATTTGCCACGGGCCTCAAACGGTATAAGTACGCCAATAGTTTGGGTGTAGATTCTGTATTCTTCGTCGTCTCACATATTGGGTGAGAGTTCCCTGTACATTAGAATGTCTATGCGTATTTTACGTTTGCTGTATAACTTGATTTCATCAAGTACTGTAGGCATCTTTACATCCAGGTCAAACCATGGAGCTCCCGTGATCCGTCTCATCACTCAGACAATTTTCGTTTAGACAAACCGCTAACGGCAATGAGTAGTGTCTATATACATGCATGGCAGCGTAAAGACAAGACCCAAACTTTGCTCTTCGTCACGTTGTTCATTTATTCAATACCTATTCTTTTTGGGTTTCCGAGAATCTACAATTTATAAACAAAGTATGCAAATAATGTACATTGGTAACAAAAGAAACGTAGCTGATGAATTCGATTGTTTAGTTTTGCAACCGTAGGTCCTCTTCTTGAGATTATTTTGGTTCAGTTTGGGAATGGATTAGAATGTACTTACTGAAATGTGGGTTCTCCTGCGATCCGGAAGCACCGGGGCGATACACCCAGAAATGGTGTTCAGAGGAAGCATCCTTAAGCACAAAGGTAACAGAAACGTAAATCTAATATTTAGTGAGTAGCGCTGACTGCTAACGCCGTGGGCTGAAGTACAAAAATATTATTGGCCGAAAGTTGGATAGTAAATAAGCAAAAAATTACAATCTTCAAACTCTTAAATGAAACTTTTAAAATATTATCAAATTTCAATATTTTTTTGTATTGGGGCAACTGATGTTATACTTTGGGGTTTGTGGAATCATAGTCAATTGATATCTACAGGGTTGAAAAGGTAAGGGTAGTATCTTGTGGAAACATCAGCTTGTGTTTAAACGAAAAGGGCAAGTTACATTGTATAGAGTGTTTTTAGTGTATCGTCCGCTGCGTTCTTTGTTTATCTTTTTTTGTGAGTGGGTGTATGCGTGTTTACCAAATATTAGACGTTAATGCAAGGCGTCAGATGAGCGTAATTATAAGCAGATGGCCAACTCTCAGTAGCTTATGTATTTCTCTTTTGCTTAAAACTACGCATGCATACAAGGAAGGCACGAAGTCAATTGTTAAGGACTATATTTTTCTATGGACATACCTATCCAGCCAACCGTTTTGATAGTTAGGCTTGTGTGAAATGGCTTTGTGGTGTATTTATATCAATCGCGTGCGCAGATGACCTTACGATGACAACCAATGGACTTATTGTGTATTCCTTTATAGTGTGTGTTTGTTTGCGTGTCTATACTTATTAGAATGCATTCAACGCAGCAAACTAGAGTGGAATTGTTTTTCAAGACATAATCTTATGTATATATTATATTATATTATATTATATTATTATATTATATTATATTATATTATATTATATTATTATATTATATTATATTATATTATATTATATTATATTATATTATATTATTATATTATATTATATTATATTATATTATATTATATTATATTATATTATATTATATTATATTATATTATATTATATTATATTATATATATATATATTATATTATATTATATTATATTATATTATATTATATTATATTATATTATATTATATTATATTATATTATATTATATTATATTATATTATATTATATTATATTATATTATATTATATTATATTATATTATATTATATTATATTATATTATATTATATTATATTATATTATATTATATTATATTATATTATATTATATTATATTATATTATATTATATTATATTATATTATATTATATTATATTATATTATATTATATTATATTATATTATATTATATTATATTATATTATATTATATTATATTATATTATATTATATTATATTATATTATATTATATTATATTATATTATATTATATTATATTATATTATATTATATTAATTATATTATATTATATTATATTATATTATATTATATTATATTATATTATATTATATTATATTATATTATATTATATTATATTATATTATATTATATTATATTATATTATATTATATTATATTATATTATATTATATTATATTATATTATATTATATTATATTATATTATATTATATTATATTATATTATATTATATTATATTATATTATATTATATTATATTATATTATATTATATTATATTATATTATATTATATTATATTATATTATATTATATTATATTATATTATATTATATTATATTATATTATATTATATTATATTATATTATATTATATTATATTATATTATATTATATTATATTATATTATATTATATTATATTATATTATATTATATTATATTATATTATATTATATTATATTATATTATATTATATTATATTATATTATATTATATTATATTATATTATATTATATTATATTATATTATATTATATTATATTATATTATATTATATTATATTATATTATATTATATTATATTATATTATATTATATTATATTATATTATATTATATTATATATTATATTATATTATATTATATTATATTATATTATATTATATTATATTATATTATATTATATTATATTATATTATATTATATTATATTATATTATATTATATTATATTATATTATATTATATTATATTATATTATATTATATTATATTATATTATATTATATTATATTATATTATATTATATTATATTATATTATATTATATTATATTATATTATATTATATTATATTATATTATATTATATTATATTATATTATATTATATTATATTATATTATATTATATTATATTATATTATATTATATTATATTATATTATATTATATTATATTATATTATATTATATTATATTATATTATATTATATTATATTATATTATATTATATTATATTATATTATATTATATTATATTATATTATATTATATTATATTATATTATATTATATTATATTATATTATATTATATTATATTATATTATATTATATTATATTATATTATATTATATTATATTATATTATATTATATTATATTATATTATATTATATTATATTATATTATATTATATTATATTATATTATATTATAGTATTTGTCAGTCTGTGTTCAGTCATAACTCAAAAAACACGATATTGAGTTAATGATGCAGAAATATTCGTTGCATCATGTTTTATAGTATATTGTGTAAAAATATCAACTTACATATGTTCCGCGTGAAAGAAACTATTTCTTCTAAAATGAGCCAATTTGTAAGTAAATTGAAAACATTAAACGTGTTTTTCTCAAAAATCTGTTTTTTGAGTTATGACAGTCTTGCAGCGGGTGCAAGAAAGGCACAATATGAACTGGGTGCGGAACTGGTGAAACTGTTTTGATACCATACGTGAATACACATGATACCCTCAGAATTGCCTTTTCAGTTCAAACGCCTCCAATTTCCAATTAAATTAGCGTTCCAAATTACCATAAATAAAGCACAAGGTCAAACTTTATAAGTTGCTGTATATTGCTGTATCACGTGTAACATCTAAACATAATACATTTGTTCATTTTTAGACGTAATCCAACAGAGGTTCTCAATGTTGTTTACAAAGAAATATTTTAGTGTGTTTGTTTATGTATGTACATATGTATTCTTTACTTTGTCAAATATTTGCAGGATTGAAAATAAAATACATTAAAAATCTTTAAATACAATGACCATCTTTTTCATTTCATTTTATTCAAAAGCGCATGTTCGACGCAATAGGCTAATACTCGTACGACACTACGACAGAAGAACAATAAACGATACGTTTGCTATAGTTTTGCTGATCTTTTGCGGACAAAATTATCTCTGTCGGATGCAAAAACGATAAGCGAATGAATTATCTGTCGGTCAGTTGTGGCAGCGGACATAAAGCGAATGTTCAAGCATTTCTGAGCCCGTTTGCGATAGTTTAAGCAATTAAACACCTTTTTATTATTAATCTAAATTATTATGAATTTGTTGATATTTCTTTATATGATTAAATGTTTCAGATTTTCAATAACATAAACAACATTAGTAGTAGTGTAGTTATATATACAATCTCTATGTGAAGGTAAAAAAGAAAGAAGTAGCTGTATCTCAAAAACTAGACATGATACAAAAATGATGATACTAAGGGCAGATGCGAAATCGGCGACCTCGAATTAGTAATGAACCACTAAAATAATTCTTGTCACATACAAAAATTAACTGTCTTTAAGAAATTCGTAATCGAAAATTACCTTACACACACTCTCACATATGCCTTAGCTTATTTCTAAGTTCAGTTAACCCTGCAGTATGCTCGGTGGCAATTGTCTGGTTTCGATAGTTATTAACCAGTTCCTTTTCTTATTGCTGGTGGCCTATTGAATTAAGTAGTTCCAGGTAATGCAGAGGCGAACCAGTAAGAGAGAACAATTGTGAAGAAAGTATTGTTAATTCTCTTTCAACTGCTGTTGCATCGGAAAGTGTGAACGAAAGAATGTGAAAAAGAAACGTATTAAATTTTTGGAAAGTACAGTGCACACGTGCACTGCGAAACCGATGCATTTCAGAATGTTTGTGTAATTTTTTTAGTGATGTATACTGTTGTGCAAAATAAAACATAATAATTATAGCGGCACATCTTTTTATTTGTCGTCAGCGTCAACAAAGAAAGTGGGGACAATATTCTTTTCTAAGTCAAAAAGTGGCAAAAATCAAATTTAAATAACAACAATACTAATAAATAAATTAAGTATAATAAAGCAAAATAATAAGTAAAAGGCATTTAATTTGCAATTTACACTAAAGTACATCACGTTGATGGGGTTTTTCGTTCACACCGGATATTTTGCATCACGAACAGCTGTTTTTTGTTTTGGTTATACACACACGTGGAACTTGCGACCACGTTGGTTAAATAAAAACTAAAAGTTTGTGAAAAATACATGATTTAGAACATTTTGCAACACATGCAAATAGTTCTTGCAATTCCCTTTTTCATTCCTGATACTTATTTTATTAAATTCTTTTAAAAAAATTGAAAATTTATGGTGTACTTAACAATGTTTTGTGCCATCAGCTGCTGTTTAGTGATGCCACAGGCGGAAAAACACAAAAAAACTTGGAAGCACTAGAAAAAACTTGGCGACACTCTCAGAAAATGTCTAGAGTGACCATTATCATATCAAGGCACATCAGTTCTTGATGCGACTATTGATCCCCATCACATTCTACAACAACAACCCCTGAATGACGTCATTTTCCTTGTGGTTGTTGTCGAATCTGATACGTATCAGTAGGCACATCAATGTTGATGTGCATTTGCTTTGGTGTAAATTGCATACAAAACGGCTCCAGAAACAAGAAAAACAAAAAAATTACAAAGATTTGAAAATCAGAGAGTGGAAAAAAAATATTTGTGATGAGCATGTCTTAAGTGAGTGGGAAGAAGAGGTGTACGACGGCGAAACGGTTGAACCTATGCAAAGTGAAACAAATTTTAGTTTAAATGACAAATTAAGGCAATGGTTTATAAAACATAGGACAACGAGAAGTTGCGCGATCGCCTTACTGAAAATATTGAATGAAGAAAATTTAGAAGTTTTCCAATTTTATAACTGTCTGATCTCCAGGTTGCAGACATTTCTAGCATAGCTGGAGGATCATACTTGCATTTAGGTTTGGTTCCCCAACTGGAAAAAAATAATAGACGCTACAAGTGAGAACAAAAATTTAAATATCGATGTGAATGTAGATGGCTTAAATCAGTTGTGGCCTATTTTGGTGAGGGTAAACAATCTTGAGAGATCGACAGTGTTTCCTGTGGGTGTCTTCTTGGAGAACAGTAAGCCAAAAAATTACACGGAGTTTTAAGAAAGGTTCACAAGTGAGTTGAAAGAAGTTACAGAAAGTGGAATCAACAAAGAAGGGAATAAATTGTCAATTACGTTAAGAGCAGTTGTTTGCGATGCTCCCGCTAGATCTTTTATAAGTGGTACTCCTGGGCATACACCCAGTCATGGATGTCCATGATGTACACAAGTGGCTCGTAAAATTAATGGTGTTTTGACATTCAGTCCGATTTCGGGTGTTCTCATCAACGATGAGGATTATTCAGCAAGAAGATATTCGACTCATCATGTACCTCAATATTTACAGCAAAAAACTGCCTTCGAGAATTGTAATGTAGCGATGATTTCACAGGTAACTTTGGATTGCATGCATCTCATAGAATTAGGAGTTTTGAGAAAATTTCTTACACGGCTCTTGAATAATAAAATTAATAAACCATTTCAAATGAGGAAAGAACAGAAAGAAAAGATTTCTCAGAACTTATTGTCAATGCGAAAGCATGTGCCTAGAGAATTTGCACGCAAAGTAAGGTACTTAGATGAATTGCCACATTGGAAGGCTACGGAATCCAGGCAATTCCTACTGTATTCCGGAATTGTTGCTCTAAAAGACGAAGTTCATGATGACCTATACTATGAATTTTTATTGCTACATTGCTCTTGCAGAATTTCCTGCTGTGCAAAGCAACGTGAAACAAATCCAGAAAAATCTCAAGGGATGGTTAATTTATTTGTTGAAAACTTCTGAGGTATTTTTGGTGAGAACAGCATAACGTACATAATCTACAGCATGTTGCAGACACAGTATTGCATATGGGAGACCCAGTTGCAGGCTCATCTTATTCTTTTGAAAATTATCTGCAATCAGTGAAAAAATCTATTAGTAAACCAATTAAAATACTTTAGCAACAGGTAATTTGCTGAAGAAAGGTTTGACTTCTCAATAAGACAAAAATCCCCAAAAATTTCGAGCACCAAAGGCATTTTCGAGGATTTTATTTTAACCACTAACAAATTAAAAAAATGAAACTGTGAAATAAATAAATAATAATAAAAAGGTAATAGTATAAATTGGGTAAGGTAAGTACCTGTATTGATCTTCGAAAAATTTATCGTAACAATTTCTTCTAAATTTCAGAAAATCTGGATACTCTACCTTTGCATGATACATATTATACATATTATTTATTTAACCCATAATTAATACAAATTCATACATAACACTGTGTTACAAAAAAAAAATAAATTGAAAAAACTTCTGATAAGACCTAGTGGAGGTTATAGGTCATAAAAAACTAAAAAGAATGGCACATAAAAAATCTCTCTCTTTTTAGTTTTTTATGACCTATAACCTCCACTAGGTCTGATAAGAAGTTTTTTTTCGCTGTGACACAGTGTAATTAATTATCTTTCCTATTTTACATAGTTTAGTTTTCAAGTTTTTAATCTACGAGGATGGCTCAATAAGTCCTTAGAATATCTAACAGATAGCGCGACTATTACTGTAAACGGTCTGTTTTCATGCAGCATCACTACCGTCTAGGTATGCTGTGAAGTTTCAGCCAGATTGGTTGAGTTGTTGTGTGTTTCTCGTGCATTGAAGAAAAAATGGAGAAAATTGAGTTTAGATCTGTTATTAAACATTTTCATATAAAAGGCTTAACAGCAAAGGAAATAAAAAATGAGTTGGATTTAGCTCACGGCACATCTGCTCCTTCACTTGCAACTATCTATAACTGGTAAAATGAATTTAAGCGTGGTCGTACATCAACAAAGGATGAACCACGCTCAGGACGCCCTGTAGAGGTGACTACGCCAGAAATGATCAATAATATCCATGATATTTTGTTAAGTGATCGAAGATTAAAGTTGAGTGAGATAGTTGAGGTTACAGGGATATCAAAAGGTAGCGTCATTTCTATTTTACAAGAAAAATTGTGTATGAAAAAGATTTCGGCAAGATGGGTGCCGCGTTTGTTCACAGTCGACAATAAACGCAATAGGATGGTTGCCTCTAAAGCTCTGTTGTCGCTCATGCAACGTAATCCGAATGAGTTTTTTCGACAGTTTGTGACTGTAGATGAAATATAGATTCACCACTACACTCCCGAAAAGAAAAAACAATCAAAACAGGGTAGTATTATGCATCTTTTTTGGACCAGCTAAGAAAAAAAATCCTCTTTCATCAGGACAATGCCCGCGTTCACACATGTGTACGATCAATGGCTAAAATTGAAGAATTAAAGTTCGAATTGGTCGACCACCCACCGTATTCGCCAGATTTAGCTCCCAGTGACTTTTTCCTATTCCCAAACCTGAAAAAATGACTCAGTGGACAACGTTTTTTTTTTTCAAATGAAGAAGTCATCGATCAAACAAATGCTTATTTTGAGGACCTTCCAAAATCTCTTTTTTCTGACGGGTTAAAAACATTAGAGAAAAGCCTAACTAAGTGTATAGAGCTCCAAGGAGACTATGTTGAAAAATAAAAAAAATTTCACCAAAAATAATTGTTTCAATGCTTTTTTCTATGGACTTATTGACCCACCATCATACTTAGCTACTGGAAAAACTGTTTCAATTATTAAATAAGTTATATATATTTGTACACATTTTATGCTAAGGAAAAATGGGAAAAAACCTTAGATAACGAACACTTAACACTAAATTAACTAACTTAGACTAGTTAACTGGTACTTGTAAGCTCTAATCATAGACTAGAGATACAAGTACCAGTTATGCGCAAACTTATATACATAGTGTAGACCCTATATAAGTGAATTGCGATTATTAAAGATTGAATTATAAATAGAGATTTTTTCTTCATTTTTTTGAATATTTGATTTTACATGTAATTGACTAGTCGTTAATTCAGTAACAATTTGAGTAGTTTATTCTGTGCGATTTGAATTTTTTTATATGTCTTATAGCACAATCACCCCAGACCTGTGAACCATACATTAAAATGGGATTAAATATTGATTTAAAGATAATGAGTTTATTGTGCTGTGAGAGTTTTGATTTACGATTTATGATCGGATAGAGTGCGCATATCGTTTTATTAATCTTATCCAGAGTTTTCCCGATATGAACATTAAAAGTAAGTTTCCTATCTAAATGTAAGCCAAGATATCGTATGCTATTTAACCAAGGGATGTCAGTATTGTTGCAGTTTAGATTACCATTTCGGAAATATTCACTTTTCCTTTTTCTTGTGAAGAAAATAGCATTAGTCTTATTGACATTTAGCATGATTTTCCATTTTTTATAGTAAAAATTTAGTTCAGTCAATGAGCTTTGGAGGGTGTTGGGTATACCTATGTAATTAATACCTGCACAATAAAGCACAGTATCGTCTGCAAAGATAGAAACAGTGCAGTTGTTAAGTACAGGTACATCATGGTGTAATAATGTGCAACATGAAAATGAAAAGATTGGATCGGTGATTAAGAGAATGCACACCGAAGCCATTATGGTGATGGAAGACCTCGAGAGGGAAGCGGCTCCTCCAAGGAGGAAGACACCGATAAAACGGAATCCAAACGCGGCAAGAGGAGAAACGGATAGTGGACCTACAAAATCAGCGAAAAGGGCAGGGGGAAGGTCCAGCTCCAAGGCAACAGCGGCAGGAGACATCACCTTGGTGCCGAATGCACGATCACCGGCGGCAAAAAAGAGGCGCGAGTCGCAAAGCCGAAAAGCTGAAGGGGCAACAACCACAAACAAAGAGTCTGGCTTGAATCTTGTTAAGGAGAAGAAAGACAAGAAGCCGAGGGCGCTATGGGCAAGGCCAGATTTGATAATAATATCTAAGGCCGAGCACGCCTCGTATGCAGACATCCTACGGAAGGTGAAAACCTCAGATTCTCTCAGGTCCCTTGGAGAAGATGTCAAGGCAATTCGGCGTACGGCTAAGCAGGAGCTCATTATTGAACTGAAGGGTGTGCCTGATGAAAGGACGTCTGCCTACTAATCAGCGATTGAGGATGTGCTCAAGGAAACCGCAAAAGTGAAGATCAAAACACACACTGTGACATTGCAGTGTAGGGACCTAGACGAAGTCACAACTCCAAAGAAAATTTGCGAGGCACTCCATAGTGTAAGATTAGGCGCCCTGATGTATCGGCAGTGAAGAGTCTACGAACGGCCTACAGCGGCACACAGACAGCATTTATTGCCCTTCCTTTAGAAGCACAACGTATCCGTATTGGATGGGTCTTTTGCAGAATAAGGGAAGCCGTCTCCCCAAAACGGTGCTTCAGATTCTGGGGGTTTGGGCACCTAGCAGTAAACTGTAGGGATCATGTAGACAGATCCGGACTCTGCAGAAAGTGTGGCCAGGAAGGACACAAGGCAGCAGCATGCTCGAATCCAGAAAGGTGTGCTTTGTGCAAAGGGAAGCACGCGGCCGGCAGCTATAAATGCCCGCTGGTCAAAAAGGCGCGTAGAGAAGAGCGTTGATGAAAATCATACAGCTTAACCTGAACCACTGCGCGGCCGCACAGGATCTATTGCGAAAAACCATGCAGGAGCACTGCGTTGATGTGGCACTGCTTTCCGAGCAATACAAAAACATCGATGACTACTCCTGGTCATCTGATGGCTCAAATAAGTCGGCCATATGGACTATGAGGAATGCAATGCCGCAGAATAAAATGAGATGCGTAGAAAATGGTTTCACCTGGATAAAAGCGAAAGGCATTTACCTTTTTAGTTGCTAAGCTCCACCGAGCATGAATGCTGACAAATTCGAGCGACTGCTGGCAGCCCTAGTAGCGGAAGCTCGTGGCAAACACCCACACCTTATTGCTGGTGATTTCAATGCGTGGTCTACTACTTGGGGAAGTGCGCGAACGAACGCAACGATGCGCAGCCCTGCTGGAAGGCATGGCGTTGCTGGACCTTGAATTTCTCAACGTGCCCGGCCAAAGCACCTTTGAATCGGAAAGAGGTAGTTCCATCGTAGACTTGACTTTCGCACAAAATGCAGTAGCATGCAACGCCAACTGGATCGTTAGCACTACATAAACCCACAGCGATCACAATGCTATCATAATTGACATTGAACGAAAGTCGCGTCGTGTACAGATAGCACGGCAAAAGAACTGGAAGAGACAAGTTTTCGACGCCGCAGTCTTTTATATTGTCTGGCAAAATGGTCCGGGTCAAGAAGCCGCTTCGGTGTTGAACGCAGAAGAATTGTCGGAGAGCATTACGCGCCGCCTCAGCAAAGCATGTGATGCAACTATGCCAAGATGTTCGGGAAGACTTAACAAAATTCCAGTCTACTGGTGGAATGAGGAAATCATGTTCATGAGAGGAAACTGTCACCGAGCACGAAGAAAAATGAAGAGAGCACGTGGCATATCAGCGTCTGAAGTGTTGTTGGCGGAGTACAGAGCCTGTAAAACCGTCTTCAAAAAAGCTATATAGGACAGCAATAATCGCTGTTTCAAGGAGCTTCGAGATGGCGCTGACGATGATCCCTGGGGTTTGGGATACAAAACTGTCATGCAGAAATTGAAAGGTCCTGTTCGCCAAGCTCCACGACTCTTGTCTCAAGGATGGCGTGTTTCCTAAACCCTGGAAACAACAGGGACACATTGTACTCTGCCTTTGTTAAATGTATTCCTCTAATGAATGCACCAAAAGTATTATACAAACCACCTTGGTTTACGCGTGAGCTCTCCACTTTAAAAAACTTAAAGTCTAGATTCTATACAAAATTTAAAATCTCTGTCTTCGTCTTCGGTCTTCGTGTGATTTTAATAGATTTTGTGTGGCATGTTACAAGTTTCTCTCTCTTAATTCCCGTTGCTACAACACTTATCTTATCCCTTGTAGATTGCAATTTTCAAGTGATCCCAAGCGGTTTTATAAGTTTGTTAATGCTAAGCGCAAATTGGCTTTATTTCCTTCCTTTTTTCTTAGATAATTTGCATGCATCAAACGATCCTGAGATATCTGACTTATTCGGAAAGTTTTTCCAAACGACCTTTTCTTCAGCAATATTTTCTGGTACTACCTAGCCTTATCATGTTAACATAATTATCAATTTCAGAACCCCTGAACTTGATGAGGTGAATATTCTTCATAATCTAAGATCCCTGAAATTTTCTTATTCTCCTGGTCCAGATAATGCCCCTATACGGTGTGCAAACTCCCTGTATAGGCCGTTATTTAAGCTTTTTAGCTTATCACTACAGGTATCTTCATTCCGCCTATTTGGAAGGAATCTTTCATTATTCCCCTCCATAAAAAAAGGAAATAAATCTGATATCTCAAATTAAAGGGGCATATCTAAACTGTCCGCTATCCCAAAATTGTTTGAAAAGGTCCTCAAAACGAATTTGCAACATTTCTGCAAAGCATTTATTTCTCCATCACAGCATGTAAAATGCAGGTCTGCAACCACTAACCTCCTTCAGTTTTCTTCATTTGTTAATCAAGGTTTCGTCAATAAGTCAAAAACTGATGTTATTTACACAGACTTTACTAAAGCCTTTGACTCAGTTAATCATGACCTTCTTTTGTATAAACTAAATATTATGGGCTTTCCGAATAATCTTCTAAAGTAGATTACATCCTACTTAAAAAATCGTTCTAAAAGAGTGTTGTTTAGGTTTTCTCTTTCAAATATTGTACACGTAACTTCTGGGGTTCCTCAAAGTAGTCATCTAGGACCTCTTCTTTTCAATTTATTTATTAATGATCTGCCTCTCTCCATCTCACACTCTCGTGTGCTCATGTACGCTGATGATGTAAAATTGTGCCTTTCAGTTAATGATGGCGCCTCTCATCTTAAACTTCAAGAGGATATTGATTCTTTACGTATTTGGTGCTTGACAAATTATTTAGATCTAAATATATCTAAATGTAAGCTCATGACATATCATCGGTGTAAGCCTCATTTGTTTACTTACAAGATTGACAATGTCCTACTTGAGCGAGTCTCTACGTTTAATGACCTCGGTGTCCTGTTTGATCCTAAGCTGTGTTTTAACCAGCACGTCTCTTCTGTTGTAAACAAAGCGAAGGGAGTTTTTAGTTTCATCAAACGCTGGTCTATTGAGTTTAATAACCCTTATACCACTAAGATTTTTTTGTGTCTCTTGTGCGTCCAATTCTCGAGTATTGCTCTTGCATTTGGTCACCGCAATATTTAAAGAATCAAGATCGAATCGAGTCTGTTCAGAAACAATTCCTTCTGTTTGCTCTTCGTGGCCTCAACTGAAATCATAATTCCCGGTTGCCATCTTACCCTGATAAGTCTATCAGTCTTCCATCTTTGGCGCATCGTGGAATTGCTCTAGGGATTTCCTTTTTTCATAAGCTCTTAATCGGAAGCATTGACTATCCAGAGCTTTCAAATCTTTTGAACTTTACTATCCCCAGTCGTCCTACGAGAAATTTTGTCCCTTTAGTGTTAAATAGATGCACTACCAACTTTGCTCTTCATGATCCTTTGAGAGTTTTGTGTTCATATTATAATAAGTTTTATCATGTTCTCTCTCCTGAATTATCTCCGGAATCAATTAACTCTATCATTCTTCGTTGCCTACGGGATTCATGACCTCCCTGGCTGCATGCACTGGATTTTGCTGTTCAGCTGTACCGTCTGTGTAGCTTATCTGCCTCTGAATACACATGGCTGTGAGTAAGGGCACAGCTTGGTAGTTTTGCAAATAAACATCCCCCATCGGGTCAGAGGCTGCTGTTGTATGTTATTTATGTTATTTATTATTTTAATTTTAATTATGTTTTGTTTCTCTGTCTTATAATTAATTTATTTATATTGTTATTTACATTTCAATTTTATATTTTTTATCTCTTTATTATGTGTAATTGTTTTGATTTTAAATCTATCGTTTTTTTGTTTTAAGCTTAAAATAAATAAATAAATAGATAGCAGGAACACCTGGAGAAACCTGAAGGGCTCTCTCCAAATCAATATGGCTTTAGGAAAGCGCGATCAACGCTGGATGCCATTCAAGTCGTCCTGAATATTGCCCGTGAAGCTACGAGCGGCAAGCAGTTGAGGTTCGGCTCAAAGAAGTACTGCGCAGTGGTAACGATGGATATAAAAAACGTTCAACTCAGCAAGTTGGCCGCAGATCATGAGTGCGCTGAACACATTTGCGGTGCTGGTGTATCTGCAGCGTATAATAGCGAGCTACTTCAAAAACAGGGTCCTGTTTTACGACACTAGCGATGGAGTAAAAACATACACAGTAACTGGCGACGTCCCCCAGGGCTCGGTGCTGGGCCCTACGCTTTGGAACGTAATATACAACGGCATCCTTAAACTCGACCTCCCGGAAGACATAACCTTCGTTGGATATGCAGATGATATCGCGATGGTTGCAGTGGCAAAGCACCTTGACACTTTGCAGGCGCTATGTAATGACGCTATCTCAAGAGTGAGACGATGGCTTAAAAACACAAAGCTCGAGCTGCCTGCACAAAAAATGGAGGTTGTTCTCTTGAGCACTCGGCAGGTTCGTGAAGAGCTAACGATCGCGGTGGGCGAACACAACATTTCCTCCCAGCCGTACTTAAAGTACCTGGGTGTACTTATTGACTCGCGGACGACATTTAAAGAACACCTGAAGACAGTCAGCGACAAAGCCGCACGGATAAATGGTGCGCTAATCAGACTGATGCCTAACATTGGTGGCCCTCGAGCAAGCAGGCGGCTACTCCTGTCATCGGTAATAAGCTCGGTGATTCTGTATGCTGCGCCGATCTGGGCGGACACGAAGATATCATACTACAAAAACATAAAGCGCACATACAGACTCAGTGCTCTGAGGATAGCCAGTGCTTACCGCACTGTCTCAGACGATGCCATTTGCGTCGTTGCAAGGAAGATTCCTATCGACCTGCTCGCGTGTGAAATGGGGCTACTGTACAGCGGCACAGGCCACAGGCCATCAATCCCGTTAAAAAAAAGAAGAGAAGAGGCGCACAGTTTCCACGTGGCAGCAACGATGGGATCAATCCGAAAAAGGGCGCTGGACGTATAAATTGATCCCAAATATTGAGGCGTGAATGAACCGTAATCATGGAGAGGTTGATTATAATCTCACGCAGTTGCTGACCGGACATGGCTGCTTCAGAGAATACTTATACAGGTTCCACCTCGAAGGCGACCCGTATTGTCCAATATGCCCAGTAGAGCCAGAAAGCGCCTGTCACGTGCTGTTCCATTGCCCACGGTTCATCAGTGAGCGAACTGACTTTGAAAAAGCATTCGGCGAAGAAGTGACGGAGTCAAATCTGGTCACACATATGTACGAAGATAGTAGAAAGTGGAATGCGGCAAGGGCAGCAGCTGCGAACATACTGAATACACTGCGGTACACGGAGAACGCAGATCTTCTGAACGAGCTGAAGGAGTTTCGCGACAAGCAATGGATATCATTGCTCCCGAACTCGGACAGAATGACTAAAACGAACGATTGAGTAGTAATATACTCACAACGGCCTCCCGATGCACTACCTAATCAGTGAAGTTCTGGGAGGATTAACCGTCGGACATGAGGGAGGGTTTAGTGGGTTAAAGTCCCACACTACGGCTACGGCCACAGGTTTTCGATGCTTCCCTTCCTCGGCAAGAAAAAAGGTACATCATGGATATATAAGTTATATAATATCGATCCTAAGACCGATCCTTGCGTTACCCCAGCACTAATGGTTTTAGTATCCGATTGAACGCCATTTAATTCAATAAAAAAAGTGTCTGTTTGTAACGAAGCTTTGAACAATTTTTATTAAGTAGATAGGTGTATTCGTAACCATTAGTTTATGTATTAAACCATCATGCCATACTGTAACAAAAGCTGCTTGTATATCTAATTCAACCAATCCGACTGATTTCTTATCTTGCAAATTTTGTTTTGTATATTTTTTGAGCTTTAGAAGAGGGTTTATGCAACTTAAATGCGACCGAAAGCCAAATTGAGATGCAGGTATAATAGAATTTGTGTCGAGATGAGAGTTAAGTCTTGCCTTCAAGATTTTTTCAAATATTTTCGAAAAGCAACATAACAAGCTGATGGGGCGGTAGTGTTCAGGTGAATCCGGTGGTTTTCCAGGTTTGGAAGTGGCTATGATTTTTGCAACTTTCCACAATTGGGGAAAATAACCAATTTGAAGTGAATAATTAAAGAGAAGTGAGAGAAAACCGATTACATTAAGTGGGAGGTTTTTTACACATATATTTGGAAGATTGTCTGTACCTGGAGATTTCTTCGTCTCAAGCAAAAAGACAATATTCTTAATATCATTAAGGCACATCAAATGATCGATGGTTATCAAGATCACCGATGGAACTCTTGATCGTTCTAACGGTTTCACTATCAGAAAGAGATTCCGTAATTTTATGTTTTTCTTGAAATATTTCTCCAAGTATATTGGCTTTTTCTTGTCGAGTAGAATACGTTTTGTAATACCTTTGCATAATACCATGGCCAACAAAATAGACGACTAAAATGGTTAGAATTATAAACAAATAATTATTTCATTGTTACTTTTATATTATTGATATACTGTAATTTTATATGTTTCCAGCAACGCGCATAACAGAAAATGAATAGCTACGAAATCAGATTTAACTACTATTAGAAATTACTTCAGAGCAAAGTGCAAGGATTGTGGTCGCATACTGCATAATTCGCTAAATTGTCAATGGGTATTTAAACTGTGCAACTCAGATTGAAAACTGATTTTATGCTCGGTTTGCCAAATCATTAAGACAGTCACAGTGTGTGTTGTTCACATACATCTGTAATAGAGACTGTTTGCAACAGTGCAAAGTGGTCGGAATGCATTTTTTAACGTGAAAACTGGTTTAAAAAGGGGACACATGTCACAATCTGACGCTATTTCAAAAATTTAACGAATTTGTTTCCTACGTTGTAGATTGGTGCTTCACACCACCATCTGTTACCAAATTATGAGATTGCACTCATTAATCGCGATAAAAACTATTCTATATATCAAGTTGAACCAAATGACACATATATAAAAAATTTCATCAAGATCGGTACAGTAGTTTCGGAGTCCATAAATGACAAACTCTGTGGCACGAGATTTTTATTTTTATAGAGATATGGTCTGCGATGTCTCCTTCTGTGTGTTACAAACTTCATGAAAAACTTATATACTATTCACTCCCGTTAAGAGTATAAAAAGAATTCTAATCAAAAATATATAATAATGCAATAGTCAATAGGACAAAACAGAATACAAAAATGTATGTTTGTAAGTTGTTAAAAAAAAGTCACAGCGGTGTCGTGAGACACCCGGGCGGAAAGAAGTTCATTTTTTCTGCAGTAATTCAAGTTTTTATTTAAATTGCTTACTAGCTGTCATGCGCCATCTACATATCAAATGTTCCATGCTGAAAGTAAATGTAGATGGCGCATGTGCATGCGAGTTATGTCAGAACCTCTAGCTACACCGCTATTCAATATAATTAGTTAATTATAGTGGCTTTACAGTGAGCTAAGATTCGAATCTATGAAGATGCGACTATTGGTTAGAGTTCCATTTGACAACAACAACAGGAAAAATGACAAAATTAAGGAGTTGTTGTTGTAGATGTGATTCGATTGGGAGATTCTAATCTAAAATTGATCTGCTTGGATTCGGTTTTTTCTAAGCAGTGTTGTGCAATTTTACCGTGTAAGTTGGCAGCATTTTGATAATTTCGTCATTTTTTGTGATTGTCAGGTGTCTTCTTCTTCCATTTTTGTTGCACGCCATATATAATCAAAACAAAATACAGATGTTCGTGATGCTAAAACAGCACTGTAAAGCTCAAAACCGAATCTTCGTGCTACGAGCCAATGTAAAGCCACTACTAATTAGTAACTGACAAACTGCAACCGCATCAAATTGCATGACACAGTTAAGAAATGCAAATGTCTGATAGTATGTATATTGCTTATGCATTAGGTCAACAAACTGCAAATGTAACTCGGAATTAATGAACACTAAAATGATATCTAAAACCTAGGTCAACGAACCAATTTCATTACAAGCGAGAAAACGCTCATTCACACAAAAATTGGAATAATGGACACGGTTGCTTTAAGTTTTACTTGCACCGTTTCAAACATGAGGAGGACCCCTTCTGTCCTGTATCCGACGGCATCGTCGAAGATACTCACCACGTCCTCTTCTATTGTCCCCGTATTGCTGACGTCTCGTACCGGTCGGGGGATCGTAGAATGCTGACGCGTAGCCAGGACCAGCGTACGACAACAACACAATTGACCTACTAAATTAGGACCAACTGTTTTTGAGCAGCAATGACGTAATATTTAATCACAGTTCCGGGGGACAATAGGACATGGGGCGGGAGTTTTTAACGTGGTTAAAAATCCGCACTTCTGTTGTAGACCGGGGTGGATTTCGATGCTTTCATCCGATACAAAAAAAAAAAAAGGAATAATGCACGCACACACACAAAATACTTCATATTCTTCTAAGAAACGAACAAAAAAAAAAAAAAATTGCAGTAATGACACTGTAGTATGCTCGGTACCAATTGTCCCCGTTGCACCAGTTATGCGTCAGTAAGAGATAGCAATTGAGAGGTAAGTATTTGTATGCTTTCTTTGAACTGGTGTCGAGAGCGGAAATTCGGAATAAAAGAATGTGATAATAAAACGTTATATTTTACAAAGTACAGTGAAGATATTTGTTGTTGAACCAGTGCATTTCAGAAGAGTGGTGTTTACTGTAGTGGAAACAAAGTAAAAAAAAAAATTATTTGTTGATGGCGTCATAAAGCAAAGTAAGCGGAAAAGAAAACAAAGTGAAGCGAGTGGTGCATTTATTTGATGTGTTTAATCTTTATCATTTTAATTATCAAAATTAGGTATTCAGTGCACATCAAATCTTTTTGGCAATACAATTTTTATTGTTTCCAAGTGGCATAATTGAACAGATTGAGTAAACAAAAAATTATAATAAGAAGTGAAGTTTAAAATTTTGCAATTCTTTCATTCTGTCTTCTCAATTTCTTAGAAAAAGAGTACAAACAAGTGATCATCCAGTGGCGGTATAAAGCAAGGGAAGTTGATAACAAAGTTGAGTGAAGTATGTGGTGCATTTATTTGATGTGTTTATTCTTTCTATTATCAATATTAGGAATTCAAAGAAAATAAAATCATTTCGGCATTACAATTAATACTGTGTACTAGTGGCATAATTAAACAGAGTAAGTAAAGAAAAAGTTACAATAAAAGGTGAAGTTTTAAATTTTGGAATTCTTTAATTCTGTCTTCCCAATTTCTACAGCGTTCTTTTTGATAAAATACATACATCACAAACCATAATAATGCCAAATACTTTTTTTTTACTTTGTTTAACAAATCATCATTTTCTAACTACTAACATTTTTTAACCGAAAACCCCAAAAAAGGAGAAACCAAATCCTTTTTTCGTATGATATTAATTAGTTTGCTGTGATTTATATATGAAAAAAAAAAAACATAAACTTATAATTAGTTAAGTTAATTTTGAATTTTTAAATTGTATAATTTTTGTTTTAATTTTAAAAATTACATATTTCCTATTCTTAGTCTTACTCAATTTCATCTGATAACCTAAACGTCACTCGGGAAGAGTTGTTGCAGAGGGCAATTTTTGTGAATGAGAATCGTTTACATATAAGCGATTACGTTAAGAAAAAACGGAAACATTCTTTCTTCTTTTTATTTCCCCAATGTAGCATGCATTTTTAATTTTGAATTAGTAATAAAATGAAATGTGATTTGAAGAGATTCTTTTTTTTTTGAAAGTAGTGAACTGTTATTAGAACCAGTTAAATAGAACCGGTTAAATAGAACCAGTGCAGAACCGGTGCACGGTAATGCAGGCGGAGACAATTGACTCCTTCCAATGACATCCCCATGCTAAATCTACCGGTTCTTTACATTGGAAGAACCATATATAGAACCGGTTAGGGGTGCAAAGTGGCTAGCCCAGAACAGGTTTTAAGCTGGTACAATATACTAAAGGGGAGTAATACACGCATGCACATACAAAAAAACTAATGGCGTTACTATTTTCCCTTTCATACCTTTTTTGAAATTTGAGTAAGCCGCGTAAAAGAACTTCGTTCCAAAAAAAAAAAGTGTAAATGTTTGTTAGTGAAAAAAAAGGATCAGTCGTCAAAACATGTTCGGTAATGATAATCATGTTTAAAAAATTTTTTTTTTATAACAAAACAACTTTATTTCATCAAATATTTTCCATTGTTATTGATAATCTTTAGACATCTTTCGGGTAAAACCATAATCCCGTCTTTGTAGAAATTATGGGTTTTCCGATCAAAAAACTGGCGCAATACCGTTCCGCATTAGTTTATGGAATTCATTGTTATGCTATCAAGATAATTCTGTATGGTAATCAGATAGTGTTAGGTCCGGACTATATGGTGGGTGCATTAACACTTCCCAGCCCCGTTCCCACAATTTTTGCCGAGTCATCAAAGATGTGTGTGGCATAGCATTGTCGTGGTGGAAAATAATGCCTTTTCTGTTCACAAATTGTGGCCATTTTTCCTTCAACGATGCATGTAGTCTTGTTGGTTGTTCACAATAGAGTTCCGAATTTATCGTTTACCCAGGTGGGAGCAACTTTTAATGCACAGGACCTTTGCAATACCACCAAATGCATAGCAACAACTTCTTCGTAGTTAGCGCCGGCTTTGCAATGGTTTGGGCAGGCTCACCTTGCTTAGACCATGACCTTTTTCTCACATTATTGTCGTATGTTACCCACTTTTCACCGCTAGTTATCGGTTTGGATAGAAAAGATTGCAAATCATTCTGTTTCAGTAACATTTCGCAAATTGAAATGCGATCAATAAGATTTTTTTTCTGTCAAATTGTGTGGTACCTAAACATCCAGCTTTTTTGCATAGCTGGCCCTTTTTTAATGGTCTAAAACTGTCGTATGGTAGATACCAAGATCCTTAGCGATGTCACGAGTACTTATGTGCCGGTCAATCTCCACATTTTGAATTATTTGGTCAACTTTTTCGATGCAAGGCCGACCAGGCTGAGGTGCGTCTTTCACTTCGAAATTACCCAAACGAAATTGCGCAAACCATGTTCTACCTGATCGTTCTGATAAAGTACCTTCTCTATGTAAATTGTAGCGAATTTTCTCTATTTCGGCACTCATTTTCTTTACCCAAAAAAAACCGATTTAATAATCACTTCATTGCTTTAGAAGCATGGTTTTACCAAGGCTGCCAGTTTTTTTTTATTGTTGTATGGCATTCTCAGATCGGATTAATACTTACAGAGATGTCGCTTTTTAAATTGAGCAATTCAAATTTACGGAAGTTACTTTTCCACCAACCCAATATTTTGTGGGAATTCAAAAATTACAAACGATCGGGACGATTGATTTTAAAGGGGGAAGCGTTAACTTAAGTTTTAAAAAAAAAATAATAATTTTTCCCAACACTGTAGAAAGGCGTAACGGCTCAATGGTACGGTATAGGGACAGTTTTAGCAAACAACCACTATAACGCTAATTAAACATTGAACATGTTTGATTTATTTGCTAAGCTTCCCTAGTTTTCCATTAGCATTAGTTATTTTAGTCTTAAACATCGACACCAAGCGAAATGTCATCTGTCGCTTGAAAATGATTTCCTTTCCCTTATAATTTAACTTACATACAGACGGACATGACTAAATCAACTCGTCTCATCTAGCTGAAGAAAAGTATACATACTTTATGGGGTCTCCGATCTCTCCTTCTGTATGTTACAAACAGTGATCCCAAAAACAGGACAGATCGATCGCAAAAAAGAGGGAAAAAAGGGACAACAGATATTAAAAAAACGACAGAAAACAGGACAAAATTTACTGCCTTATTATTTTTATTTTTAGTAGTTTTTTCTTTAAAAATGAGATGAGTTTTATTGCCTCGTCTATCAGGTCATAATCCTCTACATCTGTGGCACTACTATAGGAGGCATTAGTGCCAATCATATTTAAATATTTAACATTACAGCATAATTCGTATGAACAATATCCTCATTTGTCTTATGTTTCTGAGAGCATCTCTTGAGTGCGGCTGAACTGATTTTGATGAAACTGCAGCATTGTCTGGAAAGTGTTCCTGTGAAGCTGAGGATCGGACTCGAAGTTGTTGAGAAATTAGTGAATAAAATTTTGGATATAACGCTTAGAGGCAAATTTTAAAATCAATCAAGTCGCCTTTGTCAAATATATCAAATAATTATGTCAATATTAATACTTAATTGATTCGTCTGATTTTTCAAATTATTTCGATTGCTGCGACGTACGAGTACTACAAGTAAACAGAGAATAGCAACACGCACTAACATCACGTCGGGAGCGTAGCAAAGCACGCCGGGTATTATAATATTTTATAGACTTCGCTTCACTGATTACAAACTTCTTGACAACCCTATAATTCTAGAGTATAATAATTCTTTCGTAAGTGGGAGAATTTATATGGGAGGTAGAGGAAAGCGCGGTCTTACCAAAATTCAATGTTGTAGCTTTATTTTTGGACTTTATGGCAAAAGAATTACGATTCCGACTACTCACTGTAGCCAAATGCCCAACTTTTTGGCTTAAAGTCCAATTTTTTATGAAAACATATTTTGATTTCAGTTGTTTTTTCTTAAAGTGAATACTTGAAATAAAACAATTCAAGAAACAAAAGCTATCGTAGTGCAACCCTGAGTTCGAACTTTGATCAGATGTTTATTTTCAGAAAAAAGTGAGAAACTTTATTAAAATTTTGAAATAAGAGAGAGTGACTCGTAGTAAACCAAATATTAATGTTAAATATAGAAAATGCATATGAAGGTATGTGTAATGTAAATAATATGTGCCAATTATGTTCTATTTATTAAATGTGTTTCTTTGAATTGTTTTCTGTGACGTCATTAGGCAGAGAAAACCTGTGTGCACTGTGAAGTAAAAAGTAAATTTCGCCCAATTTTGGCCAAAATGTAATTATTAGAAAGTATTCTTGGATGTGTTCTTTTCAACGTGATATTAACACTTTTTGCTCGATGTTGTCCGTTTTCCGTCAATTTCTAATAAAATATAAAAACTATTTGTGATTTTTATATTTGAGTAAAAATAATGAAAATCAAAAATAATGATTAAAAATAATCTTTTCAAATAAAACTAATAACAGTAACGAACCCTGATGGGAACACAAATGATTACAACACAGCCAGAAAGGCTTTTTCAAGTTATTCAAAGTTACTGGCATCAATTTTAGAATTCGACTTGGATATATTAGAAAGCCTACACATACTATTAATCGTCATTTCCTGTAAATTTCCAGATAATGCACTAAAATTCCAACAATTCTGTGAGAATATTTTTGCTGCATACATGAGCAAATACCCGTGGTATCCAATGACTCCTACTTTACATAAAATCTTAGTTCATGGATCCCAGATAATAGGTTCCTCAATAGTACCCGTGGGTTGCCTTGGTGAAAACGCATCAGAAGCGCGTAACAAATTTTATAAGCGTGACAGACAGTCGCATGCTCGTCATAACTCACGGGCTAATAATATAAACAATGTATTCCAAAGATCAATGGATACGTCATATCCTCTTTTTTCCAGTATTATGATAAAGAAAAGCTCTGCTCAATATAAAAGTAAGGTGTTGCCCAAAGATGTCATTGGTCTGTTAGAAGTACCTCATTTTCATATAGAGAACACAAACGACCCCCCATTTGATAACTATGATTCCAATTCCGATTCCGAGTGCGAAGGTGTTAATCTGTATACATTTGAATTAGATGTAGAATAAAATAATTGTAATAATATTAATAAGAGCTTGGTTTAAAAAACTACATATACGAAAAATCTGGTTATAATTTTTTAAACATTTTTTAGTTTAATTTAGTTTATTTCTGAACATGAAAACATTTTTGCTTTCAAAATTGCACTATCTAATCAAACACTTGAAACTCCTACAAGAATCTACGCATCCGCAATTTGTGCTCATATGGGCGGTAAGGGTTTGCTACAATTATCAAATCCACCAAGTTTCAACTCCGTAACTACTTATTAGACTTTATGCCAAAAAGTTGGGCATTTGGCCCAGTGTACAGTGTCTAGAGTTTGACCACAGCGGTTGCTAACGGATGCGGAGATGGGTTAACACAAAAAAAAATCGGTTTTGCCTTTTATTGTATTAAAGAAAAAATTTACCCATTAGTACTACACTTACACTACATAGTTAGTACTACAAACTATACTTACATGTACATATGTATTTAGTATATAAGTAACTATTGATAATCAAAATTGATAAGAAGCAAATTATTCTTAATAAACAACAATTTTGCAGCTTAGTCACCTTCTGACCAATTTCTCAATGGTTCGTAAATTAAATACGATGGGATACTTTTTCTTATTTTCCCAACATATTAAAGGGTCTTCGTTTGGTGGAAGCCGGTTTTGGGTATTATACTCATTTATCAATGATTTTATTTCCATCTTCCTCATCGTCACTGCTCTTTATCAGCATGTCTGCCAGATTTTGGTAAACACTTTTCGTTGGTGGTAAAGTCTAGGAGCTCGTACACGGTTCATCGATGAAATTCAATCTTAGGTCTCTAGGGGACAGAAGCTCCATCCTCATCAGCTTTTCCTGAAGCTCTTACAAGACCCAAGTCATGCAGCGTAAGCAGAGTGAACTTTGTTCTTAACAATTTCATCCAAAAACTTTAATTTGTACCTTGGGTCCAAATACAATATGTAGCAAACGAATTCAATTGCTTGGAAGGCCACGAAACCTTGAATATTTTTTTTTTCTTAATTTTGATATGGGATGTGAAAACTCCGTTAAAAACATACGGAGGCGAATGCGGCCGTACTATTTACTTTGATCATATTCAAATACTCTGTTTACACTTGACCAATAACGATAAATTCACGCATTTGAACTCAATACACAAGCTTCCTAACCATTGTTTAAGAATGCCCTCCTTCGATGTGATTATTTGGAAGCCAAAAACAAAGATTGTTGCAATATGTAAGCTCTATGTTGAAATTTTCATTTCCACACCTTGATAATTTGAAGATGTTGAAAGAATTGAATAAAAAGGGGAAATTAAAACAACTACATAAGCTTGGTGTTCAACCGAAACAGGATTTTCAGCCGAAACTGAAAACGGACCTTCGGCCCTGGTCGCAAATTCGGACTAAACCGTAACCGAAACCAAAACTTATTAAACATATTAATTTGAATATTAAAATTCTATAGCATGTTAAACTCTAATGTAATTTTAACATGAAAACGTTTTTAAAAGGATATAGATGTCACAATATGCCGCTCTTTCAGAATTTAATATAAATTCTCGCCTTTGTTTTGAATATAACTCGTGACTCAAAAGTCGTAGGGTAAGTAATTTATTTTATATTCGGAAAATATGGTATGTGGTGCAGCGTGTAAGATGAATTTTGTAATGGTGCGCTTATGTCAACAAGGCGGGGAGGGGCGTTCAAAAAGGTAACTAAAATTGAAAATTATCTTTTCTTTTGTAAGCGCATTGCTTGAGAAGGGCTTGTCCTATTTGGTTTTTTCTTTTGTTAAGTTCGTTATGGGCCAATTAGAAAAATGTGAAAGAATATTTTTGGAAAATCCACCGGTAAAGTGGGAAATTTTGACTTTTTGTACTAAAATCTTAATAAATACAAGAAAATTCCTTCTTCAAATCTGAATATATAGAAGAAAAGTCCATCTTTCTAAGCGCATTGCTTCAGAACGACTTGCCCCTATTTGATAATTTTTCATTTGTTGGGTACGTTATAGTCCAATAAATTTATGTTACTAGTAAAAAGTTGAATCTAAAGTATCTTTATTGTACAACCCTATGTTTTAAGTCTTAAATTTATCTTTATAGTGCATGCTTTTATATATGGCTGATGACGTTAGGTCTGTAGCCGCAAAGAAGTTTACTTAGTTTGCATGCAAATTAACCCCAGCAGTTCCGTACTGAAGTGAATTGTGGTCGATACCCAATCGTGTTCGGATTTCAAAGGACCCCAGCTCGCGCAAGCTTTGAGGGGGAAAGTGGCGTGGGATAGTTTAGTAGTCAGTTTTAGACGAATGTGAAAGAAAATTTTTAGAAAATCCAACGGGAGAGAGGAAAATGTTGACTTTTTATTTTAAAATATGAATAAATACAAGAATATTCCTTCTCTCTAAGCGTATTGCTTGAGAACGGAAAATCCAGCGGAAAAGTGGGAAATTTGGACTTTTTATATTTAAATCTAACCGGGACCTATCTAGATCTAAGATAAGCACGAGACATGCAATTGACATGCAATCCCTACATGCTATCTTATTTCTTCCATCATTACACTGCGTTAAATGTAATAAATTTAAATAAGAAAAGTAACAAATAAAGTTAACAATACATAACGGCAATATCATATTGAGGTTCACAGGAAAACGATCGTTGCTTGGTTCTCCATATCCAAACAATTTTGAATTTCGACTTTGCTTTATACTACTACTTTATACTCGTATGTATATAATAATAATGGTTCATGAAAAACGTTTTCACGCAAGAACAATTACGATACTACCTGCCCCGATTTTTTTTAAACTTTGTAACTACAACGAAGATTATTTTGTGCCAAAATAATAATTATTAAATAAAAAATAAAACGAATTGAAGAAAATCGATTAATTTGTATTCAAAATATCCTTTTTCTCTGCAATCTTCTGTGTGTGTGTGTGGCAGCAATTTTTTAGCAGTTTCACACCGAGGCTAATGCAAATCAATGTTGATTTGCCTACGGATCCGTATCAGATTAGACAACAACCACAAGGAAAATGACGTCATTCAGTGGTTGTTGTTGTAGAATGTGATGTGGATCAATAGCCACATCAAGAATTGATTTAAAAATTAATAATGGTCACTCTCGTTAGTGTTGGGAAGTTTCTGCCTTTTTTATGTGAATTTTGTCTGCCTTCCTCTTGTTTTGCGTGTCAACCCAAAACAGCAGATAATGGCACATAACCTTTTTAAGTAAACCATAAATTGTTAATTTTTTTAAAATATTTTAATAAAACAAGTATCAAGAATGAAAAAGGTAGCTGCAAGAACCATTTGCATATATTGCGATATGTTCTTAATCAAAAATTTTTAGTTTTAATTTAGCCAACGTGCTCGCAAAGTTCCACATGTGTGTATAACCAAAACAAAAAACAGCTGTTCATGATGCAAAATAACCGGTCTGAACGAAAAAATACATACTAAACTAAACACAGCAGATAGTATTTAGTGGTACTTCCTAATATAATTAGGGTCTTCATGAAAGCGAATAAATCGCACAAACGAACAAATGTATAACAGTTCACATTTTGTATAACAGTTTCTCCATTTACAAAAAATTTGTGCGTTCGTATAAAGTTGTGCGACGATTGATGCTTACAAATCGAATAAAAGTAAGCGTTGCCAATTTTTTCCTTATTTGCGATTTGTGCAATTCACAAAAAACAGGATCGTTCATGAAAGTGACCACACAACTTTATACATTTGTGCGTTTGTGCGATTTAATCGCTTTCATGAAGACCCTAAAAGTTTCTTATTTTTTATCAGTGAAAAGAATTTTTATTTAATTAATTATTATGTGTATTAAGTATATGCTGAATTTTGTTAGTATTAGCGCGTACCGGTGGTTTGTTAAGCTTCCGACGTGATGTTAGTGCGTATTGCTTTTTGTAACTGTAGTACATTGCGCAGCAATTGAAAAATCAGACGAATCAATTAAGTATTAATATTGACATAATTACCTGATATACTTGACAAAGGTGGCTTGATTGATTGTAAAATATGTCTCCAAGTTTTATTTACAAAATTTTATCCACCAATTTCTCGACAACAGCAAGTCCTATTCGTACCAAACTTCACAAATACACTTTCCAGGATACGCTATAGATCCCCTTAAACTTTCATCAAAATCTGTTCAGCAGTTTCGGAATCCATTAGCAGCATAGCCACAGACATACATACATCTAATTTTATGCACTTACATAATTATTAATATTTATTATTTGCACATATTTTATTAAATCTATTTGATTTTATGGTATAGTTGATTCATGTTGCCAATAAATTGTTTAATTTTTGGTATTTCATCATTTGTACTTCTTCACATTTCATATAAAGGAGATATAGGAAAACCAATTGAGTTTAAAGCGAACATAGTAAATTATTTTGAGATGGTGATCTGCACTGTAGATTCTACAGTACTGTACAATAATGTAGTCACATAGATTTACTATAACAATTTTACATCTAAGTAGCATTGAAGCTTATAAATAATGGATAGTAGTGGTAGGTAGCACTGTGATCAAACATACTAAATTATACTTTTCACGCAGTGCATAGTATTATAAGTATATCATGAAGTTTGTAACACACAGAAGGTTGCATCGCAGACCCCATAAAGTATATACATATAATCTTGATCAGCTTGATGAAACGAGTTGATTTAGACATGCCCGTCTGTATGTATGCAAACTAGTTCCTTAGTTTATGAGCTAGAGAGCTGAAATTTTGCACAAAGGTTTCTTTTTGCCTTACGCTGCACACATGTCGGAATCAGCCGAAACGGACCTCTGCAGGGGCTTATATTAGAAAAACTTTTTCTTCTTTGTCTTATCGAACTGAAATTTGGATACCTTAATCCACATTCACCAACCATGTAAATTGCATGATCCTAAAACTACTAAGAAAGGTACCTCCCATACAAACATGGGTTTTTTATTAACGTTTCTTTCTCATTTTGGGTAATTTTTTTGTAGCATTCTTTTAGACGATGTTGATTTCTTATTTTTTTGTAGTTTACCTTAGGCGCTGATTAAATATTTCACTAATGCGAGAAAAATTAATTAATTTTATATCACTTCAGACAGAGTTACTCGGTTTACGTCCAACGAATTTGCATACTTAGTGTTAAATCCCTTTGCGACTCCCACTTGAATGTTTTTTTTTTTTATTCAAACAAATTTCCTTTTTTCGCAATGTTAAATTTGGCTATCAGTGCGACACAACTGGTTTGTACTATTGCGTATTGGAACGTGTCTGTGCGGCTGTTGCTTGACGCATTTTATTATTTGGATCCGCATTGAGAAGTAGATTGTCGAAGAGCGTAGCTCTAGCCATCGCAAGCTTCTCCTTTAGCCCTTTCACAGTTCTTCTACAGGCAATTTTGTCACGTTCATTTTGTCTACGCATAAAGTGTCGGCGTAGACTGCGCTTGTACCTTACCAGCTCAACAATGTCTGGTTTTAAAAGAGCAAAAGGCCGACTGGTTGGACAAGGCAGGTGTCTTAAAGTGGTAAATTCCGCAGCATCCTGAAGAATTCGCGTAAAGATTTCTACCGCATCATCAATATCTTCTGCTGTGCTTAAATTCATATTCAGATTGGTTTGTCATCTATTCATAACTATAATTTTTTGATAATTGCATGCATTGAAAGCAATTTAGTTTTAGCTTTATACTACGTTTTGACAACAATACACAATTCCATAATAAGAGGAATGTGGTCAGAGCTGAGATCTGCGGACTCTCTGATTGGTAGGCAGCGACGGTTAATTCCGCAGTAGACTGTGAAGTCAACAGCTTCCGTATGTCGTTATAAACATTAATTTGAAATTGGGTTTGTATGGGAGGTATCACTCCGAGTAATCCTTGATACTTATAGTGGCCAAATTTTAGTTCGATAAGTCGGAAAACAAAAAAGTTTTTTAATGAAAACATTAATTTCAATTTGGGTTTGTATGGAATGTACCCCTCCTAGTGGGCTGATTTGGTTACTTCCGACAATGTGCAGCATCTGGTAAAAAGAAATTTCAGCTCTCTAGCTCAAAAACTGAGGGAATAGTTTACATACATACAGACGGACATTTCTAAATCAACTCGTCTCGTCGTGCTGATGAAGAATACACAATATATACTTTATGGGGTCTCTCCTCTTAACAAACTTATATTGCAATTTACTGCGTGAATCAATTCAAGCACAACATCGTTGGTATCTGGCAAAATGCTGATTTTGACCTTCAAGAAATTCACAGATGAGCAAACGGCGGCCACGATTGAATTCTGCAAACCACCTACATACTTATATACCGCATAAGCCAGCTTGATCACATGCAACACTATTAAACCATTTGTAGTAATTTTAGCTTATTGCCTTTGGAGCAGACGGTCTACCTTTTGAAGGATTAGAACCTTCACCATTACATCGCATCAATAAACTACTTCCAGGAATGCTCCTTTTCATAGTCCTTCCCGTTATGTTATATTTTTAATTTCTTTCCAACTTCCAATAAACCTGTTTAATTTACCTTTTCTTAAAATGCGTAAAAACGTAATTAATGAACATTTAAAATATAACAGCGTTGTTATTAGTTTTATTACTTTAGTATACAATACAATTTATTGATCTATTCGATAAAACGATAAATAAAATGAGTTTGTATCCCTTTTCTCGATTAGTTTTGCCGACTGAAGGAGGTTTACAAGATATTTCGTAAAATGGTGAATTAAAAGTTTAAACAAATGAAATGTTTTTAAAAAAAACTATGCAGATTACTTTTCACAACGAAAACCAAAATACCGATTTTTCCCCTTCCTCTTCTGAATGGACAACAGCTTCATCTTTCCAACAAGGCCAAGTACCTGGGAGTTATGCTGGACGCAAAACTCAATTGGAAATCCATTATATATATATTGGTGGCCAGCTCTACGAAAGAGCTATATAGTGCACAAACTTAGCGGTGTGCAGAGGGTGGCATGTGTAGGAATCACAGGAGCCATGCGCACGTGCCCGACGGCAGCACTGAATGTACTGCTATATCTTCTCCCAATTGACCTCCATATCAAAAATATGGTCTGCAACAGCGCGGTAAGGTTAAAAGAAACCGGCTGCTGGGCAGAACGACGATATGGACATAGTAAAATACTAGGAGTGGTTAATAATCCTATGTTCAAGAGAATTGATGATGTATCGTTGGCGGAACAGGACTCGATTCCCCTGGCGGTCGTCAAGAGGAGTAACTTCCTGTTTTTCCGCCAGCTGGCTAACAGACGGTGTAAAGGATCTTGCAGAGCGGCACGTGTTACCTGGCCTTGTTTCAAAGAAAATAGCTCTTTTGGACTCATTAACGGAAAACGCTCGGATACCGCAAGGCTCACAGCGGTTTTTACCGGTCACTGGTGAGTAGGGAAGCATGCGGAGAGACTGGGTATTCCGTTTAGAAGCCATTGTAGGAGCTGCGGAAACGAAGAGGAAGAGGAGTCACTCACCCACTTTCTATGTCAATGCCCAGCCTTGGCAAAGACTAGAAATAAGTTTCTGGGCAAATACTTCATTGACAATCTCTCAGACTGTTCAGTTATATGCCCGGGTGATTTACTCAAATACATAAATTCGACAGGTTGGATTTAGTAATACTGATTGCGTTCGGAGAGGAAGTGGTATCAAAACGGCACTCTAGTGCTAATTGTGGCTCGTAGTGGACTATACGAGCCAGCCACGGAGACCAACCAACAACAATTGTAGATTTTTTCATACATTTCTGATGTGGCATTGTTATTTGCACGGCCTGGAGATTCATGAATTCAGCTATCAAGTATTGTGTGGTATTGTCCTCACTAACTTTACTAAGTTCTGTTATTATTGATGGATTTCTTTACATTACATGAGTTCATCGCAGATGATAACCACTGTGTAACGTGAATTTCGGTATACAAATATCGAGGTTCCTTGTAATACCAAGTGATTTCAAACGACAATCATTGGTTGTATAGAAAGCCTTTAGATCAGTAATAAGCTCCCGACCCGTTGAATGCGTATTTGTCACCACATACTTTACATAGTTTTATTGAAAATATGCTCTTTAATGGTGAAATCTCAATTGTAAGAAATAAAACTGTCTAAATCGATTAAAATTTGCTTTAATCTTAATTTAAGGTATTAGCTATAAGTTGAATTAAAAAATTTTGACGTTTACATGCAATTAAATGGATACAACAAAATCAATATGGAATTACTTATGTGCCAAACGAATAATACACATATGACCAAAGTTATGCTAGGTATAAACAACCAATCGAAGAACGGGCTGCATTATTATTATTGCATAATTTTAATAAATTTAGCTTTATGGAGGTATAAAATTATATTATTTAATTGGCTGTACATAACTGGCCCGTTGGCTCGGAAGTTAGTGCACCGAGCTGACATCCTAGAGACAAGGGTTCGATTCCCGTTCAAGTCTGGTCCTGCACTTTTCTAATTCTTCCTCCTATCCTACTTAACTCTCCCCATGAGCTTGAAGACCTCTGTTGCTATTGCTCATATTAAAAATAACTAGGTTATAATTATATATAACTGTAATCTAGTTCTAATAAATAAATAAAGTAAAATTGGCTGTACAGGATACAACAAACAAAATATTGGTAATTCGAAAAGTTTTTATTTATAAACTAAGCTTATTTGTCCACACTCCATGACGATAATTACATGCACTCACTCTTACATACATTTGTTTATCTCATCCAAGCTGGTTTAGTCATAATTTATCAAAAACTTGCAAGTTTACTTGAAAATGTAAAGTGCTTAGGCCACCGCTAGTATGTGTTTGCAAGTATATAGCCAATAGCCTGTTTGTACCATAAGTATTACCTCCAGTCTGGATGTCGGGTTTGTTGCAAACAGATCATAAAATAACTAATTCATTATTTTCAAGTGTAGTTTATTCTTGATAAAAGTAACTTTTTTATACACCACACATACTATACTATACTTACATGTATACTTATTTCCACTTATATAAGTACATTTCCACTTACGTCTTATGTTTATAAGTTATTCTAGATTATAGTATAAAGTTGATTTTTGGAATGCTCGTAGAATAGACGCGTTTGCTTATATTGTAATACGCAGGTGGTTGTTAAAAATAAAAATCTCCGATTTCTTGAAGAAGTAGCCAATCCTTTGTTTTCTATGTTTTTTGTCTGATTACCAGTGGTCAAGGTTGTAGATGGTGTTTGAAGAGCTCGTTGTGCCAAATAGGATATTTTCTTTACAATACGTGTTGGGACACGACATTTTTTGTTTCATTACCTGTCGCGTAAACAAAAAAATTGGAAGGTTTTCCAATACGGGAACAGGCAATATACAATTTGCCATGCGAGAATCATGGGTTTTTAAGATTAATCTCGCAAACACTCAATGACTGCTTCTGGTATTTATTTACAATATCAGCAACAATACAAAATTCATAGCGCAGCAAAGCATAAAAGCGTAAAGTTGAACGAAAAACGTAATGCATTAGGACTCATTTTTTCGTAACAAAAAAAAATGATTTAAATCGGTTCAGTATATTGTTTAAAGTAAAAAACGATCTGTATCTCCAAAGCTACACCACCTATCGGGTCCAAATGTTGTTAATAACCATCCACTTGACCCCATAAGTACAACAAAATCGGTCCAGCCGTTATCGAGTTTGGCGCTAAGCAACATTTTTAGAGATTAATTTTTTTATATATAGGAGATATAAAATAGATTGCGCAAATCATATGTAGGAGAACATAATGTGATAAGCTTAAAGCGTTCGCGCACCAAATCAGAAAAAGCATTAGCGATAGACTGACAGTTTCAATAACGATAATGTTACATCGCGATGCATCGTTGCCAATGTGCATCAAAGCTGTGATCTTAACACTTCTTCCCAACGCCTGCAGAGATCTATCGAAGCAATAAGGAGACAAAATTACATGTCACGCTTGACTTGAACTTTTCTTATACGCATTTCAATCCAACGTCATATTAAATATCTTCGCTGAGATTTGATCACCATTAAAATGTTGCTTCGCCATACTAGCTCCTATTTTTATTTCTTCGCTCTGATTCTTTTGTACGCAGTGATTCGGCAGAATTCTTAAACGAAATTATATCCATTTGTTCTGCGGACGTTTTCAGGTACAGTGGACCCTCTCAAATTGAGCATAATTTGTTCTAGATAGTTACTCGTTATGCAAACTGATCTTTAAGCGAAACGTTTTTCTCTATATAAATTGGTAGAAAATAGGATAATGTGTTCCAAGCCGAAAAATGTACAGTAAAGTACACACTGAAACATTTTTTATTCACCGAAAGTTATATGTTGTACATGTATATACTGTATTTTTAAGGAACTTGATATTCTTGATCGTGTCTTTTAACAAGGAGTGGGATTTATATGATCATATTTGCCCTTTTACAGTTGCCTTGCATATTTTTCTTTGGAGACATCTTTGTAAATGTACTTTGCAAATAAAAGTAATAAATAAGTTTCAACACGTCGGGTAGAATGTATGAACACAAGCTACACATCGATGATACTTAAGGTAGGCATTGACCATACAAATATTTGCGCAAATAGTTTTGTATATTACGCGAATAATGTTGTAATGTTGATGTTATTGCTATACTTTGTTTTGATGATGAGTTGTAGTATTCTTTTCTATTTGCTATGTACATGCATACAATTCTTGTCACGTTAATTTTAATCTGTTCTATTATGCTTGTGAATGGCAACTCAGAACAAGCTGTATTATTGTTAAACATACTATCCTCTTTATGTGAGGGCCCACTGTAGTTTGGTTTGATGCAAGAATGAGTACGGTATCAAGGTTGTGACAGTGACAGTATATGATTGACATGGTTGACCAGCGAATAAGATTAATTTTCAGTTGCTGGAATTTAACATTGTCTCGTCGAAATCTAGAGTTAAAATCAAAAATTATTTAAACTATAATACACAAATCTCAACTCTTTATATATAGCTGTTTTAAGACCGATACACTTTTCCGATACCTTGCATAAAAGTAGACATTAACCGTTAGTTCGCCTCTTTTTGCTTTCAAACCTAGCATCACATAACGACAACCAAATATTTCCATTGTTATACTCTTCAAGGGAGTGAATAGTATTATAAGTTTGTCATGAAGTTTGTAACACACTGAAGGACGAATCGCAGACCACATAAAGTATATATATTTTTGATCAGCCCAATGAGACTAGTTGATTTAGCCATGCCCGTCTGTATGTATACAAACTAGTTCCTCAGATTTTGAGTTACCATACGCTGCACCATACCATGCGCTGCACATGTGTCGGATTCAGCTGAATCGGACCACTAGGGGGGTACCTCCCATACAAACCACCATTTAAATTAATGTTCTCAAATGGAAAAGTTTTTTGGTTTTTGGCGTATTGAACTGAAATTTGGACACTATAAGTTTCTGGTCCATATTCATCAAGCATGTAAATTTCAAGTTCCTAGGGTTACCAGGAGGGTACCTACCAAACAAATCCTAATCTGATATCTGGCATTTGTCGCCGATCGGTTGGATGCGACCCGGAGGAGCGTGAAGAGTATTATATATTTGATAACCTTCTTTCTGTTTTCTTTTTATAAATTTACCTTCACTATTGATGACTTCCAAAGCGATACTAAGTAATTTTACATCCCAAATCTTCAAACATACAATATTCTTTATAGAATTGGAACTTTGAACGACAGTAATATAAATAGATGTTTTTAAGCAGCGACCGCTATCTGTTCAGGGTGAGAATCTGCTGAGAGAACCCTCTTATTAAAGCAAACATTGAAATTTCAGCAGTTCGGCTCCCAGCGCCTCGAGTACATTAAGAAAAATAGATTTTTATTGACTGCAAAGATTTTTCTTTGTTGAAAGCGAAATTGAATCCGAAGAAACATATGGAACAATTACAAGGATGACAGCAACGATGTGTTAAAACATGCGATACAAAATAATGATGATTTTCATACATGTACATATTTATTGAAGGAATCTAAAAGTAAGGAGCTGAAGAACATTATCACTAAAAACCGCTGCCAATCCAACTTTCATTTATCAAATGCTAAACAAACAAACACAAGCCTTAACGATGCGCTTGATGTCGTGCTAAATTTAGATGCAGTTTCTGGCAGATGCAAAGAGAGAAGCACGATGCTTTGCTCTTAAATCACATTTTTAAACTTTTTGTTAAGTGCATTTTGTTCGCCCATTGATTTGTAAGCATATTTGGATACGTAAGTGAAAAATCAACGCAACGAAATTTTCCGCTGAACGCAAACAATAATTAAAAATCATGTGAAAAACGAAATGAGCAACAGCCACAATACTGTAAACTAAAATGATAAAAGAAATGGGAAATGTTTGGAATGTTAAAAGGTTCATATGTTAAAAGCAACGTTCAGGCTCATGTCAAAACGTTCCAGAGTACAGACTGAAATGGCATAGGGCGTACGCTATTGGGACTTTTGTAGCTAATTGCATTTATTAGTCGGCGCTCATTTGTAGCTTGTTGAAGTCATGTTATTTGCTGGCGGCTGTCAGTCAATCTCTTATCTGTCATAATTTATTTGTATTTTTGTCTTTAATTATAGAAAGACTCGAACTTTTCACTTTGCTTAAATGTTTGATTAGCTTTAGGTTACAAATGGATGGCTGTTGTAGTGCCTTTCATCCTAAGATCTATGCTTAAAATTTTAGTTAAATATATTGTTTGTTTATTTAAACCTAATGCTATGAGCAAAAAGCCCACGCAGCATATGTTTTTTAAATATATATTTTTATATGCTACTGTTTTAAACATGAGTTCTAGTAAGCCAAAACTTTTCAAATAATACCTTAAAATCAATTTGGTAAGTCTAGAATAACCAGCTGACAGTATCGTCGGAAGATTTTTGTTTTTTATTCGTTTCAATGGCTACTCAGTCTTTCTAAGTCCCTTCTTTTTCATCTTGACTTTCATGACAAAAAGAATGTTGAGATCTTTTTGTATGTTGTAATTACTAGAATGTATACCAAGGTACGTTAAAAATATTTGGTAAATGTTTTGTGTTGCAACATTTCAATATTTCAGTTGCTTGAAATATCCCAAAGTTGGATGGCATATGTGTATGTCCAGACCGGTTTTAACATACACGTAACTTCATTTAGTAGATTTTTTTTTCCATTCTTAACTCTGGTTTGGTACCAAGTAGCCAACATATCCTATGAGTTTTCAGTCTTTTTCGCTTTAAGGTGTGCGTAAAATATGAAATTAGAAAGAGAGGTTGTATATAACATCTTTCATTAATTCATTTAGTTACATAGTCAAAATGATTAACATCAAAAGCTACAATAAGTACAAGTTTTTTCATAGAATGCAGCTAGATTCGGGAAATCCAATAAGTTCCATCAAAAAATCCTACGTTCCATCTAAAATTAACATATGTAAGGTAAATAAATCATATTATGGTTTAAATGACTGTAATAATATTTAATTATTATTATTTTTGGGAAATTTTTTGTACCATTGAAGTTGCAACAATAAATATTAAATTATACGTAGTATCTGATAACTTATCGGGCTTTCCTGTAGTTATAGGAAGAGATTTTTTATCAGCAGGTAAAGATAATTATTATTAACAACAGCAAGCACAGGAGCAAAGACTAGTTTTGCAAACTAAAACTCTATCAAAATTTTTTCCAAAAGCATTACGTATTGCCGAAACGACCAGAAACTCCTGAATTAAATGCAAAATGACTCTTAATATAGTTGATTCTAAGCCATTTAGTTGCAAACCAAGGAGATTGTCGTGTGAAGAAATATTGGATCTTATAAAACTCTAAATGAACATTTAACAAAGGGCTAATAATAAATAGTGAGTTGGAGGTCGTTTCCCCTATCGTCTTTATCAAGAAAAAGACGGGTGAAACAAGAATTTGTGTCGTTTTTCGTATACTTAATAAGATACCGACTAAAGACAACTATCCAATATTTTTAACTATCGCCAATCCCTTGTATGATTTAACTAGGTAAGATTAAAAATTCAACTTTGGTTTAGAAGAGTTAAAATTCTTCAATGTTTTAAAAAATAAATTATTGGACTTCCCAATATTAGCTGTATATGATCCCAGAACTCCGGAGCCATCTTAATGCAAAAGAAAAAAGATCGATTGTCCACACTGTCGTCTATTTTTCAAAACGAACAACAAAGACAGAATCCAAGTATCATAGTTTCGAAACATTTATTCAATTATTCACGCTTTAAAAAGATTGTGAGTTTATCTGCACGGTATAACTTTCAAAATATTCACAGATTGTAATTCTTTAACTATGATATTAAATAGAAAAGATCTAAATCCTAGAATAGCGAGTGGGCTCTTGAACTTCAGAACTATGATTATGCATTCTGTGCATAGGTGCGCAAAATGGATTAACTTAGTAGAAAAGCAAATATAATAGTAGTCGCCACCAATATTTTTCAAGAAAATCTAGTAATTTGCCAGAGAAAGAATAAAAAGCTTAGCGAACTCAAAGAAACCCCACAAAAGAATATAGTCAATACGAAAAGCAACATGGCGTGGTTTATAGAAAAAAAGGTAACTACCTTCTATTTTGAAATCAAGAAGGATTATTGTATACGCTTCCTGAAGTCAATTCGCCTTTTGAATAGGTCCACATCGACCACTTCGGGTCAATTCACCGCAAAAATACTAAGAATAAGCATTTTTTAGTAGTGATCGATGCTTACTCAACACTTGTCGGATTGTATCCGACAAAAACAACTAGCACAAAAGAAGCGAATAAATAATAAAATAATACTTAAAATACTATAGTCGCTCCAAATGTAAAACGTCCGATAGAAGTAGTTGTTTCACTTCACATATTAAGATTGCAACTGGTTTGCCAGAAGCGAACAGCCAAGTTGAACGCTTTAGCAGAAGCATAAGGCCGATGATAACAAAATTGACGAACGAAGAAAACAGAATATGTTGAGATTACTTTAAAAAAGTGGAGTTTGCATTTAATAATACAATGCATTCGAGAAAACCCCAGCGTTATGCTTTTCGGAGCTAACCAAAAGGGACAAGGTAAATGAAAACGTGATATTGTAAGAACAAGTTCAAAATAGAGAACAGACTAGAAACAAAGCAGACAATCATCAGAGGCAGAGAGAGACAGCTGCACAACACCCCACTACCCCCAAGCAGGGTGCAGATATTTTATAACTTATTAAAATGGTGGGAAAGATCTACAGATCTTCAATAGTTAATACCATATTTTGTGGAAAACTTCGAAGATTACTAAAAGGTGGGCATCTTTTGGTCCGATTTTGGTGTGATCAATAAATAGACAAAAGTTAATTGCTTTTCAACGAATTTATTTATTGGATAGATTCATTCTTCCGATTATGGAATTGTAACCGGATAACCTTCCACAACGTTTATGCTTCGCTGAGTGGCCTTTGAATGAGATCAATAATCATTCTTTCTGACGAAGTGCATTTTCATCTCATTGGCTACGTAAACAAACAAAATTGTATAATTTGGGGAACGAAAAATCCACACTCCGTCATACTAAGGCCAATGCTTCCAGCACGAATCACTGTGTGGTGCGGATTTTGGAGTGGTGGCGTAATTGGCTCTTTCTTTTTCGAAACGTGGAATAACGCCGTGACTGTCATTGGTAAACGCTATCGAGACATGATAACTGATTTTTGTGGCAGGAACTGGAAGATATCTATCTCTATGAGCTATCGTTTCAACAAGACGGTGCGACTTGCCAAACCGCCTCGCGTAGCATCAACTTTCTGCGCACAAGATTCAACAATTTTGAATAACCGTTTTAGCGATGTCCATTGACCTGTGCGCATCTGCGTTTTAATGCCGCTGGACTTTTTTCTATGGAGCGCATCGAAAATTAAAGTTTATTCCGACAATCCCCAAATAATTGGTCACTTGAAACAGAACATTCTCGACGAAATTTTTTTGTAGTATGCATGTTATTCGGTTATCCTTGCCTGAGCCCCCTAAACAAAATCCTGGCTACGCCCATGGATACCTTCTAGAAGACGTAGATGGGTTTCAGCAAACCCAAATAGCTTACAAGGATATTGGAACAGTCGCCAACATTAAACCATGGTTAAAACCAGAAAGAAGGCTATCATTGGCTATGCCAAAGATGTAATTCTCTTCACGCTCCTCCGGGTTGCACCTAACGTTTTTTTCTTAGCATTACTATATTCTCTCTGTTACAGTTTGGTTATCAACAAAGAACACAGTTTGAGTGGAACTTTTATTGTACATTTATTCTAATTATAATTTTATAATTTTGTCATTTAATTTGGGTTTGTATGGGAGGTACCCCTCCTGGTAACGCTAGGATCATGAAATTTACATGGTTGATGAATATGGATCAGAAACTTAAAGCTTCCAAATTTCAGTTTGATAAGTCAAGAAACAAAAAATTTTTTCTAATAAGAACATTATTTTAAATGAGGGTTTGTATGGGAGGTACCCCCCTAGTGGTCCGATGCGGCTGATTCCGACAAATGTACAGCGTATGGTGAAAAGAAACCTATGGGCATTTCATCTCTCTAACTGGACTAGTGTGCGGCGAGACGGACATGGCTAAATCAACTCATATCATCGATCTAATCACAAATATATATACTTTATGTAGTCTGCGATGTCTCCTTCTGTGTGTTACAAACTTCATGACAAACTTATAATAATATTCACTCCCGTGAAGAGTATAAAAATTAACTATAAACCCGAAAGAGGATCATCATTGGCTATGCCAAACATGTAATACTCTTCACGCTCCTCCGGGTTGCATCCAACCCATCGGACTCTGCCGCACATGCAGAGTCCTTGACCAAAAAGGTTGCAGCATTTCCTTACATTTGCCTGTTTTTAAAAGGTTTTATTTACTTTGCCGTGTTTGTGTCGTCGGAAGTGTATATCTATTAATTGAAATTTTACTCCCTTCTTGTTGACCGATTGATTTGATAATTGGTGTACACGTTCATTTTTTTAGGCAATACAATGTACAACAACATTTTTTTTTTTTGGAAAATCATCCGAAAAAGTTTGATTTACCATAATTTTTCAGCAGAGGTAAAACAGTTGTTCAATACCAACGAACTGCATTCATTTGTGCGACATTTTTCGAGTGAATCAAAATCGAATTCGCATTAGGTCAAATTGTATTTTGCTTTGTTAATTATAATTTTTTGATATTCAAATTTTTTTTTGTTGTGTATAATTTTATGATCTTTTTAAATTGTGATTGCTGCACTTGTATATTGTTTTTCGAATGACGAAGTGCAAAACATTTACCTACCATACAAACCACCCTTTAAATTAATGTTCTTAGTAAAAAAAGTTTTTTGTTTTTTAACATATCGAACTGAAATTTGGACACTATAAGTTTGCAATCTATGGCCATCAATCGTGTAAATTTCATGAACCTAGGGCTACCAGGTGGGGCACCTCACATACAAACCCCCTGTAAATTAATGTTCTTGTTAGAAAAAGTTTTTGTTTTTTAACTTATCGAATTGAAATTTGCGATCTAAAAGTTTGTAATCAATAACCATCAATCGTGTAAATTTCATGATCCTAGAGCTACCAGGTGGGGTACCACCCATACAAACCCTCCTTTAAATTAATGTTCTCGTTAGAAATTTTTTTTTTTTTTTTAACGTATCGAACTGAAATTTGGACAATATAAGTTTCTGATCTATATCCATCAACCGTGTAAATTTCATGCTCTTAGATTTACCAGGAGGGGTACCTCCCATGCAAACCCCCCCTTTCAATTTATGTTCTTATTGAAATTTTTTTTTGTTTTTTAACATATCGAACTGAAATTTGAACAATATAAGTTTTTGATCGATATCCATCAACCGTGTAAATTTCATAATCCTAGGATTACCAGGAGATGTACTTCCCATACAAACCCAAATGAGAAACTTATAAAGAATAAAAGTACAATAAAACTGCCACACAAACTGATGTGATGCTAAGAAAGGAAGGTTGGATGCAACTCGGAGGAGCGTGAAGAGTATTACAATTGGCATAGCCAATGATAGCCTTCTTTCTGGTTTATTGGTTGAAGAAATCGACTGTAAAGTAACTAACAATAATCAAAATGTAATTAAATCAAAAGATCATGTATCAGATTTCAAACTTGATCAAACTTTTACCACTATTTCATGTGCAGCAGCTCACAATAGGATTTCGATTCTTCGATAGAGAATCAATTTCACTACCCTACAAATAAAAGTGAAAAAATTTAACTGACATGCCTATAGTTGGATCGTTGTCTCTGAATGTTCCTAAATTTGTATAAGAAATTTAAAAGTTTCCAGCACATATAGATTTCGAGTCACATTGAAATAAAGTTATTGAAAAAATGTTTGAAAAGTGCCTTATTGGGTAATGTAACGACATAATTTCACAATTAACAACGGTTTTGTTTTATATTAGCTACTATCACTTTATTAGTAACCAACGGTTGTGATAGGGGCACAGGAGGAAAAGTAAGGTTTAGTCAAAGATTTTACTAAGTATTTTAAATTATATACTGTGTAGGTACACAAAAAGACTTTTTCATTCAAATTCAATTCAGACAATTGTTCAAATTGTCAACGTGAATAATTGTAATAATTATAATTAATAATTATTAGCGTTGAAGGATTGTTGACCCGTTTTTTGGATATCCTGTATTCTTACTTTCATACTTTACTTTAATATTATCCTCTGTCAGCCATGACGTACACGTATAGTGTTTTCTGTAACCTTTGTATTCTTATGAGGGTGGCTTGCATATGACGTCCGCACACGTATACGATCATCGTAAGTGCGGACCGCAAAAATATTTCTGTGGAATTCAATAGAATTTGTCTTTATTTGTGCGGTAAAGCCACTTGATGAATACAATCAATTCGTTTTCGTTTTGAGTGCCGTATTTGTTGAAGGGGATCTAAATAAAACATACGTTAAACCAAAACAAAATAATAAATTGCCGGTCAAAAAAGTAAATAAAAAAAATTATAAAATAATAATTAAATACTAATAATATTCTACAATAATTCATTTTTATCGCAAAAAAAAAACGACCGATCGACAAAAAAACTAACTATTTTGGATCTTGGGTGTACAGAAGCCACACTTTCTTTTTAAAAACCCTTCAAAATACAATTATTCATAATGGCTATGTATTTCAACCCAGAAATACTTCTGTGACTTGATTTTTTATTTAACTTCAAGCTGCCGCATTTAATGGACGCGAAATGAAAAATCGTGGATAGTACCAATACTCATGCAACCTTTCAATTGACTAGCTGATAATAGAAGAAAAAAAGCTGATTTGGCCAGCGAATCTAGACCACAAAAGTGTTATTGTGAATATAACAGTCATTACAGTATGCATGGAACAACTACAATTATGTTGATTCAACTAATATGTATGTTGATTCAGTCGGCATAATATTTTCAGATTATCTGCCGATCAGGAGACATACATACAAATCCAAACATTTCAAACAAAGCTAGCGACAGCATTTTGACATAATGTGGCGTTTAACAAATTTAAAAAAAGGCTAGTTACGATGCCAGGTTTTAAAAGAAACATTGCCGCCATCTATCAGCCGCAATCAAAAGAAAAATCATCTTAAGGGAAAGCAGAAAAACCGCTGGATTTTAAGTTGAATCATTCAAACAGCTGCTGTAAGTGGGCTCCTCCGCGATTTTAACTGTTGATAACAGAAATGCGAAACATTTTTTTTTTGTGTACGCATATGCATTAAGAAAAGAACAGTGCAACAACAATGCAACAACAATGCAACAAAAATGACACAATAAACATCATATTTGACTGGATCTAGATAAAATGTGACGCATTGAAAAAGAAAAGACTTCAGCAAAGGTTTTTAGCCTAATCGGATTGTACGTTGTTTTCTGACCATTTGAGTCACAAAGCAAGAATAAAAATTTGAAAAGAAAGAATGGATAAGGTGTGAGCCTTTGAAGCGAATGAGTTGCTATAATTTTAACCGAATATTATGCATTTTATTCTTAATCTACGCCTACTCTGCTCTTGCATTTATCAGCTGTATTTATTTAAGCTGCTCTAAATGCTGCGTAATCTACTTTTAAATATTATAATGAGCCAGCTTCATAAGCACCTTAAGAAGCTAGTGCAATGTACATATGTAGAGAAGTTTATTCGAACAAAATTTAAAGTTTAACAAACTAGTTATAAGTGAAATCA